>JAQMYI010000023.1:20374092-20385337 GCA_030014275.1 Clariallabes melas | reverse complement strand
GGAGAGAACCAGAGTATCTGGAGGAAACCCACCAAGCACGGGGAGAACATAAAACTCTACACACACACACACACACAGAGACCCTGAGGCGGGAATCGAACCCGGATCCTGGAGGTGGGGGGCGACAGTGCTGATCAATAAGCCGGCATGCCATCACAGTATCATTCACATCGAGTCAAACTGTGATTGTATCTAATATAAAGGATTTTAGTTATCAGGAAATGTGTTATTCTGCATTGTGGATACTAAAAGAATGATTATTGCTGAACTGGACGCTGACTTTGACAGGAATCCTGGTAGCTCATCCATCACTCAGTACGTTTACATACACAGTGAAGTTGGCTATGGTTATAGCTTCATTGGGCCATTTAATTGGACTGCTGTCCTTGTCCCAGTATACAAGCACAGAAGAAACAGTCAATTTATTGACCGATATACATCAGACTGTGCTACTATAGGTGACCCATGACATCACAGACCTAAACAAATAAGGTAGCTAGTGGCCAACTGGTAGTACGTTGAGCGGTGAAAAACATGGACAACTTTAGAGCTCTGCACAAGTCGCTATACCTTGTGGTTATGGTGTTCCAACCAAAAGCAGGTTCTTCTTCTGTTCTGCATTTTGTTTGACTTCCTTGTTAAAGCCGATTTCTGTGTCCGAATGTATGGAGGTATACAGTATATGTGCAGCAGTAGCTCGACTCCCAACCGCATTAACCGGCTGTGCTTTGAGAATTCCGCTTTAGTACGAGTTTAATCAAACCAACATGTTTTTACGATTAATTTAAAAGCCTGGTTTTAGTCAGACTAACACGACACTAAGTGAAAAGCCGAAAGGAAAGCAGTAGTCCGTCTGCAGCAGCACTGAACAAGCTCCAGACAGATTCAACTGAACACACATCTAACCCATTTCTAGCCCCTGAAAGCAGCTAGGCTACTCCACAATTTAACTGATATCACTGAGGACCTTTTTACACACATTTCACAAACTGTTAAAGCTGCGACTTGATAAAACCTCAGGCTTACTGACTGCAATTACAGTTGCAGGAACCCTAGGCATGAGATCAATGCGGAATGCGGATGCAGAAAGACTGAGCTCGAGCTTGTACTGCTCATTAGGGTTACAGGCTGAGGAAGCTTTATATAGGAGCTGACATGCTGATTTGCGAGCAATATCCTAGAGCTGAAGTTGGCACAGGTCCTAACGCCCCTTAAGGAAATAAAAAAATAATAATGCAGTATGCACATAGATCTTATACACAGCCACTACAAATCCGAGTGGAGGCAGTCACAGCAACGGGGTGAGGGTGGGGCAAATCCATGGGAAGACAAGCAAAGTTAATTGGTTGAAATGCCATTTGTCTGAGACAAATGTAAAAACATGCTGCGCCAGCTGCCATCGGTGCCTGGACAGGTCTTTGGCATACAGTCCCAAGAGCCATTAAATGATCGCCTCGTTCTATTTGGGACAAGAGCAAGAGACAAAACAACAGATTGCCTTTAGGTTCTTGACTGTGCCAGCAAATTATTCCCACAGATTTGTGTTTTAAAGACTGCAAATAGAGGGAAAAGAAGCTACGTGAGATGCAGCAGAAAGCTGCTTGTGCTTACATACTCCAACTGCAGAGAATAAAGGGCAGAACAAAGAGCAAAACTGCCAGATGATCCCTATAGTGGTTCTGAAGTCACATGACTGGGTTCTCTAAAGCACTAGCGTCTACCCTGGCGCCTTTGCCTGATTAACTTATTTGTTATTTTTAATAAAAGTAAAAAACATTTTTTTCTCTACCTGAAACTCTGTGGTCTTGGCTTATTTTCTTCAAGGAACACACACTATATTGCCAAAAGTATTCACTCACCTGCCTTCACATGCATATGAACTTGAGTAACATCCAGTTCTTAATCCATAGGGTTTAATATAATGTTGGCTCCACCCTCCTTTGCAGCTATAACAGCTTTCCACAAGGCTCAGGAGTGTGTTCATGGGAATTTTTGACTATTCTTCCAGAAGCGCATTGGTGAGGTCAGACGCTGATGTTGGACGAGAAGGCCTGGCGTGCATTCTCCACTCCAATTCATCCCAAAGGTGTTCTACCAGGTTGAGTCCAGTCAAGTTCATCCACACCAAACTCACTCATCCATGTCTTTATGGACCTTTGCTTTGTGCACTGGTGCGCAGTCATGTTGGAACTGGTGTGGGGTTGTTTTTAATGAGTTGGGCGTGGCCACGTTCGTCCAGTGAAAGGAACTCTTAATGCTTCAGCATGCCAAGACATTTAGGACAATTCCATGCTCCCAACTTTGTAGGAACAGTTTGGTGACGGCCCCTTCCTGTTCCGACATGGCTGCGCACCAGTGCACAAAGCAACGTCCATAAAGACATGGATGAACGAGATTGGTGGGGAAGAACTTGACTGGCCTGCCATTTTAGTAATTAATGGTTGAAAAGAGCATAGGAAAACACACAGGTGATGGAGAATATAACATGCAACACACATGTCAAAGACACTTTTGAACACTCATATAAAGAGAAGAGAAGAACATCAAAGGTCCTGAGCTTCTCCAATCATAGTGAGCGGGTTTCAGTAGAAAGTCTCAGATAGCCACCACTTCACATGCCTAAAGTAAGTGTGAGTGACTTTATCAGTGTGTGCTGGCATTTGTGAACTGGTGGCAAAGAAAGAAGTGTTGACAGGACATCATTCCAATAAAGGGCACTAAACTACCCTCAGTACCTGAACCAAGTACTGTACATTTGTATAAATGATGCAAATAAAGCAAATCTGAATTTATTCAGAGGCCCCAATAATGGAGATAAAAAAGCTTATACTAACATAATATATAGTATTTCAGTGGTCTTAAACACCTTTGATCTACTGTAGCAGCGGTAAATTTTAGTTAATATTCAATTGTAAGATTTAGAATCTTCTCTTTTGTATTTCTTTAACCTACAGTATAGCTACAGTTTGTCCTGGTTCAATGTGACCCGGCAAAAACACAAGGGTCGAAGATACACAATGTCTCGGATCATCATACAAAATAGTGATTTAAATTTTTATACACAGTTTAAATATTTATTTCTAAAAATAATCTGCCACTAATACAAGTTTAAAACAAAGTTTAAAATGTCAAGAACCAAGCTTAATAATCATATATTTACAAAACAAAAACAACTGGATATTTCATGACTTTGTTTTCGGTTTAGTTATTTTGTTTACATTTAAGCAGACAACCTTACTCAGAGTGACTTACGTTTAATTACATTTTTTACATCTGAGCAATTAATTAAGGTTTAAGGGCCTTGCTCAAGGGCCCACGAGTGGCAACTTGGTGATGCTGGGATTTGAACCTACGACCTTCTGAGCTATCCCTGAACATTTTCTACTGCATGATGCTCACACACTCTATGGCTACCTCCTGGGTAGCACTAAGATGAGCGTCACACAGAGCTTGAGCTGTACTTGATCACAATCCATCTGCTCCGGCATGAGTCACAGTCACCATCAGTAGAAGGTATTATTAATACCTTAGCGATTCTCAAACTATAAATTATGATGTTTGTACTATTTATGATTGGCAAGTTGTGTCATGTAGACTTGTTCTGACTTTGCCACGAGTCACTTGGCAATGTGGTGGGGGTATTGGGCAACTGCAGCATAATCAAGAGGAGAAAAAAAAAGATATTTAGGTCCATGAAACATGGTACTGTATACAAGGGATGTTCAAGTCAAACTTGGACTTTTGATTGTGCAGAATAACAAGACAGTTGTGGCAGTAAGAACTACCTTTATTTGGTGAGGCTCAAGTGGTTAAGGCTCTGGATAACTGATTGGAAGGTCGGGGGGGTTCAAGCCAAGCATTGCCAAGCTTCCACCGTCAAGGCCCTTAACCCTGTCTGCTCCAGGGGGCGCTGTATTCTGGCAGAGCCTGCACTCTGACACCAGCTTACTAATTGGGATATGCGAGTGGGAAGGAAATAATTCACTGTGCTGTAAGGTACATGACAAATAATTGAATCTTAATCCTAATCTTAATTGTATTTCTCTATATAATCCTCTGCTACACTAATGCACTTATCCCAGTGTTTCACTACTGCTTGGACACCATCAAGGTAGAAAGATTTTCCAGTACACCGGAACCATGATCGGACTTCCGGTCTAATTCACGTCTGAAACGACGGCCTCCCAGGAACTCCTTAAATAGCCCAAACATATGGACATGACTTGGAGAGAGGTCCGGACTGTACGGGGGACGTGGCAGTAACTCCCAGCCGAGTTCCTGTAATGTGCAAGTAGTGTTGGTGAATGATTGTGCGTACAGTTCCCGAATGATTGTCGTACATTTTGGTGAAAAGTTATCCAGCGTTTTGCACGGATTAGGCTTTCGACTACAGTGGGCTCAGAGCCACCTCGCCCGGGACGTCATTAAAGGATGTACGGCCATTTTTAAAACCTTTAATGTTTTACTGCGGCTAAGAGTCTCATCACCACACTGTACTTAAAGTCTTCTGTAAATGTCAATCACTTTTACGTCTTCATTCAGGAAAATTTCATCACAAGTGCCAATTTGACTTGAACGCCCCTCATATTCTAGACTGCTATATCCACATTTATAATACTAGATGTACAGTTATGGCTGTCACCTATAGCAGACCAACACTTATCAGATACATGTCTCTTATGGATCACACTCACACTCCTCTGAGCAAGTCGTTAGAGCGCGGGCTTGTTTTCACGGGCGTGCTAATTCAGAAATAACCCAGCTGTCAACAGAACACACCTGTGAGTGCGCATCTTCCTAATGCACGCCATAGCGTTGTGCACTGATTTGGAAAAGAACGACAGAAGCACGCTTTAAGCAAAGGATGTGGTCCGGATTTATTTAGCTCTGAAAAACAATGTACGAGGATTTCCTTTTAATTAAAATAATAGAGTGGGAGAGATGTGGGGGAGCAACCGGACATGGACCCAAACTGGAAATAGCTCTTGCTCAGACACACACACACACTTTGTAACTCGCATATGGCTAAGACAGGTATAAGCACAATTACAAAGAGCGCTCACACAAACACACACACACACAACCAAAGTCCTTGGTATAATTGCAAAACACAGGTATTTCCACGTTCCTATAGCAACAAAGCCAAATGAGTCTCAAGTACATAAATAAATCAGCAGCGCCGGTGAGATCTTAAGATTTCAAAGATACGGTATTAATATAACCAAGCACATTTATTTTATTTCTACATTTTTAAGTACTACTAGAAAAAAAAAAAAAACTCAAGTGAAAACATCTTAAAAACTGCAAAAATCTTATGAACCCACCAGATCCCTCAACATTCATGCCATTCCGTCTTCTTTCTCTGCTGCACCACCTATAACGACTATATTGATTATTTTTTTAGCATGTCAGTGGTTTATGTACAGAAAGCACAGAGAGGTGCTCATCTAAAGATCTAAAGGAACACAGCACTGGGTCACAGCCAAAAACCCATCCTTTCTAATGATGATCATTTAAATGAAAACAGAGCGCCATCATGTGGTGTATTACGGCAGTTCACCTTTGAGCTACTATAGGATGTTTCTCAAACTGTATCCAGCCATCAGTAGTGCGTTTACAGGATATGGGCTCTAATATTCCATCGAGAATGGAAATAATGGCTGAGAAAATAAAATGCATAATGTAAACCCTCAGTCTAACCCGATCTGGAATGAAGTTTCAATCAGAAGGAGGGGGGGGGGGGGTGTAAATGTTTGATAATTCAGTCTATAAGTAAATATTAGCCATGGAAACACTTCATAACGCTATCTGAAGCCTAATTTAACCTCAAAGCTGGAGGGGAAAGAAAAAAAACAACAACTTGTGTTAAATGCTTTTTTGCAGATTAAATGTTTCACAGCAGGCAAAACCAAAGACGTTCAATTCTGATTCAATGCTTTGAACATGTACAGTAAATGCACATCTTATCAGATCAGCGTCCATGAAAACATAAGCTCTAATCAGACTGATTGAAGAAATATTGTGCATGTAACAAAAAATCTGAGTAATAGTATAATATTCGAGTTTATGTATAAATAAACCAAACATATCAAAATATATGAACTCTAGAGGTTTGTATCTGCATTCATTTGCAACAGGAACCGTTTTTCAATAATTACAGTATGTATTCATTTTACATTTATAACATTAATACATATGTGATATGTTTTAATTTAATTAATACACTTTTTTTTATAACAAAAATATGATCTCAAAGTCAAGCAGATTGGCTCTTCAAGGAATATTTTAGCTTGAAATATATGAATAAAAGATAAATGCATGGTGGTACAGGTTTTAATCAAGTACAGGCAACGGTGTGCAAAGTACTCCAATCCTTTACTTAAGTAAAAGTATTGATACTCTAGGTAAATTATTATTCCAGTAAAAGTAGTAAAAACTTTTTTTTTTTTTTTTTTTTTACATTTCTTCTTGAGTAAAAGTACAAAAGTCCTTGCCTTGCATTAGCTCACAGTAACCTTTAAGTCATATTAAAAGATCCTCTCTATCTCTGTCTTTTTATCTTGACTGTGAACATGATGTTTCATCGCTCCTCTTCTGATTTCAAACACCTCCTACACGATTAAGCGTTTCATGAAGGGAAGGCAAATCATGTAAATATGCATAATAGCATACAAGCCAGGAGGTGGTTGACTGTTACAACTTTAAATACTACAGTACACACCACTCTGAAACAACGCAACACCATGCAGATGTAGAAAGTAAAGGTCTGTAGTAGGATGTAGTGAAGTACAAGTAAAAAGTATCAACTTACTGTATAAAACTACTCGAGTAAAGTATGAAATTCGCAATTAAGTACAATAGCAAATGTAGTAAATTTAAACAGTACTTAGTTACCGTAAACACAGGGTTACTTAAACACAGGTTACTTAAACACAGGGTGGGGGCCTTACCCTTACACTTCATCTCCAGGGGTATGTTTAAGTGGTTGGAGGTTAATATTTCTATCCTTCATTAAAAGTAATTAAGAAAAATACAAAAAGCAAAACAAGCACTAAATAAAAAGTTACATTCATTTTCATTGTATGGATGAATTCTTTACAATTTGGTATCGTCTGTTATTTGGAACACAAACAGGTAAACTAATTAAGCTGAACAAAGTGCAGGTGGACATCACGTGACTGATATGTGAGGTGCAATGGACACTGGGAACTGAATAGAATAAAAGTCATACCAAACACACACACACACAAAAAGGGACAAATACAGGGAACACCATGAGAAATTAAAACTCATACTGTTATCTATTCATACTGCACATATTCACTGCCTTGTTATATATTTATTTACCAAGTATATATATAAATATTAACCTATTCGACCCGCATCTTGTTTAATTGTACAATTTAATATTTGCCCTAATATATATATATATATATACATACTGTATACACACTTCATAAATTATATACACTGATTTATACTATTTACATGTCTGGTTGATCTACACTATATTGGCAAAAGTATTCGCTCGCCGGCCTTCACATGCATATGAACTTGTGTAACATCCAATTTTTAATCCACAGGGTTTAATATGATGTTGGCTCCGCCCACTTTGCTGCTATACTGCAACAGCTTCAACTCTTCCGTGACGGCTTTCCACAAGGTTAAGAAGTGTGTTTATGGGAATTTTTGATAATTCTTCTAGAAGCACATTTGTGCGGTCAGATACTGTTGTTGGACGAGAAGCCCTGGCTCACAGTCTCAGATCTTATTCATCCCAAAGGTGTTCTATCGGGTTCATTTTTAATAGTTTTTCATCATAATGGTTACATATATTTTCTAGGTTTACAAATAAATAACAAATAAATGTAATAAATACATTTCAGGAGATATAAATGTGTTTTCTTATTATTGCCGATGATGAAAAGAGTCTAATTTAATTTCCAATTTCCAACTTTTTCCCCCCCATTATCTACTGAACCAACGTTGGGCCACCAATGAGTCAACGTTGGGCCGATGGGCAAAATGACATTGGGCCAACCACTGATGCCAACACTGGCCCAATGTATGCACTGCAGTTGGTCCTTCAGCAGCATGCTCTCTATCTATCTATCTATCTATCTATCTATCTGTCTATCTATCTGTCTATCTATCTACCTACCTATCTATCTGTAGCAGCACATTTTTTCCCTTTCCTTGTCTCTTTTTCCTTTTTCCTTACGGCGCAGGCACAAAATGCACTGTGGTAAATGCGAACCACACCGAACAAAAAACAGCAGATCCTGGTTATAACGGGGTTAAAAAGGTTAAAAAGTCAGAGTCAGGCTATCCATTTATGAACAATCTAATTTACACTTGTTACATCTCTCAAACAAGATGAGTCGTTAACTAATTTACTCTGAGTAAAAGAAACCGATCCGGCTCCTACCTGCTCACTCAGCCTGACTGTGCCGGAGAAAAACCGTATCTAGACTGAATTATGTACATTTTAGATACACGTTTTTTTTTTTTATTGCAATAGTTTATATCTGCAATTCTGGAAAAATTCTTTAGTTTAAAGTCAAAATTCTAATAAAAAAGTACTTTTTCTCGGAAAAAGATTTTTTTCGATAATTCTCTTCTATAGGCTCATGTTTTCTTATACTGTAAAAGCAATAAGAAATAAAAGCGGAACCGTTCTAGTATTAACACTTAACATGATTAGCACTGGTAGACAAGCCCCCAGACTGGGAGACTGATAGACTGGGAGTCTCCCACTGTGCTACAGTATGTTTTTGACAAAAGCCATGCGCAAAGATGGATGAATAACGTTTAAAGAAGTGGAAACCAGCATTAAAGACAAACCACACAGTAGGAGACCATCAACTGCGACAAAGGGGATTTTCAAACAGGATTCGAGAGTTGGGTTCGACGATGGCGCGAATGCACGGCTTGTGATTGAGACTATGTTGATTAGTACCTTCATGTAAAGGAAGAGTTATTCTAACAACATTAAAAAAAAAAAAGTTATGCTCACTTTGGCGTTACTTTCGGTACAATCCTCGTATAAAATAAACCATAATATAAACTCACTATGAAAATCCTTAGAAGACTTAGACATTTTCCCTATTTATGTAGACTTTTGGAACATTGTGTCAGAATCCTCAGTTAGAGGAGCAGCCAGTCCCTGTGCAGAAATACAGAAGTACATTTGTTCGAGCACTATTTTTATCTCTCTTTTTTTTTTTTCCTAAAATGAAACCCACAAAGGATCGTAAGTAGATGATTTATCATAGTGTCAAATCATCAATGCACATGGCCAGGGGTTATTTATTTTAAACCGCACCTGAGAGACTACTTCAGTCCAAGAAAAGCTCCTACAGTACAGAATTAAACAGAGAGGTGGAAAGTGATAGAATCCATTAGTTCTTAACACCAAAATAAACCACTTCTGCACAGAAGCAGGACTTGGCCATGCATCACTAATGATCATTCTACACTGTGTTTTATGCTTTTGCTGCAGTGATACTTCATGGATATAAAAGCATCTTTAATACGAATCGGAGTCAACATTGGGCAGGTTTGAGCAAATTAATACACCAGGTCACTGATTAAGGTTACATTTATCCTGAAATAAAACGAAACCCTAAAACTGTCCTTTATTTATGGTTTGTAAATGTATCGTACTTTCATTAAGCTCTCACCTGCACTAGTAGAGGATGGTGTACTGTACGATCGTGTGTTTGTACCTTGGAGAGTTCAGATTCGGAGATGGAGCGCTGTGGTGGAGCGCAGCGCTGAAATCCTGGACTGTGCTGCTGAAATCCCGAGCCGTCATCGTTCAGTCCTGGGCCCGGATCTACAGACTCGTCTTCCACGTGTGAGCTCGCATCCGCCATACACACCTGGTGATCGATCCCATTCTGACTCAGGTTGCAGTGGACAGCTGCAGAGACCAGGACACCAATAGTGATGATTCACTTCAAAACAAACAAAACTGCCAACATTCAGTAGCATGGCGTTAGGTGGCATGACAGTTAAAGTTGCAAAAACAAATTTCAATTCTTTCAAGGTTTAGCACATGGACCAATTAATCATCACCAAGGAATTTATTTCCATGGAGGCTTTTTTTTCTTTGTTGTTGTTATTGCAGCAAATCTGTGTCACTGAAAAATGAAAAGATCTAGGTCAGTAGAGTTATCTACAGAGAAGTTTAATCACAATGCTGTTGCTTTACTTTTCACCAGCACTAGGGGGCACCACAGCACACTTCCATGCTCCACACCACACAGACCAAGTCAATGTAAAGGTCATCAGCTTATCATTGTAAAAATTAACAGAAATAAAAAATAAAAAAACAGACTGATATCCATCAGCAAAGAGTGTGTGTCATCTATACTGTACACTGCGTTTATTTCCTTACTTTCTTTTCTATTATTTGAATGCAACCATTTCTTTTTTTCCTGCTTTCCGGTCCCCTTTTTCATTTTCATATACTCCTTCACCTTATTATTTGGTGTCAATAAACATATTGACAATAACAAGTGTTTGTTATTACACTTTGTAACAAGGAAATACATCATTAAAGGTAAATATGTTTATATTTTTATAGCCTCATAGTCTCCTGTCTCTCTTAATTTCTTTCAGCCAAGCAATGAACTACAGTATTACTAGAGATGGGACTCAACAGTGACCACAAGATATAATATCATCACCATACCTTCATCCCAATTCTATATTGTATTTTATTTATGTATTTATTTATTTATTTTTAAATTTAAAATCTTTAAACTTAAGTGAGTTACAGCTTGAAAGTTTTAGGATGTACATTAGCTTTATTCAACAGCTTCACACATTAATTGAACCAGAGTAATTAAATGTAGTCCATTCCGTAAACGTAAAGTTTTTCTTTACTTAAAACTAAAAGAAGCATTTACTCACTCATTCACTCACACACTCACTCATCGTCTCTATTCTGCTTTATCCTGTATATATGGTCATAGGGAGGAAGACTTAAGTTGGGCACGAGACAAGGTACACAATGGACGGTGTGCCAATTCATCACACACTCGGGCACACACATATACACACACTCACACGCTCATTCACATACCCTGGACAATTTGGGAACGCCAATTAGCCTAATCTGCATATATTTAAACTGTGGAAGGAAACTGGAGCACCTGGAGAAAATCCACCAAACATGGAAAGAACATGCATTAGAAATTGTAAAGTATTAGAAATTGTATACAGTATACAGTATATA
>JAQMYI010000023.1:20348482-20363063 GCA_030014275.1 Clariallabes melas | reverse complement strand
CAGGTCTTAATTAGCACGATGATCTCATCTTAGATGTGTCAATTCATCTCGGATGTGTCAAGCGACGTACGAAGAACACCCCCCTGGGTATTGTTGTTATTGTTGTTGTTGTGATTATTATAGTTATTGTTGTAATAGTTGTTATTGTTCTTGTTGTTATTGTTCTTGTTGTTATTGTCATTTACTGTCACTGTTGTTATTGTGCCTGTTGTTGTCATTTTTGTTATAGTTGTTGTGGATATTATTAATGTTGTAGTTTTGGTTATTGTTGTTATTGTTATGGTTGTAGCTGCTGTTGTTGTCATTATGGCTGTTTTATTTATTTATTTATTTATTATTATTATTATTATTATTATTATTATGAATCTAAACTTAACCCCCCCCCCCCCCTCGTTGTTCAGGCATCATCGCGGTGGTGATCTTCTCCATCCTCTGCACGCTGGTGTTCCTGGTGCGCCACATGTTCCGCCACAAGGGCTCGTACCACACCAACGAGGCGAAGGGGGCGGAGTCGGCAGACTGCGCAGACGCCGCCATCATCGTGAACGACCCCGCCTTCACGGAGACCATCGACGAGAGCAAGAAGGAGTGGTTTATTTAAATCAGCCCCCCTGGTGCATGAGGAAAAGGGGCGGTTTCATACACAGAGACACATCATGAGATTAACTCTCAGTGTGAGTGTATGTTTGTGTGTGAGTGTGTGTGAGTGTGTATGCGGGTGTGTGAGATCATACAGACTCCAGGAGGAAGTGAAGTGTGTTCCAGGGATCACGCTGTATATAAAACCTCACTCCATCCTGTCCACGTAGATGAGAACATCAGTCTGGAGGAATGGAAGCAACCGGGAGCGTCCATCGTGGTGGTGGACAGACTTCCTCTGAATTATTTATTCACCCATCCCGAGAGCACAACGAATATTTCTGTTACAGATGATGATTGTATGTCAGTGTGTTTTCAGCAGCATGGGACGTGAACAGCGTCGCTCACTGTTACACTGGCTTCTGTCTATTTTACGTTCTTAAGGTTCTTTGTGTCCTGTTACTGTCGTCAATTTCCACTGTGTGTGTGTGTGTGTGTGTGTGTGTGAGTGAGTGCTTGAGTAAATAAACGAGTGAGTGAATTTAAATGTGATTTATCCCCCCCCACCCACCCACCCCGTATGGAAAACAGCCTTTAGGAATCTTTCACCCGTTAACGCTGTGGGCTTTAATACAGTTATTTAACATTTGTTTCAGTTCTATTGATGGTCCTAAGAGACCTTTTATTTATTATTTATTTTTTTATTTGGTTCAAAATATACAAAGACCATCCATAACATTAAAACCATTCGCAATCTAAGGGATATTTATCCATCACGCAGCAAGTGAATAATCAGTTGTCAAAGTAGGAAAAGTGATGTCTAGACGTCTGGGTCAGAGCGTCTCCAAAACTGCAGCTCTTGTGGGGCGTCGCCGGTGTGCGGTGTTTAGTACCTACCAAAAAACTAGTGACAGGGTCGTGGGTGACCAAGGCTCAATGATCCACCTGGGGGTAGGAGCCTGACCCATGTAGTCTGATCTGATAGAAGAGCTACTGTAGCTCAGATTGCTGTAAATGTTAACACAGGCTTTGATCACACGGCACCAGAACACACAACGTGCCACAGTTTGTTGTGTATGGAGCTGTGTAGCTGCGCAAACATCAGCGCAAACCACACAAATCACCAAAAGCGCCTCTAATGTGCATGTGAGCATCTGGCAGTAGGATGCATTATGGGATGAAAGGAGGCGTTGTGATTCTCTGGGCAATGTTCTACTGGGAAACCTGAACCCACCTACCTGAACGTTTGTTGTAGACCAAGTACTCCACTGCATGGAAACGGTGATCCCTGAGGGTAGTGGCCTCTTTCAGGCCCTGACACAATCAGGAGCACAAACTTTAGGATATTATCACAATACCCAGGTGCTAATTCAATTTGCATTGCGATTCTGTAAATATCACGATTTTTACAAATGTATCTCGATTCAATATTCTTCTTTTCTGATTTTGTTACAGTTCTAAATAAACTTAGCAAAGGGCAGTGGTGGCTCAATCAGTTAAGACTGTGGGTCACTGGGTTACTGATCAGAAGGTCGGGGGGGGGGTTCAAGCCCCAGAACCACCAAATTGCCCCTGTTGGGCCCCTAAACAAGGCCCCTAACCCTATCTGCTTCAGACGTGCTGTATTCTGGCTGACCCCAGCTTCCTAACTGCCATATATAAAAACAAAAATGACAAATAATTGAATTATTATAAATAATTTTGCTAATGTGTGAAGAGTTTAGAGCACACCACCTGCAGGATCATCAAGGAACTGCAACAAATCTATTTTGGAGTCAGCGTAGCAATACGTAAATCGCCACACAAAATAATTCTGATGCGTAACTGAATCGATTTTTCCCCCATCTCTAGAGTTTGAGGCCCAGCCTCCAAATTTTCCAGATCTCAGTCTGACCAAGTATCTCTGGGACGTTATGGAAAAACATGTCTGATCTATGGAGGCTCGACCTCAGAACTTACAGGACTTAAAGGATCTGTTACTGTCAGCTTGGTGCCAGATACCACACACACACACACACACACACACACACACACATTTTCAGAGGTCTAGCAGAGTCCATGTTTCGACGGGTCAGGGCTGTTTTAGTTTAATGTTATGGCTGATCAATGTACAGCATCAAAATGACAAAGAAGCGAACAATATTATGTATTTATTTATTTATTCATTTATTTTATTTATTTATTTTTTAAAAAGGTAAGACACAGTGCCAAAATGACTTTACACAGGTATCAAAATGGATGAATAAGTTTTTTGTTTGTTTGTTTGTTTGTTTGTTTATATGTTTCTGGACTTAAAATAAGACACAGTGCCAAGATGGTCTTTCGCCGGCTTGCACAGGATACAGAACTTAAGTATGACATTCTTGTTTGTTTGTTTGTTTGTTTGTTTATATCTTTATTCAAATGCATGGTCCTCCAGGCGTTCTCTCCCGGGCGTTTTCAGCATTCAGAACCTGCAGCACAACCAACAGCATGACCTCTGATCCACATTTGATTCGATTCGGTTTTCATGCGGAGCAAGTGTGCGCATCCTTACAATCAGATGCAAAAGTCTGTGCCCCCCACCCACCTCCTTAACTTAGCGAACAAAGTCCTCATAAACTCAGAGCATTAATCGACTGTCGAGAGAATGTTGATTTAATCGGATCCCTTGCTTTCTTTCAGTATTAATATCCTTATCGTTAAGGAGCCTGTCGTTGCTATAAATTGCTCATCGTCATGAGGGTGTGTAAACTTTTGCACACCACTCTAGAATAGCGAGTATGACTAGAGTTCATTTTGGATTAGTTTATCATGACAACTGTTTGTTTGTTTGTTTGTTTGTTTGTAAGCATGATCATTATTAAAGTGAGTGATTTCACTTTATGGATTTTATTACATACTGTATTTTTTTGACACATTGTGGTGTTTGTTATAAACTGAAGCAGAAAAACACCATGAGAATGAGGGTTATTTTCATCTTTCGTGCAGTATAATCATGTAACATTTTAAATCTGTTGCTACAGTTATTTATTTTTCAGTGGACATGAAAAAAATTAGTTTTATATTTGTTTTATTTTGTTAATACTGCTTATTATTTACGTTTTTTTTTCCCTTCCCCCGGATGCAACATTTCGATAACTGTAAAGTGAATGACTTTAATATTTATTTATGTATGACAAGATTGTGTTTTTTTCATACTTTTATGTGTTTATCTATTTTCTGAATGAATGCCGAAAGTTCGGTTACGAAACCAATAAAACATTGCATTGTTTCTCATTTAATAATCCAGTAGATTTCGCTCCGACGCGGCCTCGCTGTGCTTCAGCGTAAGGGCCGGTTTCGGTCAAGATCCTCAGCAGCTACACGGACTACATGCGGTTTAGTTCCAGTCATTACTAGCTGTCATGTCTTGCTGCTTATACATATACGATATACAAATACGGATGTATATTTGTATATATGTACGAAGATTTCCAAAAAAACAACAAAAAAAAGGTTTGTACATTGTTGCATGTCCTTGGGGATCTAGGTGATGTGTCCTTCTGTCAATCACCTAGAGTTTAAGGAAGAAATAAAAAATAAAGAAAATAAACATGTACATAGAATATCCATAATGTTTATGTTTATGTTTATTTATTGTGATACACCAGGAGAAAAATTTTAAATCCAACTGATATAAAGCTTGATTTATCAAAGTGGAGCCAAGTTGAGTCAATTTTTACACAATGTTTGTTTGTTTTTATGATGTAATGCTAAGTTAAATCACTACTGATTGTTTAGTATACACTAATGATGTGAAACACTAGGCAGCTGTAACTAATATAGGAAAAAAGTCACCACCTGAAACAAATAGTCCACTGAAAAAATTACTGCAGTGATTATTATGGTTCAGCTGGCAACAAGATATTTAACCTCAATTGATGCAGTGAGGAGCTTCTCATTTCGTAAACAACCACGTCAGAAGACGTGTCCTGTGGTCATTGTAAAGATGTTCAGGGTCACGTTATTGTTCTGCACAAAGCAAAGAAAACAACTAAGGAGATTCCAGAAACTACTAAAATTGAGGTAATAGCTGAAAAACACATTATTAAACCCTGGAAAGTTAGTGCTGAACTATCATCTCCGAGGAAGAAATATCCTGAGTGATCAAGATGGGATATCACTTAAACGCTTAGTCAAATCAAACAGTAAACACTTGAACTCACAGCGATGTTAATAGAAAAAGTAAGAGCATTTTCAAATGCACAATCCGAAGAGAACTCACGGGTTTGAGACTAAACAGCCTGAAAAAAGCGCTTATCAGTGAGGTCAATCAGGAAAAAAGGACCATAAATGATGGACTGTGGATGGATAAGGGTCATGTGGTCTGATGAGATCAGATTTAACCTCTTCCAGAGTGGCAGCCGCATCAGGGTGAGAAGAGAGGCGGATAAAGTGATGCACACATCATGCCTAGTGCCTACATACAAGTCTGTAGGGGCAGTGTTCTGCAGTTGCTTCAGTTGGTCAGGTCCAAGTTCAGCAGCGTTATGTGCCCAAAAAATGAAGTCAGCTGACGACCTGAATGTACTGAGTGAACAGGTTTTTCCATCAATGGATTTGTTTCTTCCCCGATGGCACGGGCATATACCGAGATGAGAATGCCAGGATTCATCAGGCTCGATCGGGAATCGACCCCTCAACCCTGGAGATGTGACGCCACAGTGCTAAACACTATGCCACATTAGTATAAATGCCACCATTATAGCTATTGAAACATGCGCACACACACTAAGGGCAATTTGGGAACGGCAATTATCCTAATCTGCATGTCTTTGATGTTGGAGGAGACCATAAAAAGAAGAGTCATAAAAAAAGATTCCACATTGTTAAGCATTCACTCACTCATGGTCTACACTGCATTATCCTCTGTACAGGGTCGCAGGGGCCTGGAGCCTATCCCTGGAGACTTAGGGCATGAGACAGGGTACACACTGGACGGGGTGCCAATCCATCACAGGGCACACATACACACACTCATATGCTCATTCCCACACAACAGGGAGATTTGGGAACGCCAATTAATCTAATCTGCATGACTTTGGACTGTGGGAGGAAACCGGAGTACCAGGAGGAAACCCACCAAGCACGAGGAGAACATGCACACAGACCCGAGGAGGAAATCAAGCCCTCAACCCTGGAGGTGCAAGGCGACAGTGGTAACTGTGTACTTCTCAATATAGCTGTCAGATTTTTTATTTATTTTTTTGCTTGAGTAATCAAAAAACAAACAAACAAACAAAAATCATGTTAAATTAAATAAATGTACAAATCAAATAAATAAACAAGAAATAAAATTAACAAATAAATAAACTGAATCTACGTTTTAAAACAATGATTTGAAAAACATTATGTATAGTTACATAATAGCTATTAAATGTATATTATAATATCAAAATACAATTTATTTTATTGAAATCAGCCCACGTTCCCAAAAAAAATTTGCCCGTACTGTGTGAATGAGTGTGTGAGTGTGTGTATGTGTGTGTGCCCTGCGATGGATTGGCACCCTGTCCAGGGTGTACCCTGCCTCGTGCCCTAAGTCTCCTGGGATAGGCTCCAGGTCCCCGCGACCCTGAATACAGGATAAAGCGGTATAGAAGATGAATGAATGAATGAATGAATAAAATGCTCCGGTCAAAAGTGACCGGGAACATTATGAGTGTGAGCCACAAACAAACACAACATGAGGGTTAAAACCTTCCTCAATTTCAGGTCCATCACTCCAGTTCTGAATTTGTCTTAACTACTCTATAGCTGTCGGCTTTACTGTACATTTTTCATTCAATCCTGTTTAAAAAAAATGAAAGGAAGAGCTATTGATTGATGTGTACGCTTTCCGACGTTGGGAGAACACACAGTGAAACATGAACATGCGACGGGTGTCAGAATGTTCTGTGTTTATTGTCAGCAAAAAGTGCACGTTTAAGCTTTTCGGGAAGGTGCCCTGTGTCACCTCATCAAAAGAACAGAAATCATTAACGTGTTAGTCATACGGAGACCCGGAGACAGACAGACGATAGGAAGCACATTAGTATTTTTACGGGGCTATAGGAAGTATTACCACATATATATATATATTACCATATGATGTAGAACAAAGAGAGACGACAGAGAGAGAGAGACATGGGAAAGTTCATGCAATGTCAGGAAAAATTACAAGCAGTTATTAGTTTTGTTTGGAGCTGCCCAGTAACGATGAGATGTTAATGGTGCCTTTGTTCGTGTGAAACAAACAAACAGACAACAAAAAACAAACAAACAACAAATCCCATTCAGGACTTCCCGTCAGCATCCCCGTCCTGATGCACGTCTCTTGTCTGAACCAGCGACCCTGGGAAACTTTCTGGCAAGGTTTTATATCTGGATCTGTTTAAAATACACTCTGTTTATTCTGAATTCTGTTACATCCCTAATATGGACCATTTAGCTTCTTGGAAGTCACCCAGTTCTCCATATTCATAGGTTGAATGAAAGCGATTTAATGGACTATGTTGTAAATTTGAATTGCTTGCATTCTTCCATTTTGGCCAAAGTCTACTCCACTTGGCTATCCGAACCAAAGCCAGCAGCCAGGTTCCTGTTTCCTGCCAATTTTTTTCATCCATACAATTCTCCAAATAGACACTAACCCAAGCTGTAATTGTGCCATCTTCTCATTTCAAGTAGTACTCAGTCTCCCCGTTTGCCACATGAGAAAATGTAAACAGTTTCTCCTGCCATGTGTACGGTTCAGTTCAATGGAGCTTTTTAAGCTCTAGCGAACAGCTTTCCTGTCAGCAGGGGTTCCTTGTTACACGCTTACTAAAGTTCTAATTGAGCTCTTTGAAGACTAGAAAGGAGACAGAGAGAAAGACAGAACTAATGATGCCATATGAGAGCCAAAAGTGCTCTTTCTCCCAAATTCCCTCAAGATGAAGAGGTTGTCTCAGTCTGCTAAAGTAGGTCAACTTCACTTCAGGACTGGTTAGGGATTCAGAACCTTTTTTTCCCCCTTGAAATGAATGTGATGGTACCCCATATTATGTCTAAGCTAGATTCTAAAGCAGACCAGGTCACTCTGAACATCTCAGACCATGGGAACAGATTTGCTCTTTTGGGCCTTTTTTCCAATATGGAGCCAAATGATTTTAAGATTAAAGGAAGCTTTTCCACCCGGACATGGTTAGGACCATCTGTGAAAGTAGGCCGGTACTGTGTACTACAAAAGAAATCAGTGTTGCTACATGATACTGGAAAGAGGGGAGAGCATAGGGGCTTGGTACTTTCAAAACCAGCAACAAGAAAACACATCTGGTAATGTTATGTCATCTTAAACAACACTTATTACAAGCAGTCCCCAACTTACGAACATCCGAGTAATGAATTTCAGCAGATATGGCAGTTTTACTTCCGGTTCAATCACAGAAGTCGGTCAGGTGTATTGTACAAAAAATAGACACTGCAGTGCACCAGATACCAATATTTACAATCATATACAATATTTTCAGCGTTTAAGTGAATTTATAAAATGTCTAAAATCCGGTATATTGTATGTGTGTGAGTGTGTGTGTGCAGAAGAAATGAGTCGACCTCACCAGTTTCAATGAATCAGTCCGGCAGAACGATGATAAAAAACTGGAGTACTGATGGTGAATAATCCTAATTTCTGAAAATCCTTAATAAAACAGAGTTCACAGTCCAATACAGTGGAAAACAGCTCTGAGACAAAATGGCATCCGGGATTCCCCTCACGATTTTAAGGCGCAG
Source organism: Clariallabes melas (assembly GCA_030014275.1). Classification (NCBI taxonomy): domain Eukaryota; kingdom Metazoa; phylum Chordata; class Actinopteri; order Siluriformes; family Clariidae; genus Clariallabes; species Clariallabes melas. The sequence goes on along the minus strand of JAQMYI010000023.1, from coordinate 20,354,714 downwards.
AGACAACACTGTTACATTGACATGTGTGAGATTCATTTCCGCAGGCGCGATTGAGGTTTTTGTCCACATGATGGCAGTGTGGGGATGGGGGCAGATTTACTTAAGTGGATTGGTATTCTTTATATTGTACATTCATGTCAAAGGCGTATAAGACTCACTTTGTCAGACTAATCAAACTTACGAATGTGCTCCAGGAACTGAACTTGTTCGTAAGTCGGGGAGTACCTGTAACTGCTTCTAAGATGTTACAAATTCGAATATGAATGTTCTCTGTTTACTATCAGCAAAAAGAGCACATTTCAGCATTTTGGGAAGGTGCCCTGTGTCACGTTCACCACCGTACATCAAAAGAACAGAAATCATTAACGTCTATACGCATGCGCAGTACTTAACATGCTACTCACTGCTTTATTCATAGCTAATACGATCTACAAAGCTAACTAGCTTCAACACAAGGCTGAATCCCAAATCCCTCTCCAACCCCTGAACAAGGGCACTACTTGGTGTGTGGATCAAGGAATTTTCCACCCCAAGTACAGTAGCACTAGCTTTAACGTTTTATGATATGTGTATCCTCTAGGTATAATTTAGTGGGGGGGGATGTAAGAAAGTATATATTTTAATGTAAACCTTACATAACAGTAGATGACGGCGTAAAACTCCTTACATTTCCAAAAGCCTTAATGCACAAGATGAGACTTGATGAGACTCTTAGCCACATCTCAATGGTGCAAACTTTGAATGACGATCCCAGCTGAGGTGGCTCAGAGCCCAGTGCAGCCGTTCCCATGAACATTTGGGGAGTTTAAAGCAGATGATACTTCAGCAGATAGCTTGTCGCCAACTTACAGAAGGGACGCATCTGTCTGTGGGAACCGTACACACAATCACTCACTAACATCACTTGCACATTACAGGAGTCATTGCCACATCCTCCGTCCAGTCCTGACCCCGCCCCAAGCCATTTCCACATGTTTGGGCCAAGTGCATTAGTGTGGCAAAGGATTATATAGAGAAATAGGGATAGTTTTTACTCTCATAACTGTGTTCTCTTATTCTGTACAATCGCAAGTATAGTCCAGGTTTGATTCGAACACGCTGAGTATGCTCGCACTAGAGGTGGTAAACCAGTGACGTTAAAGCCCACATACATGTCTGTCTTTCTGTACAGCAGAACTCTGTCTAACTTATTAATACAAAGAAATCACATTCTGTAAGGTTGAGTATCTTACGCCTTGTTTACACTAAGTTGTCCTTGTTTCGTCTGATTTCTGGTCTTCCAATGTATGAAACGTAAAGATATCATTGAAAGAGCGAGTTCTGACCCATGTACAGACAAAACCTTATTTATATGGATGTTTGCTTAGAATTATAACATAATAATAATAATAATAATAATAATAATATTCAATCAGGATATTTAAAAAATCATGCGAATAGTATTTTAGTTGGACCCTAGTGATTTCCATCCCTAATCTACAATTTTGAATATATATTTTTTTCAAAGCATTTTTTTAATGGTTTTATCAGCATAACAAACCCAGCTGAGCGAGTAAGTTTCATGAGCGTCTGCGTGGGTGTGTTATGGCATGATCCAGCAGCAGTACGTTCACCTCTACAGTGTAAAGAGGCTTTTAATAACCTTCAGTTCACCTTGATACAAAACATTAACAGTGACAGGGTTTGCCATCCACAGCAGCCTTGGAGTTTATTACACTATGTCTGTTATTCAGTTGTCACAGACTCAGACATAGCGATATCTACAGGACTACTGTACTGTATATCAAAGTCTACTTAAAAACTCACACTTGACTCAGTTTTCTAACAGACGCAAATCTCGACAACATGATTTTAAAACAATGCATAAATGAATAAATGATTGTACAAAGGGAAAAATATACAGTATAAATACCATGCAACCAAAACACGGACAAAAGAACTGAGTGACTATAAATATTCCAGCGAGATGAAATACTACCTTGTTTACTGACTTTTCTGGTCCTGGACCTTGAAGTGGTTGCAAAAATATATGATGCGATGTGTCCTGACCATGAGAGACTGTACTGTACTGTATATCTGAGAAATCTGCTCCTGACATCTCCTCTCTAACTCTGGAAACTAAAAAGAAATTTGTGCACATTCATTTTTAGTCCGTTTTTCCCCACTTAAATCACATCTTTTTTTTCATACAGCAATAGCAATGCCGGAAAATAATTAGTTTAGAATACTGATTTTTTTTTTTTTTTCTCCCAAGGTTGCAGCACAAAACACAGCATGAACAGGAAAGTTATTGCTTATACTGATTTAATATCATTTAAAGGTTTTCGTTTCTGTATTACAATTTTCTTGCCTTTACAGTACTATGTAGTAATGATCAACAACCGAAACTTTGGCGATATTCCAGTTGTTTCATTATTTAAAAGATCCTTTGCTGTTTTTTTTTTTTTTTTTTTTACATTTTTTTCTTTCAGAATTTTCAAGATATTCACAAGTTACTGTAGTTTTGATCTGTCTCATACATAAACATGGTTGACGAGATCATTTGACTGATATTGCAGATGACCAACCATTGAACTTTTCCTGTATCCCAATGGAAAACATGACTACTTGTAAACATGGGAATAAATACAATGGTTTAACCTATATGCTGCACATTTCTGGGTCTTTTTACATACAGTATAAATTTGGACTGCTATCGCACTATAGCACTTTAAAGTGTATTTATACAGTTTATACCTTTTTGTTTTGTTTGGTTTGTTTTTACATTTTTTTTCATATTCTACTTTATACAGTACTTTATTTTATTGTAAAAATTTAGGATATATTGTATATTTTATATTTTACATTATTTTCTTTATGGCTTTCTATTGGCTTTTTTTTTTTTTTAGGACAGAAACAGTCGTATGAGCATTTCACTGCATGTCATACTGTGTCTGTGTATGGTTGTGTATGTGACAAATAAAAAATATATATTTTAAATTTGAATTTGAATGGTCAACATTGACCTCCTCGGTCCCTAGTAGGACTACAGAGGTTCCTAGATGGATGGATGGATTGGCAAACATAGGATATTTTCCCCTTTGATTAACACTTTTTTTATGTACACTAGCTACATATTTCTTTACTGTTTATGACGGTGTTTATGTAAACGTTGTGGAGACCATGACCTCCAAGATTCTGAAAGATGGAAAATGTGAAAATCTGGAATTTACTTCTATGATCGATCTATCTATCTATCTATCTATCTATCTATCTATCTATCTATCTATCTATCTATCTATCCATCTATCCATCCATATAAGTCTCTCTGTATCCCACTGCCAGAGACACTGAGATGAAGTCTTTTCTTGATTCCTTCAGACCTGACAGCTCTCAACACCTCTGACTGTGGCTATCAAATTTCTTGTTAAGGAACAATTTGCAGACAACACAAATCTAAAGCTAGCGTGTCAGTTGCTATAAGATGTCCAAGACGCGCTATTGATTTTCGATAAAGACGAAGTGCTTCTACAGTACAATGTATAGCTGAATAACAGCCTGAAAAAAAGCCAGGAATAATTCCCTAAAATGAAGAACAACAACTTTAACATTCGATGTTCAGACCTGATACAAATCACTGTGAACACTTCACTACCGTATCTGGAGAACAAATCATTTTATTTACATGACATTTAGACTGAACCATCCATAAGCATGTACGCTCCTCATTGCTCTGATACACATGTTTAGGGTAATGCATCACTGATACCCCTGTACGTAAATATCACAACAAAACAGCTGGAGCCAGTAAAATGCTAAACAGAGTTAAAATTAGCTCGCCTCCTTTCCCTGAGCCAACGGTGCCGGCAACGCAGTATAAATAGACCTGACGAGGGTATAAATAGGTTACTAATGCACCTTCGAGTAGCGTGATCTACCAGGCTTAGCGATGAACACATACCCAGATCAGGCGCTAAATCCGGCAAAGGCAAACTTTAATTAATTTTCAGTTCTAGTCGCGCAAGCTGGCAGGAAGGAAGGAAGGAAGGTTACGGCAAGACAAATAAAAATAATCAACTGTGATGAGCAGAAAAGCATCTCAGAAAGCACAACACACCAAACCTTGAGGTGGATGAGCTACAACAGCAGATGATCATGTCAGCTTCCAGTCTTGTTAGCCAAGAAACAGGGATCTCAGGCTACACTGGGATAAAAGCTCTCTCTCTCTCAAACTGGATATCTGAAGACTGGAACAAGTCCAGGAGACGAAGCTTGGAAATGTTGTTCCAGAAGTCTGACAATCAGTGAAACACTAGGATATACAGTATTGTGGGAGTGGACGGCATGAACAAAATATGTAGTGAATACATGATAGATGCACAACGTACTGTAGAAACCATACATGGATGTGATTATTTGAATTACATGTAACCAACCGGAAACCCCACAGCATCTTTATACGGATCCTCTTTATACAGTACGAGGCTGCTCGGGATGAGAGTCAGACTTTATTCAACAACAAATCAAACGCAACAAAACAAAAGTCTGTCGTAGGCTTGTGAAAGGACTACGGCCATTATTGAGATGACAGTTAACAAGCCGGGTATTGTGTAGACCCCCTTTAGTCAGTCGCATGTGAATAGGAAATCTGTCATCATAATTGTATGTTGGTGGGGGGATGGGGGGGGGGGGACGGGACGGGACGGCAACGCTGTAGACGAATCGTGACTGCATTGGAGCAACTGAAACAAAGAAACGAGAAACGCTCGGAAAATTTAACCCGGACACGTCTTTGTCTTTTTACAGCATATTTATAGACGAACGCTTTTTACAAATATGAAAAGAGCATTAACTTTAGACGCTGGCTTGTTTTTTTTGTTTGTTTTTTTGGCTTTTGTTGCGGCGTCTTTAAAGAGACATGACAAGTTGACAACGAGGCGTGAAATGTAAAATTAAATAAGTTAAATTAATATCGAGCGGTAGCAGGTACGTCCCAAGGACATGTTTTTCAAGACAAAACACTTGTGGCATCAGACGTCAGACAGCTAAGAACAAATATGAACATATTGCCCTATAATTTTTCAATTATTTCAAATAGACATAACTGGAAGTGGAGTAAAGAAAAAAACTAAAAGTGAGTTAAACTGCAGAGCGTCGTTTACTGTTAATCCTTATAACAGGCATCAGACGATTGCAGTAAAGATCAGGGGTCGTACCCTCGATGAATCTTCTTCAATTCACAAAATCACTGAGGATTAATAAGGATTTCATAAACGGGTGACGGTGACCTTGTTGCTTTAGTGTTTTCTGAAGTCGTATCTACGGTGAGGGGCATGCGGTACATGGCGAACCCGAAAAAGAAACTCCAACATGTTATTTAGATTTTTTTTTTAAAAAGGAAATAGAACTATAGTTCACTTAACACATCAAACACTTCTATTTCAATTCTTTTTGATTAGCAACCGTGCAACATGTTGTACATTTTCCAGCTAAAAGCAAAAGCTTATTTGTATCATTTTCTCTTATTTCATATTTTATTTCTCTATTTGAATACCCTTTTTTATTATTTTTTATTTTACTTATTAGTGCAAATCATTCTCGCAAAGAAACTCTTCTTTTTCGGTCACGAACATTCGTATAAGCATCATACTCTGTATGGTCGTGTATGTAAGAAATAAAATTTGAATTAGAAATTTTTATTTATTGCTGATTTTATACATGAACACAGTCCTGAGAGTAAAAACTCCCTTTATTTCTCTGTATAATCTCCTGATACACTGATGCACTTATCACAGTGTTTCACTAGAGCTTGGACACCATCAAGGTAGAAAGTTTTCTCAGTATGTCAGAGCCATGAACCGCCTGCTTAAGTCTGAATCACTGGCCTCCCAGGAACTCCTTCAATGTCCCCAACATAGGATATGCCTGCAGAATACTGGATAGAAAGATCAACTGATTAAAAAATTTACATTAATGTTTAGTTTTTATTAAATGACGAAAAATCTAAAACATTTCGTCACAGGTATCATTTTTAGAGATTATGTTTTTATTTCGTTTTAATCTCAGCTTCATCATGAAAAATAGGTCGTCAACTAATTTTTACACTACCAGTCAAAAGTTTGTACACCCTTCTAACTCCATGGTCTTTGCTGATTTTTATTTCTTTCCACGCTGTTAAACAATACTGAAGGCGTTTATCCAAAATACACAATAATCTCCTTTGAACAGTTGATATTGAGATGTATATCTGCTA
>JAQMYI010000023.1:20320322-20333712 GCA_030014275.1 Clariallabes melas | reverse complement strand
ATTTTTATAAGGGTAACTTTACTTGTACTTCAGTAAAAGTTCACTAAAGTAACAGTACTTTTACTTAAGTACAACATGTTATTACTCTTTCCACCTCTGCCAACATGACTGCACACCAGTGCACAAAGCGAGGTCCATAAAGACATGGATGAGCGAGTTTGATGTGGAAGAACTTGACTCGCCTGCACGAGTCCCGACCTCAACCTGATAGAACACCTTTGGGATGAATTAGAGCGGAGACTGCGAGCCAGGCCTTCTTGTGGCTGCTTGTATTTTTGCCGAAACACCCGGTCGCGTGGATACAACCCTATTATCCAATTTCAATATGCACCTGGATGAACGTACTGTAGCATAAACCCAGCCTGTCATTTATTGCCTAGTATCTGGTGTGTGCTCAGAATGTGTGAGATAATGTTGTGTATACTTGGTTGGAAGAAGGATGTCACAAAGTGGCGTAGGGGTGTTATCATATTTACTTTGACTAAAGAGTCCAATTAAAGGAGGGTCAGTAAACAATAGCATAAATAAATAATTATGGGATTATTTATTGACAGCAGGTGAAGCACCAAAACAGACCCTACACACTAAAGATTGACATGATTGATTACTCCCAAATTACAACCTGATCATTTACCACCACTATAGAATTAACTTCTTATTCATGTGCTGCAGAAAAACCTTTAAATTTCCCATAACTTATGATTTCCTTTAATATTTCTCTAAATTGCATTGTATTTGCATTGTTTTTACTCAATTCATTAGCAGTTTAACTTTAGTTTGGTTTACATTATACGCTGGAAAGCTGTGTGTTTGTTGGTCCACCAGTAGAGGTCCTTACAGTCCCAGCAACCAGCCAGCAAGAAAGTGCACTAATGATTTTGACAGCCATTACTGTAGCAAAGATGTATAATGTAACATATATAGTTTCTATATGTTAAATCATCGGACGATTCCATCTGAGTGAACTCATGACATGAAGGTGGTTTTGATACGACATCGATTGACCGGTTCACCAGAGACATGGGTAGAGAGGTGGACTGATGGATTTAAAGCACAAATCAGATCTAAGACAAAGCTCACTTGGCCATTCCATTTCTCTCATTTGAACCGATTACATTAGGTATAATAAATGAACCGTCCTCGCCAGTTTATCAGTAAGTACCTTTACCGCTGATGTACCCAGTGCAGGTGGTTTCCTTTCTGATTTAAACTCAAAATTGATTAATTGCCTTCATCATTGCGATGGATAGCTGCGGACGTCCAGACGGCCAGGTGTGAAGTGATTCCGCATGGGAAAGGCCCACCTGGACCAAGAGCCTCTCCATCTGCACAAACCGCCTACAGAGTAAGAGGACAGAGTGAGAGCACCTGTGCCTGCTGCGGCATGTCCCACTTCCCTACATCTCCCCCTCTGTATTTGTCTTTCAATCCCTCCGAGTCCCTGGCTGTTCCTGAACTTGTTTTATTTGGCAATCTCAGCCAATCGGGCAGAGTCAGACCTGGTCGCGCCGTTCCAAACCTCTAGGGGGTTGTCGTTTTTTTGGAGTCACAAGCTCGGAGTATAGTTTGATTTGGGCTAATTGGATTTGTGTTGTGGTAATCTGTCATTGATTAAAGGGATCATTAAGTGCTAAATGTTAAAGAACAAGAAAAAAAAAGCGGCTTGTCTGGCATGTAATGTTCAGATACATTATGCTCTTAAGTGGCAAGGCACTGCAAAGTAACTAAAGCAAACAAAATTAAAGCCTGACAAATAACAGGGTTCCAGGGGCATTTAAATTGTTGTAAACGTTATGACGTCATATAGTACTGATTAATCATCTGTTCCATCTACGAGAGCAGAGATGACGCGTGTAGCACATAAACTGTAATACCCTATAATGGTTAAGACCACATCTAGGCACAAAGCAATTAAAAGAGCAATCTAAACACTCTGACATGTGAGAATATAATTGGACTTCATTCCCATTTCCAAAGATGTTTAGACATGATTATTATCTTTTTTTTTTTTTCACAGTTTAAAGCTTTCCAATGGTGTCTTGGCTTCCTGAAAGTAAACTTTGTCAGGTCGTCTATTCCTGCCTTTAATCCAATAATATTATTTTGCAACTCGCATTACCGATTGAACTTGGCCGTCTCGCAGAAAGTCATAAATAAACCAAATGAATCAGCTTTATTTGTAACCAGGGATCAAACGTAAAGTTGCCAGAAGACAGAGGAAATCCCACCCCCTGTGTAGGAACTGACACAGATTCTGAACACCATTCAAGCAAGATGAGCTCATTGCAAGCAAGAGCACCGTGACCCAGTGATTTTAATTCTTTGGTTGTGTCTGTGTTTTATTCTATCTATTTTGGAGGGAAGAATGTACTGTATCATATCAGCTCTTGTTTGACCCTTGAACCATCACAGAAAGAGCAGACAAACATACAAATTACTGAGGACTAGTGCAATAAAACCCTTAAAACCCAAGCGGTAAAGTTTTGTGCCGGGAACACAGCATGGGTCAATGAGGCTAAAAAAAAAAAAAAAAGTGATTATATGGAAGCCTCGTCAGTGTGTGTGTTAACGCGGAGGCTTCAGACTTCGATCTCTGTATTTGGGTTTTCGGATATGTCAGGTAGAACTAAAGTCATCATTACTTTTTAGAATATGTCGATTGTATCACAACCGGAATATGGGAATGATGTCGCAAAATTGTAGGACTCTCATAGAAAAACATCCGAAAAACAACCATAAAAGCATGTGATCATCTGTATCCATACTATTTCTTGCCTGTATGACCCATTTTTTGTTGTTGTTGTTGTTAAAATGATACTGTAAGATTCAGTTCACTATGTTGCCCAATTTGTGTGATATGTCACGCTATACTGTACTGCACAATCCTGATCCCTATATACTGTACTGTATTGTTTGTTTATTTAAAAAAAAGTAAAACAAAAAAAAGCAAAAGTAATGACGCCTAAAATGCTCTGCGCTTTAAGGGCTGTGAAAGAATGTGATAGTTCTGATTTAATTACTCCCCTGTTTTCCTAAAATTGAACATTAAAGTGTTTAACACTTTTATACAAGGGGTGTTCAAGTCAAAACAAGATGAGATGCACACAGACCCAAAGCGGGAATCAAACCCATGAGCTGGAGGTGTAAGGCCACAGTGCTACTGTAGCCACTAAGCCACAGTGGGGCCAATAAGTATACAGTACTGTATATAGGGCTCAGGTTTATGGATTAGGCAGTATAGAGAGAAATAACCTTTTTTTTTTTCAGCACAAAAGAGGCAAAATGATTAACTGAATTTTAGTTGATATTAACCGATTATTCAAACATAACTCAGCACAGATGCACATGATCATGTGTTTTTATAGTTGTTTTAGGTTATTTCTATGACCTAATAATAATCATAATCACAATCATAATATGCTCATTTTGAGAGTTCTACATTTTTGCCGACGTCATTCCCATATTCTGGTAGTTGTTAAATTTACCTTTATAAAAGTAATAATAACTTTAGTTTTAAATGACATATCTGAAAACCCAAATACACAGTTTGAAGTCTGAAGTCTCCCCGTTAACACACACAAGGCTTCCATATATATAATTGTCATTGACCTACAGTATGCCGTGTTCCCGGCTCGTACTGTATTAGTGTTGCTTGATTTTTAAGGGTTATAAGGAAATCCAGAATGTGAAGCAGGCAGTCTGATCATAATGGTAAAAAGTGAGTACACAAGTTAGTGGTACTTAGTTAGTAGCCTAGTAACCCAGAGTAAGGATCTATACAATGATGGAAACTACAAAGCACGTTTGTACTGTAAGTCAGACTGTTACTCTGGATAAGAGCGTCTGCCAAATGCCTAAATGTAAATGTAAAATGTAAGTGTAGCAGAGGATTGAATAGAGAAATAAAGGGAGTTTTTCCCTCTCATAACTGTGTTCTGTTATTCTGTACAATCAAAAGTCCCAGTTTGACTTGAACGCCCATCATATATTTAAAAAAAAAAAGGAAAAAAAAAAGCATAATCTAGATGAAGGATCTTTTTTTTCATGAATAAACTGTAAGTATTAATAACGTGTCAGGTTGTACACTTTCCCTCTCTGTAGATTTAAACGTCAAACGACATTGCAATGTGAAAACACTTAAGCTCTGTTTGAGCGAAGAAGTCAAATATAACAATCTGATATAGTTGTATCAGGAACAAGATCTTCCTTGAACCGGAGCCAGCCATTTTCTACACTCATATCTTAAACAACCAAAGTTGCTTTTCCAAGCAAATGATTGCATGGTTAAATTGCTTTCGAAACATATGGATTGAATCAGAAAAAGAAGAAAGCCTGATTGGAACATTATAGTGTGCCCAGAGATAACTTTAAAGATATCGTTGGACCAAAACATGCTTGCTTTGCTAATAATGAATCCAGTTTGCGAAAGTAAAAAGAGTTATGCTAAAGGGGGTGAGATTATTAACTGTGCTAATAGTATCATTAAAACATCTGTATAAAGGTAACATTCAATGAAATAAAATAAAAGGTACTTTATGAAAAGCAAAGTAATGATGTGATTGCAGTGTTTTTCATTACGTTAAGTGAACAAACATGCTAATTCATGTACTGTTAGGTTATCTTTTAATTTGCTGTGGTTGGTTGGATCTTCATGGACTGTACGGAATACTAGAACAATTTATAATACTAATTATAAATTCTAATTTCTGAAGCTCTTAAAATAAGCTTCTTTTTTTTTTAAAGCCTCTAATTCAGTAATCTACAGGGACCGGTTTTTATAAGTTCATCCTTGAGTCAGCAGCACTTCCAAAACACATTCCTGAGCCTTGACATGGGATGCTACGAGATCCTTCAAGTAGAATCCTCAGTCATCCCACTGGGGGAGTCGGTCTAGCTGTCCTAAATCACTGCTTAACATTTCCTGTGAAGAACAGACTTGTGTAATAGCATTGTAAAAACGAGTAAATATATGGAGTACATATCACAGAGGAGGACAAAAGCCTAATTGATAAAACACACGTCCTTTCCATAGTAAAAAAAAATCCCTGTACTATATGGTAGCGAATGGTTCTTCGCTAAATTGTTCTTCCAGACTTTAAGTTTCGTTAAGTTGAGAATCATGTGTTTGTTGAGTAAGATATCAAGTTCTAACTCAGCTATGTTATGATTTTTTTTATTTCTGTTCTCCAGCAACGAAGCAATAAATTGCAATGAAGCGATAAAGTGCAGACTGTCTACTTAAATCTTTGTCCATGTAGGACACGTCCTTATCAGCAGAACATTTCGGAATTCTTTTTTTTTTATTTTTTTCGTACACAGTCCTCATATTTTCTCGTAATTGAACTATTGGCTGCTCACTATTTGAAACCGAACCACCGGCTGCTCAGCGTTATCTGCTCAGTATCTCCTTGAACTGATGTGTGTGTTGGTGTACAGTAGAGCTAACAAAAGGTCTAGCTGATACCATCTGATCTTCCATCTGCATCTGGAGCGTTTTAAACAAGCATCGATGCCAGTAAGTGTTGGACCGTCATAAAGTTAAAAAAGCACAGCGAATCAGTTAGAGGCAAACATTAGGCACGTCAACTATTTGGTTTATTGTTAAGAAAGCAAAAAAAAAAAAAAAAAAAGTGAGTTTTGCAATAGCAAAACAATCTGACAGAACACAGAAGACCAGCACTGGTGAAGAATGTTGTCAGTTAGGAAGAACTTTAATACTGATATAGGTATCACCATTGTTTGAGGTTGCTCCTAAGATTCAACAACATAAAAAGCTGTTAAAGTTTGATTAAAAAGAAATAGTTATTGAACAAAAAAGTGACATATGAATCTTTTCTAGGGTGATATGAATGGGAAGGTGTGGACAGAAAAAGTAACTGCTCCTGATCCAAGACATCACACCTCTGTACACACCATGACAGGTTCATGTACAACTTGCAGTAGAATTGACTTACTGATCTTTATTGATGATGTGACAGCAGAGGCATAAATTCTGAGCAAACCAGATTGTATTTCACATTGCAGCAGGAAAGAAAGTACTATAAATCAGCAACAGAGTTTTACTTTGTTATGTTCTAGGCGGTCTGGGCAATTTTTCCTTTTTCATTACTCGCTCCCTGCTGAACAATTGCGAAAGTCATTACCTTGGGACTGTCACTGTTGTTGGTCTATTAAAGATCCTCAAAGTATAATTTTGTCCTCTTTCACATTTTTATCCTGTCAAGTGTTTAAAGAAGTGGATTTGTGAATGTTAAATACTAGGAATGGGAATCATCAGGACGATATCATCACGATACATTTGGGGCTGTTTTGATTTGTTTTATTTTGGGATTCTGTAAAAGGTATCACGATTTTATACATGGCACAACTCTATATTATTTTATTTTTAGATTTTCTTAAAATTCCAGACTAACTTAGCAAATATTTCGCTCCTACCCTGCAGGATGCTGTGCTCCCTGCCAATGTGGGAATAGTTTCCGCAGCACCACCTGTAGGATTATAGAAGGACTGCAAAATTTTACCACCTTAATTGTGACAAAAAATTAATTGCGATACTATTGCTCGCCCTATTTTGAACCAGTTCTTTGTTTTCAGTCTGCCAAAGCACCGGCCCTGTTTCCATGGCAACGCCAACACTTTGCTGGGTTAGAATAAAGAACAACCAACTAAACATTTGTGAAAAAAATGGACTCAAAATGCAGCGGGCAGCTCAACTGCTATCTAGTAATGCTAAAGTCAGGAGAACCGCTCAAAGTCATGTTGAAGTTTACCACTGTGGTTGTTGTTGTGCTTGTCACTAGCATTTTTTTGTCCGCTTTCATTTTTTTTCCTGCTAGCATTGCCGGGAAAGTAGAGATGTCATCAGTTGTCCACAGTGATGTAATGATGTGATTTTTTTTCCATGAAAAAAACAAAGTGCTTCTTGGGAAGTTCACTTCTGAACCAGCTCTGAACTGGCACTAGCACCAGACCTCATGAAGCACCTGGTGCACTTTGGTGGAAAATAGGTTATAATACAGTGTTTCAATTTCACTCATTTATAAATTCCCAATTTTATAATTGTCTACTAATTGTCTATATCGCTTTATCCTGTATTCAGTCGAGGGGGGCCTGGAGCCTTTCCCAGGAGACTTAGGGCACGAGGCGGGGTACACCCTGGACAGGGTGCCAATCCATCACAGGACACACACACACATACTCACACACTCATTCACACACTACGGGCAATTTGTGAACGTCAATTAGCCTAATCTGCATGTCTTTGGACTGTGGAAGGAAACCGGAGTACCCGGAGGGACCTAATTTTATAATTTGGTGTGAATTTTTATACTTTCCTTTTTATCTATTTCAAGGCTAGCTGTACTGCCAGGCACGGATAAAAGCGTTACAGACCCTTGTACTAATTTCATATAGTAATAATGCTGACAGTAACAGACACAGTCTGACTCACAGGCCACTATTCATTACCTCCATTACTCTAATGATACATTTATTGCAGCAGGGAGTAAAAGTGAGTAGCAGGGACAGATGCTGAACACTCTATGAAGCAAAAAGTAAGCACATTTTTTTTAGTGTTGTTTTTGCAGAAACAAAAATAGGCTTGGCTGCTCAGCCCCTTGAAAAGGGTCTGCACTATGTCGAAATGAAAAATAAATGATTAACTGGGCATGAACCAAATTTATGAACCTTTCATGGCAAAACAACATTGTAATGAAGGGCAGAGCTTGGATGAACCTCGCACAGCTGCTTTGCATATAGAGATAGACACTGGTGTTTCGTTCACTGATTCCATCTCATTGTCTAAATATGAGGACCAGATGAGAAAGCATTTACTTTGCAGTATGGAATCAGGGACTGCTGATAGGATGCCTTTATAATTATGGATTGAGTCAAAAGAAATCCTAATATTCCGGCACCATCGATATGACGCCCTGTGTCTGGGTGGGGTGTTGGCAGCACCAAATGCAAATGCTGCACCTCAAGGTTGGCGCCTTTTAGCATAATGAAAAAGGCAGTGGCTAGAACGATAATATTTGGTCATACATGTTAGAGTCAAGGGGGTGTTTGGTATTAATCAAAAAGGGAGCCCTAAAATGTGTTTACATCACCCATAAGGGTGGAACAAAATCGTGACGTATAAGAGTGCACGGACGTTTTTGGATGCACATCCGGCGTACTGTATCTACCTAGGTGATCCAGACACTATCTCACACTAAGTCTATACCTGTAGACTGGAAAATCAAGAGTGTTGGTGAAAATGCAGACGAATTGTAGTTCACAGACAGACTATGAGGGACTATGGGCCAGGATGCTACAAACCGATAGCTTCCTGATGGTGATAAGGGCTTCCTATTGGTAGTTGCAAATCATGAGGTGGCTTTCCATGGCTTGCATAAAATCATCAGATACGTAGATGGTCCAAGTGCACTTAGTGGGACTGAACCCATTAGAACATCTCACTGTATTTATAGGAGATGTAGGAAACAGTAGATCTAGTCTGATGGATAGTAGACAGAAGTGGAACCCTGGTCTGCTTGGCCAGAATAGGTCTATCATTAACATTGGTAAGAGAAAGTCTATACAGTACAGTAAGTCCCCCACTTATGAACATTTCCACAGATACGAACGGACTTCGCATTACAAACGTTCGGAGATGTGAACAAAAAAATTGTGGAAGGAGCTCATGTGCATTGTACAGAAAATAGACACTGCAGTGCACCAGATACCAATATTCACAATTGTATACAATATTTTCAGTGTGTAAATGAATGTACAGTATAAAATGTCCAAAGTCTAGTATATTGTATGTGTGTGTATGTGGGGGTGCGGGAGAAATGAGTCGGCCTCAACGGCTTCAATGAATCAGTCCGGGAGCACGATGAGAGAAATCGTCTGTCCTGTAAAGCTGTTCCGATGGGACTTTACACGTTGGGAAAAGATCTTAACAGAAGATATAGCACCTTTAAACTTATGGCCATGTAATTGATCAACACCTGCCACACTAGTTCCGAATAAAAGGAAAGTGCCCTGTTGCCCTGGGTGTACGGAGAACAAATGGTTACGTATGAACAATGTTTCTTCAACTATATGGAGGACTACCAGGCCACCAGAGTCAGTCATGTTGACTCCAATGGCTAGAAGATGAATTTGACATAGTCTACCCATGTGGGGCCATGTACTCACGAGCACAAGGGAAATCATCTATCCAAGAACCTGGAACCACAGATACTGTACAATATGTATGTAATCTTTCTTTGCTTTCTTTCTTTTTTTTTTTTTTTAGGTCTGAACATGGTCAGTCACCAGAGTTGAACACTAACCTTTCAATTCACTGAAAGAAAAACAAACATAAAAAGAAAACGCTTCAGTTAAGAAAAGCAACTGAAAATTGCTGCCTTGCAGGCCTGGGTACTGTATGTACACAAACTCACACATGCATGCTCAAGCAGGAAACGAAGAGTCATGTTCACAACTCTGTTTAGTTTATGTTGCTTGGATTTGACGGTTAGATAGCATGGCATAATATTGCATTTCAAAGAAATGCAGCGTGAGACACGAGGTACACAAGTCTTTACAGTAATTTGCACCTCATTACGAACATTTACGGCAAGGTTGCCTTCATATTCGAGAACATTTGATAGACTATTCCCGGTGCAGCGCTTGTTAACAGAGTGCCTAATAGCCCCTGATTTCGGACGAGCCCCACGTTTCCTCCAATCGGACCGTTATTGCATCCACGGATTTGTTTCAGTGCCACGGAAGAATTTGTGGAGCCTGACATTTACTGTGACAAGTCCCTAAGAGGACATAGCATACCAAAATGCATATATTAAGAAACGTTGTCATGTAATGTTTCCCCTTGTGACTCACTAAAATGTAAAGATCATTGGCCCAGAGTTTTAGCCCCAAGTGCCATCTAGCAAGCAAACAAACAGGGACCGTTCAGTGGTATCCCCAAGCGGGCAGTCACCGTGGAGTCTGTGGTGAAGGAAGGAGGTATTCCCCTGGGCCTGCTTTGGAGAGAGGAACTGATAAACAAACGTGCGCCCCCAGAGCTTAGTCGTAACTCATCTGGCGCTGCTAATCTGGACACCCCCATTTCCTGACACCCTTCCATTACCGCAGCCCACTCCCTCTTTCACACCAAGCCCCTAAACTAAACGTTGCACTTACTTTTGTTACTCATCCATCACGCCGAACACCTATTGGGCTTCTTAAGGACGAGTTCTCAAAACTCCAGCTGTGTGTTTATATGTCAAGTTTCTCTACGAATGTTTGCTCTGAGTCTCTGGACATTTTTTTGTGTGTGTGTGTGTGTTTAAGATCCACTCAGTTTAACATTGCCTTGTTGGGAAAGTCTCAAGAGCTTCTGCTGCGTAGCCAAACTGCGTATCTGTTTCCTCATGAACGACACAGGGCATATCAGCAACCACTGATTGCGCTTCCCAAATCAAGCGCCAGGGTTCAAATAGTGCTGGCCTTCTGGCACTTGTAAAGATGAGGCCTGTTGACAGCAGTGTTGCAGCAGGGTTGTGAATTTTAGTGGACTTTTGTTTACTTCTGAAAATGAGGCAATTTATTTTATACAGTACCTGGTGCAGCGCCAGCGGATCTCACAGACATAATTTCTCGCGAGCTTGAAAATCTTGGAGTGCAACAGTTGCAATGGACCCGAGGCTGTCATCCTGACAGGCACTTCTCGGTAGACTTAGGACTTGGTCAGAACAGTTTGCTATACGTTTGGATGTTGTCCATACAATTTAAACACAATCTTTTTTGTGATAATCTGTTTCCATGATGTGTTTTGTGATATTTTGACAGAAAACCACTCAATCCGATCATGTTTCCCCTTGGAAGCAATGGTCTTGATTAGATTTTTCTCCCAGAAAATTACATTTTCAGCCATAACATTACAAAGCATTTTTTGTGGGTTGGGATCTCCATGCATCAGACTTGTTTGTCCGGCACATCCAGTAGTTGGGCAGCATGGTGGCTTAGTGGTAGCACTGTGGCCTCGCACCTCCAGGGTCCGGGTTCGATTCCTGCCTCGGGGTCTGTGTGCATGGAGTTTGCATGTTCTCCCCATGCTTGGTGGGTGAATGTTCTTCTGGTAGACTTTTCTGCCTTGGCCAGCATTGACGTATTTTGGAAATTATCGATCCCATTAAAACATACGGCTAAAACACAGTATTGGTGCTGATTTTATTATTATTATAATTTTTAGATTATATATATAATACGGAAAATGTGTTAAAAAGCTACTTCTGAAGTGTATGCAACATGGAAATGACCAATCTCGCTCACCTAAAACTTTCAAGTTAATTACTTTATCCGTTTTTGTGCCCGAAAATGTCCATTTTTTAAAAACAATAATCATTTAAAATGCAAATAATTCATATTTCTTTATGAGTATTGATACAAAAATTGGTGTAAGCTTCTAGAAGCATGTGACCTGTAAAAATTGTTGCTTAAATTAAAACATTCTGTGCAAAAATTTGGATTTTTTCACAAATTCATGTTGCAATATCTTAACAATTTAGCATAAACAGTTTTTCAGGTTTATGTCTTTTCATGTGAAATCATGATAAAAATGGCCAGGTTTTTAAGTTAATATTTGTTGTTTTTGTTTGTCATATATTCATTGTGTATAACTGCACACTGTACGCAAATTCTTTTTTTGCATGTCCCAGTGTATCTGGGATCAGAGCGCAGGGTCAGCCATGATACAGTGCCCCTGGAGCAGATAGAGCTAAGGGCCTTATTCAAGGGCCCAACAATGGCAACCTTTTGAAGCTGGGGCTCGAACCACCAGCCTTCCGATCATTAACTCAGTGCCTTAGCCCTCTGTGCCACCACTACCACTGTTTCATCTAGGTGACAATTAAGATCATTGAAAGATTTGAATTCAAAAAAGTTACAGACACTACGGGCATAAAAGGGCATGAAATTATATCTGATAAAAACATGTGTATGCATATTTACAAAAACCACAGCATGGATTGGGAGATAAGAAGCATTAAGTATTATGAAAACTGGTGTTATATGATACTATTTGAAAATTCACTTTTTTCACCTAGGTGAGACACTTTTTAGCACCAATACCATGTTTTGGCTGATAATAAGCTGCATACAATATTCTCCCTAAAAATCTTACAATTAGCTACAAATCCTGCTTGCTGTTTAGTGCTCCCCTTTCCCCTGCTGCACGTACAGTACGATAGTATAGGGAGTTAACCATCTCAGATTAATGCAACAATAAATTTCTCCATTTCAGCAGGAACAGAAACGGGACCATAACTCACACAATACTTCAAAAAAGAAAAAAAAAAACATGGTAAATTGATATATACATTTTTTGTGAAAGTTTTATTACGTATAAGGGTAGCAGTAATAAAAACTATTATGTTATGCTGTAGTGATGTAGAGAGTCGTGTTTGGATTTGGACACTATGTTATCTTTTGGCACAGAAAATCCGTCTATCTGGTCCCCAGAAATAGCCTGGAGGAGTTTTCTGATTCCTCTGCATTTATCTACTACTTTACGATTGAAAGTGATTTGTTCATCCATATAAGGTCATCTAGTTTATTTTTAGAGACTCTCGCCTAATTTAAACATCTTGAAAATAATAATAATAATGCAACATTGCCTTTTTTGTATGCAAACTTCAAGTTTCCTTGCTAATATATTGATGTTCTCTCTCTCTCTCTCTCTCTCTCTCTCTCTCTCTCTCTCAAGAGGATGAGATAGCTCTACTTGTTTATACCACAGGTATTGACATTGTGGCTAAACAGTTACTTTATCAGCTTTGTGGTCTCTTTATCTAAACCGGCCTGTTGCTAGATCATCAGGCCAGCCCGTCTTCTTCCCTGGGGCTTTTGGGTATCCGAGTCTGCCTTGTTTTGCCGGTGAGCAACAATCCATCCTTAGACTAAGTTTACTTACTTAATATTTCATGTGTTAAACTAAGGGTCTATTGTATGCTTGCAAAAAATAATGTTGAAGCAACCTGTAGCATCAGAAAACATAACATTTTTATACCAGAATTCAGTCCAGATCTCTATCAGATGAGGTCACAGAGCTGATACACTGATTAAACTCGCTGCATTTGATGCCAAGTCATTCGCATATTTCAAAACCTAGGAAAAAAGCTGGAAATCCCAGTACAGTATACTCTTATATACTGTACAGTTGACTATAAGGAGGTGTAATATAGAATTGTTTAATTTAGTCTGAAATTACATTTACACTGCCTGCATTTATTTTACATATTATCCTTCCATTGGAGTGTACAATGCCAGGCATACCGGAAAAAGTAGGTATAGTTTGCGAATGAAATTCTTACCGCTGATTGGACGAGACATCTGTCACTCAAGATATACAGGAAGTAGG
>JAQMYI010000023.1:20277180-20291893 GCA_030014275.1 Clariallabes melas | reverse complement strand
TATATATACACACACACACACACACACACACACACACACATTTGGCTATTAAGATTTTTTTATATATGGATATTTGGATTAAGCCTGTTTAATTAATGTAACCATCTGTATCTGTTTTTTAATTTTATTATCATTATTTTTTTAATTAAAACCAAGGACCAATTAAAAAGCTCATAATGTGCTACAGCGCAGATCCCCCGGTCATGTGAATCGAGTCATAACCTTCTCCAGACCTTACATCTAATAATGCACGCCTTGTAAAAAAATGTTTATTCCACTTGATAACGACTCAAATTGATTAAAGTCTTTAAACAGGGAAGAAATTTGGCAAAGGAGAAAAACTCAACCATCCTCATATAAGGATCTTACAAGCCTATATATACACACAGCGAGAGAGAAAATCTGATGTCATACCAGGACAATGAGGTCTCATGAGGCTACAGCGGCATTAATTACACCCGGTTGATAAAAAAGCCCCGACTTAATGGTAGAAAACATGTGATAAAAAGTATCACGTTACATCTCTGCATTTCATGACACACACGCTCAAGCTGCGCTCCGTTAACAAAAAACTTATTCATCACCGAAGAGCGGCCTCGTGTCTACAGCGTGTCAAGGACAATCCTGAGAGCGGACGTTTGGTGAGACGCTTCATTCAGGACACAATTTATATCTCCAGTTTTCCTCCATGTGTTAGAGGAGGGTGACCACCAAGCTGTGTGTGCTACAGCTCTGAAGTTGGGCATCCCTGGTAAACCTCATGTATGCGAAAGGCCGTGAGTTTAATGTGCGAAATAAATCGACGTCAAGATGTTTTTCCCTTATTATCAACGGCAATAAAATTTCACACATCTGCTTACTGTTCTCCTGGATGTCCTAGACATCCCTCACTCCTATCAACTGCCTAAATGAAGCTTAGACGTGTGGTTGGCGTACCATCTTGTACTCTTTCCATGTCTTCTGAAAGTCGACACTGCCGTTTTCTCGCCGTTGAATTACCGTCCATCCTCCTCCAGCAGACTCCATATTACAGTATACCTACACACACACACACACACACACACACACACACACACACACACACACACACAAATCCATTAAAGCATTTTATTATTATACCGTATATTGTTATATATTATTATATAATATTATTATATGCTAAATTTTTGCAGCCTGGCAAAGAAATCCCTAACATATCACTTTCCAGATGTGGAAGAGCAAAGTTTTTTATTTTTTATTTTTAAGGACAGATAATCTTACTCGAAATCTTGAATACTCAGTTACAACACTGACTGTAAATAAATCAACTTTTCATGATTGATAGTCTTAATTCGTTATTATTATTATTATTATTATTTTTTTTTTGTAAGCTTGTCCAAAATATTAAACGCACTGAAAGTTATTGGATGTCTGTGTTTATTTTCCTGCTTGATTAAAGATATCAAACGAGAAAGGTTTGTCATATATTTTTTCCCCTCCAAGGGCAATTAAGCTACAGTATGTAATGTGCTGCTTTCCCCTGAATTGATATTAGCTAGGGCTATTAGATTTCTTTTTCT
The DNA here is from genome assembly GCA_030014275.1 of Clariallabes melas. Classification (NCBI taxonomy): domain Eukaryota; kingdom Metazoa; phylum Chordata; class Actinopteri; order Siluriformes; family Clariidae; genus Clariallabes; species Clariallabes melas. The sequence continues at coordinate 20,290,334 of JAQMYI010000023.1, read as the reverse complement.
TCTTTTCTTTTTTTTTTCTTCTTTAGCTACGTAATGAATTAATACACAAATACGTAAAACTGCAGATAGACAGATGTTCCCAAACAAGCTGCTTTTCTTTTTTAAACTAAAGTAGGCTTGCCTACATGTTTAGTTAGCAATTAGAACAGGGAAGGAGTCCAGGTCTAAGATCAGAGCGGAGACAAAAAGGGGACACATGGCTGTAATCTAGGCATGTGTGACTCGGTGTAAACCAATAAGCAGCAAATCGGTGACTGCCTTTCTTTGGTGGTGGAGGAGAGATTTTGTTAACCTCACATGCGTCCAGCTGAATACACACAGTCCAGTCGGAGGACAATTACCCAAGACCCACAGACTTGACTCGTGGTGAAACTAGACACTCAGGCACATGTCCATACACAAACACACAGATACCAACTATGCTGAAAAGTTTCGTGCATGAGTCAGTTTGTACTCAGAGCATGGTCATAAAGTCTTAAGTCTGTTTAAAGAACACAACATACTGTACACATTCCTCCTTCGTGTATACCCTGCTATATATATATATATATATATATGTATGTTGTAGAGCTTTATCAGAGTCTCTCCTCTTCTCAACCAGTGAAAAGCAAATCTGTTCGATCGGCTAAAAAAATGAATACTTTTTGGACTGACCGAAGTTTTTTTTTTTTTTTTTTTTTTTTGAGTTCTGGATTTCGAGCCATTGATATAAATAAATGATAAACTTTGTGTAAACTAAATGACACTCCACCCTAAACCCTCTGCACTCAGCGTTATCTTGTTAAACCAGCAACTACGTCAATGTTGCTCATGACTGGCTTTCTTCCAGTCTGCCAATGTTTCGCATCAGCTTTTTCTAATGCACTATTATTGGGTTTCCTAATCTGGCTCTAATATGCCCATGATATTCTCATTTGCTGCGTTGATTAACCGATGATTTCAGTCAGATATGTTTGGAATAAGTAATTCACTAAAATAAGCAGTGAAGGGTGAGAATGTGAGAACCAGAACAAGAAAAAAGAAAAATAAATCTTCTGCATTTACTTTTTTTTTTTTTTTTTCTTGTTGCATGATGAGAGATCTTAAGAGTTATAAACACACACACACACACACACACCTTTTTAGTTTCTTGTGGACCAGTGTTGATGGTGTATACTCCATTTTTCTGGAAGCCTGCCTCATAGAGATCAGCACAGTCCCGGTATTTCTTCTCCTCATCAGCTTGTTTTGTGCTGTTAGGCACCGCTGTGAAAGAAAGAAAGAAAGAAAGAAAGAAAGGAAGGAAGAAAGAAAAGAAAAAACGAAAGAAAGAAAGAAAGAAAGTGTGAGTTAACCGATCTCAACATGGAATTGTCCTTTATTGTCAATTTATTGGTTGAAATCTTGGGAAACATCCTTCACAGCTGTAACCGAATCGTATTAACCATCGCAATCTGTCAAGCTGAGGAGCGTCCATTCCAATAAAACGATACCGGACAATCCGCATACTGACATTCTACGGCACGCATGACAGTAAAATAAACAGAGGGTGATGATAATCTTTACGAGTCCTTTTATATTCGTGTCATCTGTGGTTTATTAGAACTATCCGAATATTAAAACATGACGCAATGCTTTTGGAGTAAGAGCAGAGGAACATTTTCTGAAACGACGTCCAGGAAAGATTAAATAAAATATGGTTGTGATTGGCAGGGAGGCGTCAGAATTTATTGCTTTTCAGGATGGGAAAGGGATAGAATGTGTTTCGAATCATATGACACATTTCATATCTCCACTTAGAGAAGAACAAATCAATCACACGAGAAAAGAACACCGGGACGTCGGGCTGCAGTGATGTAGCAATCTGTTATTGTGCACTGTATAAGACACGATTTAGGAACGAACGAGTGAACTGAAGCGCTACTTCATAACACAGACCTCAGTCTAACCGAATAAACATAGGAAAAATGTAAAATACACCATCGTTTTTTTGTTTTGTTTTTCTTCCTCGGATTGAAATGCCCACATTGTGTGAATGTTCAATAGCGAGCACTGTATGTACATATACTCTAGTCTCATGGAAAGGTCTCTGGTGGTTTTCGATCGATAAGATCTTCCAGTGAGTGACATGTTTGCAGCGTGAAAGCTCTTTAATCAAAGCACCGATCTCCTGCACCCAACGAGGAAACGTCCGACTCGGCTCAGGCCTCTCGATGCCTGCAGCTGGCTCTCCCTCCATCTGCACGTAATTACCCCTGCCAATATTTTGAAACCAAGCAAAGGTCTGCGGACAAAATACTACAAGCTATAAATTTCAAGTTCCTGTTATAACAAGTGGTTTATATTTACACGCAGAGTCATTGGTTATATCTCTGAAAATGTCCTCCCGTATTCTTCTCTCTCTCTCTCTCTTACGCTTCTCTCTAAAGATCCCGGCTCAGCTTTCACACCCTTGTTTTCACTGTCGGGGCTGTTTTTCGGGAGAAGAGATGTCACCGCAGGGCAGGATGGGTGTCCGGGCCTGGCTTTGATCCCTGGTGCGAGGCGGAGGGCAGCGGAGTTAGAAAGAGCTTCAAGAGAGAGACTATTATAGCTGCTGCCTCGCTGTGAAAGAACCAAGTGTCAGTGACGAGAATCTCCCGCAGTGACAGGTTCATAGAGTGGAACAGCACGCTGCGGAGTCTAGCACAACAAGAAGCCGGAGCTGTCTAACGGAGATTTATTGCTAGACGGGAGCCGAGACAAAATGTCCAGACAGATCTAAATGCAGCGTACCTGTGGATGTCCAAACGTCCGTGGATGAATGAAGGTCTGTTTATCAGATGGACGTCCTAATGGACTCTCAATGTTTAACCGACCTAATGGGCCGTCGTAATTACAACTGCAAGAGCTAACACTTCAACTGACGTGTTTATAGGAAAACGATTACTGGGAATATTTGCAAAAGAATATGACAGCTGTGAAACCACTGAACCATGATCAATTTCTCAGATTCCCAAGTTATAAATGTTATGTAGAGCATTTATTGAAAAGAAAATGACAAAACATCAAAATAGCTAAAAGATGCAGTGATCTTGAGAAATGACCTGCAATATAATGTTTGAAGTAAGAAATGTTCAGAAATCATTATTTATTGGAACAACCTTGATTTGCAATCACCGCATTCAAGCATCTTTGCGTGCTCCCCAACATTCTTCACGTTGCCATTGGGCACGTTTATACCACTCTTGGCACACACAAAAAAAATTAAAGCAGCTCAGCTTTGTTTGACCATCCAGCTTCTCGTTGATCACATTTCACAGGTTTTCAAAGGGGTTCTGATCTGGAGATCGGGCCGGCCAGGGCAGGGACTAGATCTGGCGCTCCAACATCCACACTTTGATTGACCTGGCTGTGTGGCATGAAGTATTTCCATCCATCTATCCATCCATCCATCCATCCAGGAACCTCAGTAGTCCAACTGAGGACCGTGGACGCCAATGGTGACCACTGTATTTATTCTCATTTTATGACCGTGCTAGCATCTCCGGTCAACGTTCACACACATTCACAAATCACTTCACTGCGGGCAATTTGGGAACGCCAGTTAGCCTAATCTGCATGTCTTTGGACTGTGGGAGGAATCCTGGAGCCTGGAAGGAACCTGGAGGAAAACCCATCAAGCAAACATGCAAACTCCATGCACACAGACCGCGAGACGGGAATCGAACCCGGACCCTGGAGGTGCAAGGTGACAGTGCTAACCACTGAGCCACTGATGAAGATTACATGACTTACATAGTCAGAGCAGAAGGAAGCAAATGTTCTTCCAGTGAAACCTTGTACTGTATGTTGCTTGATTCATGCATCCTTCACAAAGACAAATCTTGCCTTGATGAAGCACCTCCAGATCATCATCAATCCTTCTCCTTCTTCTCCTTTTTGGCAAACCTCAGCCTTGATCTTCTTTGCTTCTCATTCTTGAAGAGCCTTTTCTCCTGGCTTCACACGACTTCAGCCTTGCCTCCAGGAGCTTGATTTGAACCATCCTCGATATGCACTTCATCCACTGTAGGCACTTGAAGGTCACTTAATGTCATCCTACAGTTGTTGAGTGACATTCAAATGAGTTTGCTGTCATCCCTGTCAGTGGAGATTCATTTTTGTTCCTCTGCCAGTCTGCAGCTTTGTTGTCTCCAGGAGCTGCTGCTTGACCTTGTACTTGTGTTTTTTTAAGATTTCAATTTTAAAGATGGAAGCAACCTGATAGTCACTGTATCCATGTGCCAGTAAAGCCAGGATCGCGCCCATCTTTTCCTCACTTAAAACATCTCAACTCAACTCTTTTGGTTATTTTTAAAATTCCATTTAATGTTCTACTACTGCAGCGCTGTTTTTGCTATGCAGGTGGTCCCATTGCAGGAGAAGAGAGATCATCACAGCAGGGTTTTCAATAAATAGGATTCGACTCTCATAGGATCAGAACCTCATAAAACAGAACGAGCTGTGCTTGTGTTGGAATTCAGCAAAGGTTGCCATATCTGTAAAGATTCTGATGTAAGAAAAAAAATTGCAGTTGTCTCTCTCTTTCTTCTTTTCTTCCCCCAAAGCTGTATGTCCAGCGAATGCTGATATCTCTGATGAGGGATATGCAGGGTCAACGGGCCGACATTCCTACTAGGACCTGTGTAGACACTTTTTGACGGGTTTTATTGGTCGATGTGTGCGTCTTTCACCATGCCTCCGAAAGTCAAAGATATTTTCACTGTGTAGCAACATCTGGAGACATCTGGACTTAGCTCTTTTCAAAATTGCACTCGAACACACTATAATTATACAGAAACTGAGGATAATTAAAAAAAAAAAAAAAGAAGAAAGAAAAAGAAAGAAAAGAAAAGAAAGACAGAAAAAAAGCTATGATTCTCACAACAGTGTGATGCTACTGTAACAGTACGGGTTCCCAAGGATAATAAAGATACACTTAGCACTTAATGATCACATATCAAGAGCTATTAAACAGCTTGTGTCCTGGCACTTTATTGAGAAATGTTAATCCATTATTTTCTATTTATGTATGCGTTCTTGTCTCGGACAACAAACCTTCCTGAACTTTCAAACTTTCACATAAAGAATGAAGACGCCTTTATACAGTACATAAGTAAACTGAGAATAAATTCAGGTGAGCACGTCTTGTTTATGGCCAATATAAACCATAAATCCCAGACACTCACATGCGCTATAAAATTTAACTCTATTAATATGAGATGTGCAACGAAAACACACCGGTAACAAAAACTGACCCGAAACTAAAAAAAAAAAAAAAAAGAAACAAAGCACAAGTAATGTCTAACTTTAGCCGGAACATTACACAAGACGCAAAGTATCTCAGTAATCATACGCCAAATTCTAACGGTTCATTTCAGATCCATTTATTTAACAAATCCATGAAAAGTGCCATGCTGAGGTGCAATATATTTCGAGAAAACTAAACCCAGTGACTGAAACAACAACACTCTGCAGCATCGAAGGCTATGATAATCAAAGATGACTGATGCTATTCATTAGGTGCGATAACACGGAACAGAAAAATAAAAAAAATTACAGTTTGTGCAGCAGTCAGGGAATCGTAACAGCCGTCCAGAACTGGGCTCGGTTACCGTTAAAACACGATTTAGCGAGCAGAGTTCATAATATGTTAAGTGATAAGTGCGCTACAGTACGTACTATAGATGAGCTCATCAGGATCTGGCAGTTTAAATATCATCATCATCATCCCTTCCAAAGAAATGTTAAGCTACCAAAAGAAAACTAAAATAAAATAAAAAAAAGTTAATGATAGATTTTCATGACAAGTGTTTTATTAACAAACCTTTAATTTATGCTCCTGCACTGATTATTTAACCCGGGACACAATCTGTTGTTTTTCTAATCGAGTCATTTTCAATTCTGGAAACAAACACTAATTCCTGCAGACTCCAAATTGTAATATTATATACGGGAACATGTCTAATGATTAGCTTGGATGGGATAACATTCTCCCTATTGAGGAACCCCTGACCCAGTTTTAAATTGCAGTAGAGGTGCCGTGGTAGTGTGAACCTTGGAACCTTCGCTTTTATCCTCCAGAGAGCCGAGACCCATTGTCCCGTTGGACTCATTAAGGTTAAACGGAGGTAAGCGAGGTGATCCTCTTCAAAACATTAAAACATATTTTTAACCTATAACACAAATGATTTACTTACTAGTTTTTACTTACCTACCTTTAAGCATAGTATAGACATATTTCCAGAAATACATACAGTATTGTACACCTAGTGTTAATGGACCTACACTAAATATGTGTGGTCCAGAATAATACACAAGTATTACTATATTGCTGCGTTAGTATCTGACTAGATCGATTAAAAGTGATTTGTATGGTACAAACCAGCGACAGGGTCTTGGCATCTTTTCCATATTCATCCTGGTCTCTTTTGGAATCGCGCTGACGCAGATGTCTGGCTTGAAGAGCCACTTGGCCGTCAACTCAAACTCCTAATGACAGAAAGAGCAACAGGAAGCAGCCCTAGCTCACAGCACCATCCCAGTAGGAAGTGGAACTTGCGCCCAGACGGCTGAAATTTCTTTACACTTGAGCCAGTCCCAGCACAGGGTAGATTGTTTTGTGACCACTGAGATCAGGGGCAGAAGCAAGGTCGAAAGGGTTAAGCCTTGGTTACAGTGGGGGGGCGTAGGGAATAATTAATGTGGTTGAGTGATAAGTGGGTGTGGCCGTATTACCAGTTCTGACACCCTGGGGGAAATGCTGGCCTTGGAGTGATGTGGCTGTGTAAGGGGGAATTGGGTGTATTTGAAGAAATTCGAGGCCTCAGTAGGGAATTCCATGAGCCTCCAGCACTAAGGAGTGTTTTACTGAATGTCAACAGGATAATTCTCGAAATATTCTCAGGATTATTCCGCTCTGTTGCAAAAATAGTCGATTTTTATAGATAATGTTTAATCCTAGCCAGGTAGAGTATATTATAAAAAAAATAAATTAAAAAATGCTAGAATTGGCGAGCTGATCCGGTTGTGTAAGGTGACTATGACAGAATATGTACTGACGTATATACAGCCGCCGAGTGAGACATTATGGAGCCTCGGCCTGTAGACGCAACGAGGCTGTCTGTCTGTCTGACATTTCGGTCAACTGTTAAAGCGCAGGCGGTGTGCTGGACCGTGATGAGCTCCATCCGTTACAACACAACCCTGTCTGGAGCAAAAACGTTCAACCGAGGACGTGATGTCTTTCAAATGTCTTGAAAAGTCTGTTTTCTGTACTCTGTTCCAGTATTTTCCTAGGGGAAGCATTACCTTCAACATTGAGGCACACCGTCTAAAAGTTGCGCTTTGCCACTGCTTCAAAGTTTTTAATCTAATTCAACTTTGACCTCATTGTTGCTGACCTTTCACAGCATAACCAATGAGATAATCAGCTGCATCAGTCACGGCAAATCAGCCACAGACTTGAGACTTGGACACAACACAGTTTCAGTGGATTCGGTAAACAAAAAAGAAAGCTACAGTATGGCAACTCTTTATAATAATGAGTCTATACAGGCGTGGTGAGCTGAAAAGTATCTCAGAAAGCAAAACACACTGAACCTTGTAGAGTGGACGGGCTGTAAGCGTAGAAGACCAGAAGGGTTGGGTTCGACAAGGGTCAGCCAAGACGAGGAATCTGACGCTCCAGTGAAAACAGACTGCATAGCTGAAGATCAGATAAGCTTTTCTTTTGTATTTTTCCTAGTCTTTTATATATAGGAAATGTACGCTGTAACATTTAAAATCAGATATTATTGTTTACAATTAATTCAATGTGTATGAGGAAAATGGGAATCATGGAGGCTTAGATTTCTGACAATCATAATTACGATCCTAACCAATGTTGGCCAATCGCAACAACTCAGTAGAATCAATTACTTTTTTTTGTAGTTTTTAATTAATAAATGATTCTCACTTTGCTAATCATATGTACACCGATCACCCACTACATTAACACCGCCGCCAGGTGAACTGAATAATATTATCAATTATATAGCAGTGAACTGGCGTCAGGATCAAGGACACCCAAGGCTCATTTATGCCTGGGGGAGAAAAGGCAAACTTGTACGCTCTGATCCCAAAGAAAAAACAATATAGCAGCACAAATTGTTGAAAATGTGAATGCTGGAAATGAAAGAAAGGTATCAGAACACCCAGTGCACCACAGCCTGCTGTGTATGGGGCTTAGCATGCAGAAAAAGTCCAAGGTTGTTGATCCGGCCTCTGTCTCAATTTCAATTCTATCAAGCATCTATAGAATCCTTCAGACAAACAAATCAGATCCACAGAGGACTCCTGCGCAACCCACAGCACCTAAAGGTTCTGTCACTAACGTCCCAGTGCCAGGCATTACAGCCCACCCTCAGAGGTTTTGTGAGGTCTTACCCCAAGGCACAAGGGGAACCTACACAATACTGTGCATAAAGTTTAATAGTATGCTGATCGGTGTACTTACTAACAAGATGTTTAAAATAGACCTTAAGTATTATTTTGTGGATGACTATGAATTCCCATAAATAATGCTAAACATATTTGAAACAGATTAGCAATAACCAGGGATGAAAGGTCTTACAGCTGAAGTATTTGAAAGACAATGCCTTAGTTAAAATATCGTCTTTTTTATCTTTTAAAAGACAATCTTTAAGTGATGACTAATGATTTATCTGTTTTATAGATTTTTATAATAGTAAAATTCACAACAGTGTTTGACTGATGCTGTTATCCAAATTGACGCATAAAAGTGCTTTGAAGTTTCCAAAATTGGATACATAGATCCTTACACTGGTTAGATCATTACACTAACTTAAACTTAGTTAGTAACCTAGTACAAATTCACAATTGCACACTCACTGGACATTCCATTTATTTCCACTTCCATTTTTATTTCCATTTAAATCTATTGCCATTTTTGTCTACATTTGTACAGAAGTTTTTATATTTCTTAGATATTTTTTTTTAATTTTATATTTTGTTCTATTTTCTTACATTTCTATAGCTAAACTTACTCTTATTTTATTTTATTCCACTATTTATTTCTTAATTGTTTTTTCTAATTTTTTTAAAGGTCAACAGGGGTCGTATAAGCATTTCACTGCATATCCTACTGTGTATGAGTGTGTATGTGACGAATAAAATTTGAATTTGAGTAACCAGTGGTAAGGATCTATCTAATGTTAAAAATTTCAAAGCACTTCTTCTAAGTCTCTCTGGATAACAGCGTCCGCCAAACAGCTACAGTAAATGTAACTGTAGTGTAGGTTAGTGACTATAACTACAGAAATGAGCACACACATCACTGGAGGCTTCCAGAAATAAAAGCAAAGCCTAAAAGACAGCGCAATGACAAGATCCTGTATTTATGGTGGACGTGTTACAGCTGTCCATCACGTTCCCTTTCCAAAGGGCCTGCAGGTGCATTATCGAATGTAACATACTGTATGCTCTGTTCATCCGAGTACAGAATAACACACAACAGTTCAGGGATTCTCAACTTCTGTTCAGATGTTAGAGGGTATTGTTACTGTGATTGTTTGCTCAGCGGTGTAGAGGTGCGGAATAATTCCGATCAAATTCAAAGTGTTGGCTCGGCTAAGTGAAGTCCTCGGTCTCTCCGTGTATTTGGATAATACTGAATACATAAACACTATTGCGATATTCTTCTCCTTAGAGTCTGATCACAACCACCTGTTTTTGGAAGATCTGTTTTATTTTAATTTATCTTCTGGGACCATGCAAATATTTGGATTTTCTTAACATGTATGGACGTTCTGGCACATACGGCACACGCTAACAGTATGCATGCCGTATGCATGAGGACAGTTAGCATGGAGTTAGCTGGTTGGCATTGCTGATTAGTGCATGATTTACCTTTTTTAATGTTTTATTTCTTTATTTAAATCTCGTCTCCCATTTCTCGATTCCTAATCGCGGCCATATTACACTACAACTACCGTCCAAGGTGAAGCTCATACTTCCTTTGAGACGTGTGAAGTCACTCATCACTTTTTCACCGCTGCTTCTCACGCTACATCATATCGCAGCTGAACACACTTAGAGGAAGAGCTAATACATGATTGGCTAGTGGAGCTATGATTGACAGAGAGTATGTACTGTAATTCCTCTCACCCAGACACCACAGCTTTGGTTTCACTCGTCTGGGCTTCCAGTCTGGGAGACGGCTACGGCATTGTTACAGTTTGAACTCCCAACGAGAAAGCAAATGATAATTGTCGGTAAACAAACTTTTTAAGCACTACATTTGACAATGGCACACAACAATGACAACTGGAAGACAATAGTGCGTTGTATATAAAGAAACTAGTCATTATTGTAAGAATTGTCTTCACATGCTCTTCATTTTTGACCTATAATAAGCATTTAAAAGAAACCAGAGTTGAAAGAAAGGCCGAACTCATGGTGCACAAATATTTCACATGCACTCTTGCTGGACATTTTGGGAAATCTGAAAGTCGGAGCTGATCTGTGCGACCTTGGCGTACCTCCGTCCTTGGAGCAGAGGGTGAGAAGGCTATGCACGGTGTTCATCAGGTCCTGCTGTTGCTTCTGCAGCACGGTGCTGTTGCCCGAGGCTTTGCCCAGCTGAGCCTCCAAGTCAAGAATCACACTGCTCTGCCTGACCACAAGCGCCTGCAGATTGCTCTTTTCCTCCCTCAGTACCTCCAGCTCCTCACTGTGCCTCGCCTCCATTTCCTGCATCTTCGACTCCAGAAACCTGGGGAGAGCGAGAGAGAGAGCGAGACAGTGAGAAGAAAGACGACAGAAAGGACAGAGAGAGAGCGAGAGAGGGAGGAGAGCAGACAGTAGAAAGGGAAAGAGACCAAAAGAGGTGCAGGGGACAGAAGGAAAGCGTTTCAGGACAGAGCACAGCTGCTGCGCGAAGCTGTCCACACACGTCTACGTTTATGGTACTGCCTTATAATTCACACACATAGGAGAATAAATTGATTTAATATGCCTGTAATGGGTGTGTAAATATTGATATGATTTTTTTTTCTCAGTATCCCTAACCGTAAGAAGAAGTAATCCAAATTTCATTATATACTGTACTGTATACATTTGGGAATTAATCTAAGGCCAGGCAGGATAGTTGTCTTAAGCATCTTGAATTCTGCATGATGATTTCCTGACCAACGAATTAAAAAAAAAATTTTTTTTAATGCAAGCGCAGCCTTTTTGGTCTTTGCGATAATGACGAGGAAATTCTTGTATGCATTTTTTTTCCTAACACCGCTAGAATGTGGAGTCAGGCTCTATGCTATTGATGAGAGACAAATCCCATCCTAGCAATTAACAAACCGAGGTATATCATACATATATCAGACAGGATATCTAAATATCAAATGAATTAAACATGCAATGGTCCATCTATGAAAATATGTGTTTTTTTTTTTCTTTTCTTTTTTTCGTTTGTTTTGTTTTTTGAGGCATGAGATATCTTTCATCCATTGGCAGGTTGCGCCGAATCGCACAGCATGAGGCCGAGTCTGAGATCTGATTGAGTTGTTGAGAACTGAATATTTGTATTTTGCAATTTGTGTTTTTTGGATGTGAAGCTTGCATCTTTTCTTTCTTTACTATTAGGAATCAGATTCAAACGCTCCAGGGCACTGTTCCCTAGTGCGAGGCAAAAATTGTGCAAAAAAAATGGGAAAAAAAGTCATTGCTCATCAGAATTGTACCATTTTGTCACAACTGCTTATTGAATCGAGAGAAGAAGAAAAAAAACAAAAAAGATAGTCATAAAGATGGTCATACCATGGATCCACTCCATCAACAATACTGTAGTTTTCACACTGATTAAAATGAAAGGGGTCTTGAACTTAATTTGTGATTTGTGTTTAAATGTACCGTATGCTTACCCGTTCTTATCGTGGAGTTTACTGATCTCATTAGTCTGCACCATGAGCTGCTTCTCCAGCTTGTTCGTGGACAACGAGTTCTCCAGAAGCTGAATCTCCAGCCTGGATGTCTGATTCAAAACCTAATTACAAGTGACAAGAGGACAGGCAAAATATAACGAGTAATGATCTAACCATAAAGTCGACCACATTACACAAGCAGCACCTGTAGAGAAGTCAATAACCGGAGAAACAGGCAACTGTTGTTCCTTGGCTACGTGGTAGTGTTTAAAAATGTTCTTTTCCCTTAAGCAAAACGCTTCGTTTCAAAAACAGCAGAATCGAGTCATGACCGTATTCCTGTGTGTCTCATTCAAACTCACATAAAACATCAATAGTGGTGGGAACACAAGTACAGAGCGTACTGTATCTACAGGGAGAGCAGACACGTCATGTGATTGGAGTATTTCGTTTGGCTTTTTAATGGCGATCCTGCAGAGATAATGATAAGATGAATATCTGCGGTAAGTGTGTGTTGTGTGTGGAGCATCACAGGGGGTACATTAGTTACCTGAGTCTCAACATCGGTCAGCTTTCGGGTCTGTTCGGCCGTCTGGGAGAGAAGGTTGGTTCCCATTTCCAGCATGGCTGCTGTACGATTGTGGACGGCGCTTTGCTGTAACTGTGCCATCTCTGCCTTCAAGCTCTCTTTGATGTAGGTCTCAATCTGCAGATTCATGAAAGGGAATGTTGTAAATCAACCAAAAAGATTTAGTGCCCTAAATTGCTAGTGTTTTGTATATTACATGTTACATGTTACAATGCATAAAAATAATAGAAAATATGTTAAAGTCAAAGTCAACTTTATTGTTGATTCTGCTAAGTGTACAGGACATACAGTACATATGGAGAATTGAAATCACATTACTCTCAGTCCCCTTACAAACAACAAAGTACAAAAATTTAAATGTTAAAGAACAAAATAGTGTTAAAAAAATCATTAAATATCACAAACTAGTTAGTAATTGTAAAAATTGTGGCGAGTCAAGTATACAGAGTCGCCACTGCAGATAGATTTGTAATTGCATGAAAAAGAGCAAATATTCTTTGCGCAATTAATACTGTTTGCACTGTTGTCATTTTGCCACATATTGTATAAAATTGGACTTCAAGGTTGCATTGCATTTAACTCAATTTCACTTATTAGTTACCTGTTTTTTTATTTTTATTTTTGTTTTCAAACTTGTGATTTAT
>JAQMYI010000023.1:20251961-20272364 GCA_030014275.1 Clariallabes melas | reverse complement strand
AACAGCATCAACCGGGGTTCGAACCACCGATCTCCGGATGATAGGGCGAGCACTTTACCCCTGCGCCACTCGGAGGCCTATATAGCTAAGACTTGATGGGCATTGGTGGTTCAGTGGTAGGTTTTTTGCATGCCATGTGGAAGGCATGGGTTCAATTCCCGCCCAAACCCCAGCGACTGGAAGCAGTACCGGTCTCAAGCCTAAATAAAATGGGAGAGTTGCATCACGAAGGGCATCGGGCATCAAAACCTATGGCAAGTTGCGTGTGGATCGAATGGTCCACTGTGGCGACCCCTCAATGAGAGCAGACAAAAGACCAACAACAACCAAGCAGCTAAGACTTCATTGAGGTTGCTGATGTTTTTCACAGTATTTCTGGATATGGTTATAAAATTAACTCATACTATGGTATGGGTATTAACTGTGAATAAAATCAAAATAATTAAAGAAATTACTTTCATTGTGCTCTTAATGGGCTTTAAAATGTGTCCACCCTCAACTTGTGCTTCTGCAGATCGTAAAAAGCTTTGCCATCCTGTTTAACAGATGATTGTACACTTTAAAAGTTTACAGCCAGTGGAAATGTGTTACTCATTAAACAGTACGTCGAAGGAAGCTGTGAGCACTATACGTGTCACCTTGAGAGTGTGTTATTGCTAACACTCATTTGCTGAAACATTAGCTGAGACATCCTTTTCTGGGCTCCTCCAGGGAAATGTGTCTAAATGAGTCATGGCTCTAACTGGTGGGTGTCCCTGACGGAAAGTACCAAGGAGAAACAAGATTAGACAAACATATGCGTCAAATAAAAAAAAAAAGAATAGAAAAAATAAAACAATAAAGGAAGAAATAAAACGGTCCGGCGTGGGGATCCGTTCATGTTCCACTTTGAAACCACAAACAAGACGGAGCATCCAGAGACAATACAATTGGTAGTGAAAGAGGCACAACATTAACTTGTATTTTTTCAAATAACTGGCCACTGAGCAACTTATAATGCTTACCGTGGCAGATGGACAAAAGCGATGAAATTTAATAGCGTGTAAAAATGTTGGTGATGCCTAATAAACCGTAGTGTATGCAAGGAAAAATCTAAAAACCTTAAGCGATTGTTTAACTGATGCAGAAAATCCCTATCTCCAAAAACAACAAAAAAAACGGCGAGCACCCCCTGATCACATAGCACAACACTCGGGGTTCTTCTCACAGTTGCAGGAATTCGGAGTAATTACGTCTATCTAAAGCAGAGGACCCTCATATGTCAGAGACGTGGCTAAACTGCACCTGGGAGGCTTGGCTTACATCTCTCAGCTGCCCACCAACTGGGGTTCATGCCAAATGAGTCAAGGTCAGGCCTATCAGCGCTTTAAGATCTGACCGCAGGGAACCTCTGTCTAGATCAATATCACGAGCGACGCCTTAAACCACAAGGGTTTACTTCTTGTCTTGAAAATTGATTATGTTTATTTGTAACATGTACAAACTTGGGAGGGTGAAAGGGGCATCCTTTGTGGAGTCAGACTTAAGGGAACCTGGATTACATGAAACACTGACCGTTTGCAGATTTCACCATGATCACGCTTAGCTTTGATTCTGGAACAGTACTGCTGTTTCCTTTCAGCCTAATTCTGTTTAGATATGTTGTTCTGCTCAAATCAGCGGGAATACGGCCGTGGCAGATTTTGTCACGTCTCTGAAAAAACTGTAAGAATTTACAATCACCGGGAGCGGCATTAATTAAAAACAGCGAGACAATTTGTTTGAGCTGCCGTCTGGTGTGTTGAGATGACTCTTCAACTTTAGGAAACCCGGGAGGACAAACTGGCTGTCTTATGACTGCGGACATTAAGACAAATCTTAGACTCTTAAGTAACGGCTGAACTATTATACAGCTTCATGCATTAGGAGTAAATGTTAATGTATAGATTAAGCGTGTGACCATTTGTTATTTTTGACATAAAGCAGACACTGAAGAACTTTAAAGCAAAGGAAAACCTTCTGTACAATATACTGTACTGCAAGCTCGCGGCTTTCGCATGATGGTTTACATTCAGTTAATTGAGACATCAATACGGTACATAACATATTGAGACGATCCACGTAAAAAAAAAAAAAAGGAAAAAAAGTGTCTATTATTAGGAGGGACGGAAAAGCATAACTTTAAAGCGTATATCTCTACAGCTGGGGCAGACAAGCTGAGTACTTCCAGGGAAAGCTCCATGCCGTGTCCTGCCTTATCTCATCCACAGTGCTCTGAGACGGGACAGCGGGATGGTGGCCCCTCTCGCGCAGCACGGACCTTTGAAAACATGCTAATGGCTGCTCGAAATTACGACACTGCGTTAAAAAACACAGCAGTCCTGCGACATTGTAAAAATAACCATTATCTCTAACAAGCTTTAGATTAACAGGTACACTTATGTCAGGCTTTAAAACGCATTTATCATGCGAGTGCATGCGTGGTCCAGGGTTGGACGTAACTCATGCTGAGTGTTCATGCTGAGCAGGCTGTTTTTTAGTCAGCTCTTGTTTTGTGAGATCCTAGAAGGCAGTTTTGTGAGGGCTTATAAAACTTGCTCAGGGCCTGTGACTGACAATGTGTAGACGAGGATTAGTGGAGTAACACTTAAGCCGGGCCTGAAGTTAACCTTTACGACCCGGATCCCACGGGCCAGTTCCTGGGCATTCCGTCGAAACTCACTAAGCCCTCACACACGCATTAGGTTCTCGCTCTACCGTAAAACGCTGGTCTTAATCCTCTGCTGGTCTTAATCCATTTCTTTATTGTTAATTAAATGTTATTGTTAATTAAATGTGAGACTATGCAAACACACGTACTGTGATCCATGTACCATTATTGTCTACTAGATGGTTCAACATGTGGTTTCTGGTGTGTGATTGCAATTGCCTTAACTCATAGGTGGCTCAGAACGAGATGATGATTCAAGAGCTCAACCACAGAATCCGCAATCCAACTGGCAGATACAGCAAGCAAAAACATTAACGACATCACCGTCTTGATTAAATTTATGACATTTCCCAGCTCTTTTCCACAAAAGGGGGAATTTCTATATGCAAAACAAAAATCAACCCAACCATCTCGCACAAGTGCAAACATTCGAACAGATGCGAGTCATGAGGCAGATTCAGGTGGTCCACGATTCCATCAAACAACATTTTGAAAATGGTTAAGATGAAGGAACAAACATTTAATTCAGCAGCCTGGTTTGCTTACTTTTAAAATCAGAAGTAAAACAAATAAAGGTAATGGTTCTATTTGGGTAAATTCCTGGGCTAGGGGAGTAAAAATAAAGCTGGGGGGGGGAAAAATCTAAATACATGTATAAATGTAATCTAAATACATCTCATTTGCATGCGTGACAATCTTAGGTAAGCATCAATGTCAATATCTGACCTAGTTAGCAGTCCAGACCAAATAAAATCCAAACATTTCTTTGATTCTCTGGCTGCCTGATTGCTTGTCAATTCTGTGTGGCCTGTGGTTTGCAAAAAAAACAAAAAAACGGCCAGATGTGCCTACCCCTCAGGACCTAAAATCTTGTGATTTGTCACTGCAAAACATGATAAATCCCATTTTCATTTTAATCTAATAAAAAAAAAAAACAAAGTTATCTAAAACTAAACAGCCTTTGCAGTTAAGCTGTCCTCCTTTTGGAAGCTTTGAACATGTTTTTGCGAAATTGCAACACTGAATGACCAATTTTCTACCAAAACCCGATGTCTCCAATAAGTTAAACTGCATTGTGAACTGGCAATCACATCGCTTCTTTTGGTCATGTGATTGGCAAAGTAAACTAATAACTAATTTGGAACTGCCATGGCATGCATGAACTGAATGCATTTGATGGACTTTTGGAGACTCTGTTCACCAAGGAAAAGGACATTACCTCTCAAATGACTGCTGTTGTAGTTTCCCCAGCAGTCATGGACTTCTATTGTAAGGCACCGTCATGAACTATAGAAGAAAAACTGAATCTACTGTAGCAGAGGAAGAGGATGATGTTGTTACATTGTTAACTTTTTTTATTTATTTTATTTTATTTTTTTCCTTATGATCCCTAAATCTTTGAACAATGTTTAGATACATTGATCATGAACATGTCTCAGCAATATTGGGCTCAAGTAGATTATTAATTCTCTCATGCTGAAAGTCCTGAAATGCCATAATTTCTCAACTTCCTGTTAGTGATCATGACTGACTGCAGCTGTGGGGTTGTTTTAGAGCTCTCATTGGATTGACCAACAACTCTTGGAGCCATTTCTGAACAACAGCAGATTTCCAGATCAAAGTATGTACAAGTTATTGGAAGGTGTAGCCACTTTGCCAAGGTCTGTATGGAGACCCAAAATGTCACCTTCAGCTGAGAGGAAATTGGTTTAGAAACAACCGAGGAACCACCCAGTCTCAGGTCTACCGGGAACATGAACTGGTGTCACTGCCACCATCAAAGGAGGGTTACATGACCATGGGTTGAAAGGCTGGCATTGTAGAAAGAAATCTTTGTGCTAAGCTCGACTAAAGTTTTCAGCTGACCTAATAGTCAAAGAAATTCCTTCTGGAGGAAAGTTTTACTCAGATGTATGTTTAAATGTGTTAAGGTAAGGAATTTATCTCTAAGAACACTGTGCCAGGTATTGAGCATGATGGTGTTCTCATGCCTCGAGGCTGTTTTGCTGCTAGTAGAACTGGTGCATTGAACAAAGTGAATGGAACAATGAAG
This sequence comes from Clariallabes melas, assembly GCA_030014275.1. Classification (NCBI taxonomy): domain Eukaryota; kingdom Metazoa; phylum Chordata; class Actinopteri; order Siluriformes; family Clariidae; genus Clariallabes; species Clariallabes melas. The sequence continues at coordinate 20,267,622 of JAQMYI010000023.1, read as the reverse complement.
AATTAGGATGACCTCTGAGTTCTTGAGCATGTTCTTAAATCATTAGATTATGATTACGGTATGTTCAGATATGATTAAAACTTTAAGTGTTGAGTGTTCCAACAAGTTGTGAAATGAATAAAGCACACCAACTTTAAGTCTTTGGCGCTTCAAACCCATGAATAATTTGTTGACTGTGTTTTAAAGTTCGGTATGTCCCAAGAAACCACCACATTTATTTGAACAACACAAGCATCTTACTGTATATACAGAAAACCAAATAATAGGTGTGCTCTATGTATATTTCTGACCCTGTATGTATACATTTAAATGTTGATATCAGAAAACACCAAATAAATTAAACATTATTCTTCAAATTCCAGAGGGTTTCTTCTATTAAAGATGCATGTTACACAATCTTTCTGCCCTTACAAAATAAAAAATTGAAAGACCAACATTGTCATAACGTTCTTATTCATGAAGAGTGTATGTAAACTTCGGACCACAACTGTATAACTAAAAATGTCTTGTGTGTGACAAAACTCAAAACACGTTCCCTTGTTCCGAATTGTTAGCAGTATGACTAACTACAAAAATAATCAAACCATGAGATCTTTTAAGCCGCATTTATTGATATTAAATTGCATATTTGCATGGCCATAAACACAACTGCAGTCTGATTTATCAATTTTGATTGATATAGGAAATTAATTTATAGTGTTTTGCAAAAATCACACGGATATACCCAAAACAGTTTGGACATATTTTGGCACGTGTACCAAACATACAATATAACAATCCCATAAATCAATCCTGTAACTTTTATTAGATTAGGTTTGTTTTTTATTTTCTACACATTACAAGACTTGTACTGTATGCTAACCTTCATTCTAATATCTTCCAATAATCAAGAATCCAAAACAAATTGTTTCGTCTTTAAAAAACAGCTTAACACTTTGTCACAATCTTCGTGCTGTCGAAAATAAAATGGGAATTTAGATCATTTTAATCAAGGAGTAACAAATGAAGACAGGATTGAACCCTAGCCATGGACATTAAAATGATAAATTTGATATCCGTACTGACATATCTAATCTCTAAACATCATTGTTTCTAAAGCTTATATGATGATGTTATACAGGACAAATTCCAGAGCGGAGAATACAAAATCCAGGCATGTAAACTCACATGACATGACTAACGACGACACGTGAGCTATTAGAGAAATGCAATATTCAATCTTTAAATGCCTTCATCATCATCAGAACTTTACTTTTGTAAAATAAGATTGAAATACTTTATAAGATGCACGCCATTTAACAATGTAGAGGTATGAAATACATTTAATAGTTATATGATTATTATCAGTAAACCAACTCCTTTGTTTAATTCAAAATAAAACCAACAACCTTTCCATGTAATATCGAACTACATTAAGGAACACAGGATGGGCCAGATTTGCGCTGAATAAAATAAAATACTGCAAGATGCATAGTAAAGTAAATAGTGTTTTTTTTTTTTTTTTCCTGTATGTAAAACAAGTGAACTTCTTTAAAACGTTAAAGGAACACGAATAAATGTTTACTTTGACTCAATACCCTTTTCTCAGAAATGAGAGAACCGAATCCAAAGGAAATGTTTACTTTTCCTTTTTTATTTTGGTAGTGTGAGGAGCACTTCTGCTTGTTATTCTTATCAATATTGTCTATGTGGAGCTTTAGAGCTCGTCTAGACAGGGATTTGGATTGCTAATATATATATCAGTACGAGGATGTTTAATTGGAGTTCCTGCGAGCAACATCAATTCGGAATGTGCCGAATGTTAAAAACACACGAGCTGAATTCTTTGACATACAAAACATTTCTTGTGCACGGCCCAAACTTTTTTTTTTTAACAGTACGATATCAATACATAGAAGTGTTTACTCCGTGAGTCGAGCTGGATGCGGCCTATCATGTAAAATCACACTGACAGTAGACAAATATTTTGCAGACCAGATTGAATGACTGTAATGTATATTTGCTCAAATCCTCCAGTTTCAAACACTCTTTAAAGCCCCCTTATATCTGAGCATGACAGACTGTTGTTCTGTGAATTAGTGCGATTAAGTGCAGTGCGTCTAGACGTGTGGGACAGGAAATGCCAGCACCCATCCGAGGCAATGCGGAGGCAAAACAACAAACAAAACCAACTGGAAACCCGCCTGCTCTTCTCGCTGGTCGTCTACTTTCTTTCTATACGTTTTTTCACTCTAAAGTGAAACGTGGAGACATTTCTGCAAACGATGCCAGCCGGACGTCTGCCAGTTCAAATTAAAGGCTTGAGCGCTTTGGAGAAGATGCTAGCCAGTATAGCATGATATGCTTTAATGTATGCATATTCTGTTTATACTAACTATATATTCATTATAATCCTGCCACTTGTTCTCATCCGCCAGCCAGCTGACCAAATGTTTTGTCACTGCTGATCACAGGGCAGTCCGATGCACTCGGATGAAAGCATCTGCACTTTTATGACATCATACAGTATACCCTCATATATGACATCATACAGTATACCCTCATATATGACATCATACAGTATACCCTCATGTATGACATCATACAGTATACCCTAATGTATGACATCATACAGTATACTCTCATGTATGACATCATACAATATACCCTCATGTATGACATCATACAGTATACTCTCATGTATGACATCATACAGTATACCCTCACAGTCGTCTAATGTAAATGGAGACGAGATTTTTTTTAGAGACCCGTCCAGCAAGATGATTCAATTTCAGAATATCTTCTTTTATCATGTAATTAACGCAAAACAGAACACATCTGATTTCCTACTGATGCTTAAATTATTTAATGATCAAACACAGCACAATATACTGTACATTACAACCAGAAACCACTCATCAGTTCTGTTGTGGACCATTTGCTTCTTCTTATTTCTTTTATTTTTTTTTTCTCCCAAACAGCAAATGATCACATCAACAGTCTCTTACATCAGACTTTGGCTATGTTTGCCTCATCCCAAACAGTGCTGGAGGATGAAGCATGCATTACTCTTACCCTGGGTCTGGATAAAGCCTTCTGAAGTTGCAGACCTTGCTGACAGGCATGTTCATCAAAGCGGAAAGCAGAATAGAGCACCGAAAGAGAGCGTTTGGAAACTGTTTATGTAGGGAGGGTTTGTAACATAAACAGTAAAATGTATGTAAAACAGTAAAGGGTCCGAACAGTCATGATGAACCGACAGATACGGAATGATTAAAGCTTTGTGGTGTCACCGGCTGAATCTTTTGGAATAAACGTCCTACTACGGATATCCAGCAGAAATCCTAAATCAAGCGAATCCATTTTGCTTAGCTAGCGCACACCAGGCTGGAACGGTTCTTTCTGGTCACCTCATTGCTTTTCCTGGAGACCAGTTCTTTTTTAAACTGGACTACATCAACAGATGTTTATGTTCAGTTATTAACGATGCAGCTGCAGCCAAGCACTACAAAGACTAGCGCGCAGATTCCAGTAGCCCTTCGTCACAATTTATGACGTATATGTTCTCGAGGTGGTAGCAGATGCAGAGCGAGACGGAGAGATAGAGAGAGAGAGAGACAGAGAGAGAGAAAGTGCTGGCAAAACAGATCGCGCACAAAGCCAGACTCGCTAGCCTTTGGATGATACGACACTGCCTAAAAGTAAATATTAAGGTCATTAAAGCTTCAAAAGCACCAGATCTTCTCAGTAGATGTTTCCTTTTGAAATACTTAATAAATCTAGAGTACATCGTCAGAACATTTAAATTTAAAGCAGAAAAAAAAAAGAAAAAAAAAGATTCCAAATGTCACCAGTCCTGAAAGTTCTTGGAGCGCTTACATTACCAAATTCCACTTTGGAGGAATAAAAAAGAAAAAAAAAAACACCACATAAAAACATGTAGGGGATAATGTGCTGGGAAACGAAATCCACAATCCAGCCTATGCTTGGAATTTATAGCGAAAAGAAAATATTATGAATTTTTCCAGTTTGGTTTTTGCCAAAATTTAAACAAATCCACGGCAGTAAGTAAGCATTATGTCACTTTTTCCGCCTTGTTTTTTGCTTTATTTATGCACTTTGCTATTCTTTCATGTAGAACAAGCAGAACTTCAAGTAATAACTATTTAGATGTTGACCTGCGCCTCAAAATAAAGAACATAACCATGAAGTGTGAGCCCGTATGAAATTGTTTCTTTTTTTTTTTTCTTTTTTTTTCCAGGAACATTTTGTTTTTTAGTAGAGTCTCTCTGATGTTGGTGTCACCATTGCTGTGTCCTTCTGTGCACTCGACCGGTGTTTATTTTTGCTTTTGCAGAATGAGAGTGTGATAGATGGGTCTATACACACAGTGACAAATAGACAGGAGATCAAATGAGCTGGAGCAGCCCAGCAACAATAGGTTCCTCGACTACAGTTTGCAGGGGGGGGAAAAAAAAAAAAAAAAGCTGGACTGCTTTCGTTATTATACTGCACAGCCACAACACATGGTATAACTATAGTTTAAGTTGATGTGAAAAAACACATGCTTTTATAGAAGATTATAATATATTGGAAGGAAGGAAACAAAAGATAAACTTAGGGATAAGAACAAGACAGCAGAAGATATAAAGAGGGATAGAAGTAAGAAATGAATGATTGAGCAATAAAATGTTAGAGACCTACAGACAAACACAATTGCAGCTCACAAATCCTCTCAAAGAAATGCCAAAGAGAAACACCTTTGCTCTTCGAATTACACCATGCCCTTCCTCTTAAAGCTATATAAGAGCCTCTTGTGCTATATAAGATTGTTTGACGGGAAGCTGACCTTCCACCGGACATTCATTCACTCATATACAGTAGACGCGCCTCTCTGCGTCCGGGTGTGTGGGAAATGCATTAGCCCCAAAATCCTCGTGTTCCGTCTGTATTATCAGGAGGAATGCACAGCAAAATGTAAAATTTAAAGGCTGTCCTATGAAGGCTGACACCTGTGCTTTTTTTTTTATGCACGCAGTTCATTGGGTTATATAACGCAAGGTCTTAACGAATGGGTAGCTTTTCATTTCGACTCATCTCAGGATCACTTTTCCCAGCAGACGTTTTCTACTTTATTGGAAAACCGAGGTCACCACTTACCTCTGCTGCACGGAGCAGATCATTACTATAAAGAGCCCCTTCACAGCGGCAATTCAGGCCAAATTACCAACAGTTGCAGGCTGTTTGAAGCCGCAGTTATTCTTCCCCACCGATAGCAAAATGTGGCTTGACCTTTGTCACCAACCATTACCCCCAAGCATGCTCTTTGTGCAGAATAAGAGGAGGTGTGAGGGCCACTTTTCCATCGACAATTATCTCCAGTTGGTGCTCCCGCTGTACCCGTCGTGCCATGTGGAATGTGAGAGGTTTGGACAAGAGCCCAGACGAGTCGAATACAATGTAGGCTAGGAATTGAGAGATGTGTTATACGGTTGGGGTAATGAAGGAAGGGTTTCAGTTATAGGCTTAAAAAGCGGAGTGATCTTTGATTTGTAGTCATTTTTAAACATTCAGGCAGGTCCTGAAAAAAAAAGTAATTATAATTAAACTTATGTATCCATCCATCTAGGAAACATACAAGATCTATCATCCAACCAGGGACCGTAGAGGCGAATAGTGACCATTGATTCCCATTTTGTACGATTTCAGGATCGCCAGTTAGCCTGACCTGCATGTCTTTGAACTGTGGCAGGAAATTGGAGAACCTGGAGATAAGCCACCATGCACTGGGAGAACATGCAAACTCCATGCACACAGACCTGATGTGGGAGTTGAACTCAGAACCTGGAGATGCAAGGCCTCAGAGCTAACCACTAAGCCACCATGCCGCTATATACTGTACAGTACACTGCATAGATGGTGGCTTAGTGGTTAGCACTGTGACCTTGCATCTCCAGGTCCTGGGTTTGATTCCTGTGTCGGGTCTGTGTCCATTAAATGTATGGTATTAATGTATTAAATATATGGGTGTTTGTCTGTTTGTTTTACCATATTTGTATTGGTTTGTTTTTAACAATACAATTACTGTAGACTTTCCCCTTTTGTGACCTCATATAAGAAGAGCCCCTCCCCTGGAGTGTTACTCAGCATTGCTGTTCTCTGGCAGGACAGGGCAGGGCAGGGCAGGGCAGGACAGGGCAGGGCAGGGCAGGGCAGGGCGTGGCTCAGCAGTAGCTCATTTGTATAGACTCTAAAACGTTGCATTTGGAGAAGGAGTGAAATAAAGGGAGTTTGAGGTATGAGAACATAAATCAATTATCTTCGAGCGTGAAATTATCAGACACACTCTGAGAACCGTACAGTATAGTAAAATATGTGGCCTTTAAGATGCTAAGAAAATCACTTTTCTGACTCGTCCTTCATCAATAATGATACTCAACAACAGGTGAGTGAGAACTTGAGAGTTCTTCATCGATCATTAATAATATAACTGTCGCTGCTATGGACTCATAGCCTCATAGGCACAATAGCACGGGGACGACGAAGCAGCAGTGACAGGGGGATTTTATTATTTTCATTTAAACTCTACCAACTTGGCTCACACAAAACTGCCTCACATTTATATACTTCATCAAGCGAGAACGAAGACGCCTGCCAGACAATTTAATGTGTGAGAAGAAAACACCCCAGGCTCATAACTGAAATCACAGCGTAGGAAGTTTTGTTGACGGCGCCAACATATATGATTCATCACCAGAGACGTTATCAGGAAAGGATAAAGACTTTGGCTAAATTGCTGTCCCTCCCAGAGATTCCCAAGTAGTCTCTTAGCTTCCATACTCTATATTAGTGCACAACTTTAAGTTATGAATGTTAGTTGATGCTTTTTATTCTAGTTAATTGGAAAGGAATTTGAAATGAGTGAGCTTGTGTCACATTGCGGGATTGTAAGTACGGAAAAGCTTGGGATTAAAGGCGGTAACGGTGGCTTAGTGGTTAGTCGCATTACTGTCGCATTGCACCTCCAGGGTCTGGGTTCGATTCCCAGGGGTCTGTGTGCATGGAGTTTGCATCTTCTCCCCGTGTTTGGTGGGTTTCCTCTAAATGGCAATCCCAAATTACTCGTAGTTTGTAAACGTTGACTGGAGGTCCTACCACGGTCGTAAAAATGGGAATAAACACAATGGTCACAACTGGACTCCATTTTCCCTAGTTGGACTACAGAGGTTCCTGGACAGATGGATGGATGGAATTATGATAAAAGCACTTAAACAATTTAGTATAGACATTTACACTTACTGTACATGCTCATCCTGATGTTGTCCTCCCTTCTCCTTCACTAACCCGTCATATGTCTTCCCATTAGCAGGGTTATATTTCTGCTCATTATTTATCTGCCTGGCCTGAGAGCCTGGTCACTCCCTTTCATCTGAAATGTGAGGTTTCGATGTAAACTTGTGGAAAAGTCAGAGGAGTTGAATCACAGACACTGTAAAACAACGTCCTGCTGAAACCTTTGGCCTGAATTCGAGTGTAGGCAGATGAAGATCGAGTCTGTGAGCCGAACATCTGCATGAGCCCATCCCCGCTGGGAAACGGCTCCATAGCAGCGGGCTAGAGCCGACACCGTACAGTGCTTGTAAATGCATGACGTGAATATATGTGACAGACGGTGCCACTCCTGATAAAGGAGAGAAAACACATATAAAAGAAACACGCACAAACACCTTAGACGGCTTTCAGCGAGTTTATAATCGGATTTATATTAAAGGGTGGAAGAAAGTCACGTCAGAGCTCGAACTTTTAAGCAACGCTTGTTGCTGACAGAGGTTAAATAAAGGTCAAATCATCGTCATTTTTGACGCTATTATATGATTTATGAAAACATCAATTCAAACATCTCGCGTTTATCCATATATAATGTCAAATGATCCGAATAAAATGTGTGTGTGTGAGTGTGAGATACATAAGCATGTTAATCTTTCATAAGGTTCCTCTCCAGCCCAAATAGGCTAAAGGCTACGCAATCAAATCGAAAAAGCCCCGTTCAAGTCCAAATCCGGAGTGATTTAGTGTCTCAAACAATATCCTTTGTTTCAGAACAGAGTGCTGAACTGTTAAGGATGGTCTCATCTATCCGTGTCACTGGGAATTACAACATTTATTGTTGCAAAGCTGTTATTTATGAGAACGTTAGATAAAAATCTATAACAACTATCCCTTTTGTTCTTAACACATGTCTCAACAGAAAGAAGAAAAAAAAAAGGATAATAAATGAATATCCTCTGATGATGCGGGAACGCCAAAAACACTGCAGGAAAACTCACGCTCCTTTCAACAGACATTCAGGTCCGTGAGAGATACGAGAGATAAATGAAAGTTAACTTCCGCAAATGTTACTCTGAAATTCTGCACACTAGCAGAAAGTCATTTATTTATAAGTGATAGAAGATATTTAGCTGCAAGAGTGCCTGTGGCTCGTGCATGAGGACCTGGACAAACTCTGAGATATTGAATTACAGAGCAGAGCATTAGGTCCTTGCTTGACCCTAGGAAGAAGAAGAAAAAAAATCACGAAACAACTTAAATGATATGCATTTTTTTTTTTTTTTAATCTGTCTTTGTAAAAAAAAATTGCCCTGGCTTTCAACTCACAAGTGTTTACTATAAATGCTCCATTTTTTCCCCCTGAAAAATGATAAATACATAAGACCCCGGGTTTGATTTTTTTTTTTTCATGCATTTAGAAAAGCTCGTCATAGCTACAGATTTATTTTCTTAGCTTTTCCCCTGACACACTAAGTACAGGGATCTGTTTTACTTTCACCTTCTGTGGGGATTGAACGTGAAGCACAGGCACAATTCACTGCTTCTGTGATGAATGTGCCACTATTCTGGTTCCTTTAAAAAACAGGAAGGAAGAGCACTTCAGTCTCATGAGCGTCTGACAGCTCTGCCTCGCTCGGTTTTGTTAGCTTTGGCCGGCACTATCAGCGAAAACAAACTTTCATGCAAAGGAAGTCACCCCGAAAATAGCTCGGTCCAAACTTCGGCTTTTTAAGCCATGCTGTGTGGCCTCGGGAGCGTCGAGGAAAGAGCGAGAAGTACTTGATGAAGGAGAACCGGGAGACGACATTTGTCTAGCTTCGGGATTAACCTCTCGTCTTTGCACTAGCAGCCGTTGCCTGCATCCAGGGGGGAGAAGCCGGACGGTGCGGATTTTACATGGTCAGGGTTCAAATTTCTGTATTTAAATCAAGAGCTCAAAGTGCGACGCTTTCCCTCTTTACCGAAACAAGGCTTCTCTGAAATGTTTTCTCTGACGACAGATTGGAAAAGATCTATCATTTACACTCCCCCAAGGACTTCCACATGTCCTCGTGGCCTTTACTCTCGCCGAACCGCAGTCCGAGCCAAGCTTCAGTGTCTCACTGAATACTTTTAGTTTCAGATAAACTTCAACTGGACTTGTTGAAACTTTTAAGAACAATCAAATCTGATCACAAATCAAACATCCACAAAAAGAGACAGAGAGAGAGAGAGAGAGAGATAGAATAAAAATCTGGGAGGTTAGAGGGAATATCCTGCAGTGTCTATAATAGACTAGTTTCCTGTACTACATTGCAGAAGATTGTCTAATCCACAACATCTCAGGCCGTTCCTTGTGCTTAAGTAATCCCTGAACAAACAGAAGCCACATTCGACTGGGTCACGTTATCAGGATCGTCTTTTACCCCCAGCGTGACAGAATTCCACAGAGTAAGTGATGTGCTCAGTTCTGACGGTCAGTCCCATCCTTCCCTCCTTTCCACATCAGACCACAGACAGTCGACTATCTTCTACCTTTCATCAGGCTAGAGACGGAGAGGCATTAGAACCACCTCGGTCCTTCGTTCGCCGAGAGTCAGGGTCGTCCATGATTAAGATAGATAGAGCGGCCTGGAACACTTAATCTTGTGTGATTAAGCACGTTGTCTGAAATATGTTAACTGCATCCTCATGTTCCACTCGTGTAGTTAGTATCGAATTAGCGGCAGCGGGCTTCGGCTCACTCCTAATGCAACATGTAGCTGTTGTGAAATTGCTCTCATTAAACAATTCTCGAAGAAATGAGTTTACGCTTAATAACTCTCAGCATAACATTAAACACTGAGCAAAAAAAAAAAAATCTATAAATCTTTTCTGCATTATTCCATCTGCAGCTGCAGATAAAGACATGAACGCATTCGGGTTTGGTGTGTGTGTGTGTGTGTGCGTGTGTGTGTTTTGAGTCAGAGGTGTGTACTGTAGAATGAAAAATGGTCTCAGATCTTTGTGTCTCAGCCTCCATCAGTAAGGAGGTATTATAGCGTTACCGTTCCCGCCTGGAGCTCTTACACTCCTACAGCTGAAGTAAAGTCTCTTATTAGTGTAGAGTCCAAGTCCTAGTCACTTAGTCTGATAAGGACTAATGGAGGCCTCAAATCTATCTGAAATGTGCTTTAAACTCTGCTCATGCTGTATGTTTTAGAGATAAGGGCGGATTAAATAACGGATGATATGTTTTCCCTAAAAATATATTGTATCAAATCAAATATTATGTCAAATATGATATTACAATATTATTCCACTGGACATTTATAGTGTGCAAAAGAAAAAAAGAAAAAAGTTAATTCACTGAATGTAGTTAAAATGAAGCAGGAGCTTTTAACAAGACTAAAGGATTTAAGGGATTTTAGACGACTTTGTCGTTAATCATCATGTCACACACGCTGCACTCAGCTTCTGCTTCTGCTTCTGCTCAGCTTCAAATCAGAAGATTAAAACAACAGCATCAGAATGTCTACATTATAGAGTCATTGACTGCTTCACCCCCGAACATCTACTGCTGCTCCTACAGTACATGTGTTTCAGTGTTTACACATTCCTCCTAATATATACACGACGTATAGATGCACTACCACTGAACCGAACCGCTGAGATTATAAACCTACAACTTCAGAGAAAGATAATGATAGCTGATAATGTTAAGGGCAATTAATCATAGGATCAACAAACACCACATTCTATCATACAGTATGCATGTGTGTCTCGAGAGCAACAGTGGGTGTGTTATTCGGACCAACACATTGGGTTGCTTAGAGATTAAAAAAAAAAAAAAAAAACGTAATAAGGATATTAAGCCATAAATGGTTTTAAATAAAAAATAAAGACCTGAGTGTTATTATTATTTTTCTTCTTCTTGGGATTTGTTCTTTTTATCTTAGGGGTCGCTGCATTGGATTATTTGATCCTTCACAGGTGTTACCCCAGTTTTCTAACCGGGCTTGGGAGCCTGTAGCGCCGGGGTTGTACGGGGCATAGGGTTAATGGTCTTGCCCAAGGACCCACCAGTGGAAACCCGGCAGTAGGGGGGCTCAAACCCCTGACCCTCCAATTAGCAACCCGCAGTCTCGACCACCTGAACCAACGCTGCCCTTTATTATTGTTGATAGATAGACAGATAGACAGACAGATAGATAGATAGACAGATAGATAGATAGATATTTTATTGATCCTGAAGGAAATTTCCAACATCCAGTAGCGAGAATAGTAACCTAATGGACAATAAACTTGCAGCTGCAATTACAGATCGTCAATCATGTATAGTGTAGTAAGAAAAAAAGAAAAAAAAAGAAAAAAAAATCTGGGAGATAAAAAGAGTATATCATATATGTATATAAAATTGTAAATATATAAAGAGAATGAAATTAATTAATTGATTGATAAATAAAATTAATATGTCGGGTGAATGAGGACACGTATTAGTGGATAAATTACAGTGGATAAATTATTATTATTATTATTATTATTATTATTATTATTATTATTATTATTATGGTGTATTTTTATAGATTTATTTAAAGGTATTAAAAGTATGGTCTATTTTAATTAAAGAAATAATTATCCCTCAACTGTTGAGTTGGCATACCACCAAAAAACTTTGAACAACATTACTAGAGCTGTACTTCTACTTAGACGGATGTAAAAATCATTCTGCTTATTAAATTAATCATTATTTAAACATAATTAAGACAATTGTCTGAAGGTGTAAATTGTCACACTATTGGATGGCTGAACGATGGCTGTTTAAGCATTTATTAACATTCATATTTTTAAATATATATATATATATATTCATATTTATATAAGCACCTACAGTATGTCCACTATGATTAATTGGATAAGTGTAACATTCATGAAGCAGTGACTCAGCTTAAGATGAAAGCAGCTCTTTGCTCTAAGCGCTCGCGATGCTCTCATTGACCTCATGTATTTAGAGAAACTGTATACAAATAGTTTCCTGGGTGACTGACCAAGCAACAGACTTGCAACGTGTGGAGTCCACCTAGACATCTGTGAAATCAGGCACTAGTCAAGCGGATCAGTCCACATGGAGCGGATGCAAGCGCAGTAGTAAATGTATAAATCAAGGGTCTGACAGTTTGAATCCATGACACAAGTGCTGTTTTAAAAAATAATTGATTACAATGCTTGTCATAGCATGGCACAAGATTTATTCTCCTGGCAGAGAGATGTCTATTAACACTGCTTAACAGTTCAAAGCGGAAGAGACGGCACTGCATCGAATGCAAACAAGGCTCTGTGGACAGACGACTTCTTGAGCAACTGCTTGCGCTAAAATCTCTATTTCTGAGAACTACGGTTTGCAGAAGGATTTCCTTTCCCAAAATAGCTTCTGGGAACCATGCAACTGTTTCTACAGTATGTGCGACAAAGCGTTAACTCATTGTGCGGGTTTAATCTGAGATCAGGTGTTGTTGAGGCAGCTTTACTGTACCTTCTGTAACCACTGTGTGTAGTTCTCCATGACGTGCTCCAGCTGTTGAATCTTCTGGTTCGAGTAGTCAGGTTCAGGTGGAGGAGCATCCCTCTGAAGGGAGTTGGCGTTGTGCTGAGTGCCTGCTTTCGTCTCGCGGCAGGCCGCACCTGCGCTCCCGTCGCCTTCCGGGAGGATGAAGGTGTAGGTGCATTGGCCATGCTGGAGCTTGTGGTACCGCCGGCTGGAGGAACCTCCTGCACTGCTGCCCGTGCTGCTGGCCCTCCCAGAGGAGCTGCGTGATCCCTCATCCGCTGTCTTCTTCTGCTCACTCACAGCGCAACTGGCCACCACCAGCAGAGCCGCTAAACACAGGGCGCGATAGGCGACTGTCCACCAGAGCATGTCAGCACCAGAGCTAGATGTCAAGCAGATCTGAGGAATGGTTTATCTTGTTGCTTTCACTAGTCTGGAATCAGAAGTGTGTTTGCATGTCCAGCGGTTCAAGAAATGCAGTGGAACCTCCTTGGGAAAGAACATGTCGAGATCATTGCTCGTCTGGTTGTATCCTCACACTTTTGAAGTGTAGAACGTTCGTCCCCTGGTGTATCCTCTTGTAGAAAAAAACAAAAAAAAACTGCGTCTTGTGCAAACTTTTGTGCACGTGGTAGTACGCATTGACAGCTGTTACATAGACACTGCGTGGTGGAGGATCTGAAGCCAGGCGTCCATAAAGAGATGCAGAGTATAAACTGTGTTCTCTGACCTCCCCTGGTGCTCTCTCTCTCTCTCTCTCTCTTTCTCCTGTTCTTCCAACTCAGTTGTGTCTGTGACCAAGCGACTGTGCAGGATTCTTTGCTTTAGACTTCTAGCATGCTCTGTGCCTGCCCCTCAGAGTGACTGGAAAGGAATGTGTGTGCGTGCATGTTTGTATGTGTGTGTGTCTCTCTCTCTCTCTCTCTCTCTCTCTCTCTGAGTGAGTAAGGGAAAGACAGAGAGGGAGAGAGTGAAAGGGAGAGCGAGGCAGAGAAGGACCCCAAGCACAGAGGATGTTCTCAAAGTATAAGGATCATTTTACAAGCTCTCTGACCCTGGGCTTTTGTGGTAGCCCTGCCTCCAGTTCATGGCCTGCTGTGGCTTCCCGTGCACTCCACCACACACACACACACACACCGCACACACACTGCATGTTTATGTTTACAAGATAATTTGTCAGGTTTGCAGTGCATGTTTCTGGTTCCCCTGTAATTTAAAGCTACTTCAAGTCATGCAATTATTCAGCTTGGTTTTCAACTTCAGAAACTTACAAGATCGCATTGAATAAAGGAGAAAAAGGGACTTTTTCTGCTTTTAAGAAAGGTGAAGTTCAGGAATTATTTGGGGATCAACGAATGGCATGAATTGAAAACAGTAACAGTCAGGATACCTCGATGAAAGATAAGAGGCCAGAAGTCAAGTTGCAATTAAGGCTTGTGAACGTCTCCCTCCCTTCACACACCTCCTCCCTTTACTCAGCCAAAGAATAAAAAATGCATTCTACAGATAAAAGATGAATGCGTCACTTTCTTAGAGAAAGACGCCCTGCATTAATACACACCGCCTCTCCACAATTTCCAACTCAAGCCCAAGATAACAGGCCCAGAATATCCCTGGACCAGCCTTGGCTAAAAGCGTGTGTAAACATTCCCCTGAAATCTGGGATCTAAAGGCCTTGCTCCGCTGGCCAATCCGTGGCCATTTGTCCCACCACAGTAATAAATTTCTAATTTGTGATCGTTTACATAAACTGAACAAATCCCATGAAAAATGATAATATGCTAGGAGAGATGTAATCCCGTGGAGAATATCAAGATTGCTTGCCATGCACTTAAGATGCCATTAAAGCACTATACGTACATATGTAACATACAGTGCCGTACCGTATGTATGGTTTTATCCTGGCTCATATATCAGTTTTAACCTAAGCCCTATTTTGCAACCAATTTATGCCGTTTTGGCGACCTCACTTAAACGGCAGTAGGTGGTGGGGGAAATGCCTGAGCTGTCCATATTTACAGTAGATCAATCGAGTTAAATCATGCAGGGCTGAAATCCCTCACAAGAATGTAAACATGAGCAGGAAAAAGTCTTTATCCTGTAAAATTATCTGCTAGGGTGCCCGAAGGGTTTGTAATGAATGGCAATTTAAGGCTCTTACTCTGAACAAATTGCATATTAATACCTTTAAACAAAACATTTCATTCTGACAGGCTGTAGAACCCTTTTTCTTTTTTTAAGATTTACCTTTAACTTACCATTATTCAATTGAACTTACATTTGACTTTACCTTGTTTTTGATGCGGCTCTCTCGAAGCCTGTTCAGGCAACTCCAACGCCCAGCTCAATTCCTATTCACCAGTGAAGCATTTAAGTGGTTAATTAACAGGCAAATAATACATCAATCCGCCACATTCTTCCAAATTCAATGGGCTGGTTCATCAGTGCAGTAGTCAAGCCTCTGGCCTACACGTCCACGTGTTCGCCTTTATCACAGCCCCCAAAAGATTCTCTACAAACAGAAGCATTCAAGCGCGTTCCTCTTGAAGCACTTAACATCTCATTTGATCTGCTCCCAAGCGCTGGAGAAACAATGATTCAGCTCAGTTGCTGGTGGTGTATAAAACATGGTGACAAATAATGAGTGTTGAATAGGAAGGATTAGCGAAAGGTTTGGCACGACATCATTTAACAAAGCAGTATGCACGTGAGAAACGAAGAAGCTTAGTTGATTTTCTTAGCTAGTAAGGCTAGCAAACATGAAGGAGAGAAATAGAACTTTCACTCTATTCTAGTCTGTTTGTTTAGGACTTCATTGTTCATTGTTGCAAAGCAGCTTTGTAGAAT
>JAQMYI010000023.1:20218391-20232050 GCA_030014275.1 Clariallabes melas | reverse complement strand
TTTGATTCATACACGTTCACATCTCATACAAACTTAAATAATTCTTTTGATTGTGTAAAGCTGCTTTGCGACAATGTAAATTGTTAAAAATGGAATTGAATTTGTATATGTACTGTATATACACCGTCTGGCTAAAAAAAAAAAAAATTGTCCATTTCGAGGGTCTAATGATTAATCAAAGAAAACAGCTAAGATGATGTTAAATTACTGGAGCTGGGTTGAGAACCCTCTGACACATCTGTAAAACATGGCAGGATAGTGCTGAAACATCAACTTTGTGGAGGAAATGTGGTCAGAAGATTCATGATGGTGGTCACTTAAACACTTAGTGAAGTTGCATAGAACAAGAACTTACAGTTGTGGCGCTAAACATCTGTATTAAAATAAGAAATTTACTTGTTAGTGAGGCTAAAAAATAAAAATAAAATTAAAAAGCTGACCCGGGTCAGTATTTCATGTTTAAATCCCTGATGTAAAATATCTGTACACATACTACAGTATATACACTATTCTATTTGTTAGTATGCTTCAGGAAGCATTTAAAAAAAAAAAAAAAAAAACTTTTAAATCTTTTATTTAATTAAAAGTACAATTATTCAGAATTATTCATAGTTGATTTATTTTGTTTCATTGGAACAGTATTTTTAATTTTTTTAAGTCATCGAGTTCATTCGGCGAGGGGCGTTCAAGTCAAACCAGGACTTGAGATATGTGATGTAATTTCTAATAAAAGAAGGCATAAAAACCACTTGACATTTACAGACTTCGGGCACAGTACGGTGATGAGACTCTTAGCCGCAGTAAAACGTTTGAATGGTACAAACGTCTCACAGAAGGCTGTACATCCTGACTTCACTCCAATTTCCACTTATTCAGGTCATTAAAGGAATTCCTGGGAGGCCGGTGTTTCAGACGTGAAACAGACAGTCTGATCATGGCTCTTCTTTTTTTTGTTTTAATGTCAAGCACTAAGCTAACACACTCACTCATTCGTCATTTTTACCATTTTATCCTGTATTCAGGGTTGGAGTCTATGCCAGGAGACTTACATAGGAGAGGTACACACACATACTGTATACACACCCTTTCACACACTACAGGTAGTTTACACCAGTTAACCTAATCTGCATGTCTTTAGACTATGGGAGGAAACAAAAGTACAATTTTGTACTTAATCCACTATTTTATGCGTATGCTCTAATATAAGACTTTTTTATTGTTTGATATTTTATGCCCTTATGCTTATGTTTGTATGTTTTCATCTTAAATTTTAAATTCATCTTAAATTCAGTATATTTAATTCTACTACGTGACCATACAGCACATACAGTACGAGCTGGCATATGTATGAAAAGTGATCTGTAAATAGTTTATTATAGATCACTATTAATATATATATTCACAACTGTTTGTTCTGAGTGCTTATTTATTTATTTATTTTCTGTAGGAGTTAAATATCTTAATGTCTTAAGATTTCTTGATATTTTGGGAAAGCAGAGTAAATTGCACATGTTAGATAATGAACAAATTGTTACTGTGCCTTTGCCTAAGAGTATGTAAATGACATAATTGCAAAGTGCACCTTGATAATTCATTGCTATAACCTCTACCAAACTATATGTTTTAACTAATTATTACTATTTCACTTGAATGGTACAGTATGTGTTTCGAATATGTTTTTTTTTTTTTTTCTGATAAAACCAATGACTTTTTTTCATACATACCGTATAATAATTTATGTTCCATGTAAAAGTCAGTCATGCCTATCCTACATATCTTGGATCCCCCGGCGTATGTTAGAATATATACATATTTTATATGAATAGATTAGGAGCCGAGCCACTGAAGTCAATCCTAATTAGTTCATAAAGTTCAGGGAAGACAGAGGACGTTGTAGCCACAGAGGAGTCATTCTACAGCTAAGGTGTTTGTCTTTTTCTAAAAGAGTCAGCATGCCAAGAAATTAGAGGTGGACAAAAAGCAGCATTAGTAGAATTACAATAAAATAAACAGCAGAGTGAGAGTTTTATAAAGCCAGCCAAAAGTTGGAGTGGTTGTGAGTGGTTGTGTTTGTTACCACGACAAATGTATGGGCCTATGCCAGTACTCCCCATGGGTTGGAAAACACATAATTGTGGTCTTAGAGGTTATTTGCACAGTACAACCCTTCATACCGATATTCCTGTATGCATTACAAAACAGGTCTCTGAGCTAATGGCGCATACGGATCGATTTTCCTCATAACGCGTTTCATCAGACCACAAATGCAACTCCGTTTAACAGCGCAATTTTTCACCGTGACACCCAATATTCGTGACAAATAAGTTCCATTTAATGTGTTCATGGACGAGCCAAATTAAGATTGATAAAGAAACCCGACGTGTGTAGGGAGAGCAGTTCGAGAGAATGCAAACGAATGCTCGGTCAGGTCATAGGTAAGTTCGCCCTAATGAAAGTGCCAGTAAAAAGGGTGAAAGGCCATGACGACTGAACATCTCCTTTTATCACTTCCAGGCCATTATCAGGTTTAAAAACACCAAGCTTTGAAGTAAAGGAAACACATCTTTTGGTATGGAATCTGAAACATGCAAGGAAGCCGTTCTCCTTTGTCACCTTCACACTCTCTCAGGCTCAGCCAACACGGTCCAGATTGCAAAGATACAAAAGTTCACGGATTCACAGCGTGAAGGTGATGTTAATGCACGCTATGGAGCACACTGACTGAATATTCGCTCTGTTTGTCTTGTTCCGTTTGAAAATATTTGCTCACATTGGCACCAGTACTGAGTTTATGGCTTCGGAGAATGCAT
The DNA here is from genome assembly GCA_030014275.1 of Clariallabes melas. Taxonomy (NCBI): domain Eukaryota; kingdom Metazoa; phylum Chordata; class Actinopteri; order Siluriformes; family Clariidae; genus Clariallabes; species Clariallabes melas. The sequence continues at coordinate 20,229,240 of JAQMYI010000023.1, read as the reverse complement.
GAGAAAGCACAACCTAAAGAGGAACGTCTGAAAAACATAACCACCTGGGTCAACGTGTCTGAACCTCCGAGTCCGTAACTCTTACTAATGAGACAGTTATGAGGAGAGAGCGTTTCAGCATGAGCTCAATATATTTGCATGCATATATAAGTTGTTCGCCTTGTATAACACCTCTAACTATTTCTTTAACACGTTTTTATTTACAGTAATACCTTCATGGAGAGAACTCAACCTAGTTGAGTTAATGTCCTCCTCCTGCTCATCTCAAACCAAATCATTGTGTTCCAATGATCTTTCGCTCTTTCTCCAAGATGCCATGTAAAGAAAGGCTCTAAATGTTTCTGCTCTTTCTAAGCACCTTCATACCGTACTGTATGTTCTGCTGCTTCTGCCAAGAAAGTTCTCAACACATGGACGACAGCCTGATAAGCTTCTCCTGCCATGTTGGTTGGAACTTCTCGGCTACGCCACCCATTAGCCTTGACTGGCAGCTGAGGGTCATGAACACCAACTGGCTAACTCGTATATCCAGTGTACTCTCCATTAACACACATGAGGATCCAAATGGCTAGAAGTGCTTAGTGCATGATCCAGTCCTCCAGTGCCACAGAGATGCATATGGCAATCATGAGTCAGGATAAATCACTGACCCTTTGTCATCCCCAGAGACATTACCATAATAAAATACCCTTCTGGGGATGGTGCCATCGAACAGCTATAAATCCCGAGCTGAACACACTGTTAGCAGTGGATAAAATGGGCCATAATGACTTTCTCTCTGGTCGTTATACCTTCAGAGGAATTCTAGTCTGAGGCCAGCAGCTTTGTGAGAGACCTGGACAGACCATAATGTATGAAGTGTTAGCAGAAATGTGGTTTAAACGTTGTGCCTTAAACGCTGTGTGTTCGTATCTATTACTGACGCACAGAAAAGTCTCATTTAGCTCCATAGAACTACGTAAAGTCGTATGATTTGCTGTTCTGGGATATTCATACCATCCTGTGAAATCCACCACTGAAATGTTAAAAAGCAGTATAAACACAGTATTGAAAAATAAATCCGACATATAGTGCGTCGAAATTATCCGTCTACATGAAGAAAAGGGAAGCGGCAGTGGCACAGGAAATAAAATAATGCACTTGGTTCGTTGTTTTTTTGTGTGTTTTTTTATTTTATTTTATTTATAAGGAAAGAAAGTAATACTTTTACATAGTGATATAGATCTATTCTCTAATCGTCGTAACTCTCATCCTTACCCTAGTCCTAGACTTATCGTGGCCTTGCAGTTTGCACAGTCACCTCGCACATCCAGGGTTGGGGTTCGAAACCCTCCTCCGATCTGTGGATGTAGAGTTTTCATATTGTCTTTGTGTTTGGTGTGTTTCCTCCGGGTATTCCGGATTCCTCCGACAGTCCAAAGGTTGTTGTTCAAAGATTGGTGTTTCCAAACTGCCCATAGTTCTTGTACCCTGTGATTGTTCTGTATTATCACAGCATCCAGGGTGTTCATTGCCTTGTACCTGGGATAGACTCCAGACTCCACACAATGAAGTAGCAGTATACAGTAGAGTAGATACACAAAAAGTGGTGCCATAAATTCTCTTACAATGTCTGATTTTTATTTTCCTTTCCCGGGGTCACCACATTAGATCATTCGATCTGCAAGTTACTGCCACAGTTTTTATGCCAGGTGCCCTTCCTGCTGCAACCCCACCTACTTTCTCTGGGTTTGTCACTGTCACTGGAATTGACACTGGTTCAAGGCCTTGCTCAAGGGCCCATTAGTGGCAACCTGGTAGTGACAGGGCTCGACCCCCTGAACCCCAGCCTACTCCCCAATCAGCAACCCAGAACTTCAACCGTCTGAGCCACCAATGAGTTCCAACCACCTGTCACTCACACAAACTGAGTGTTTTTTTAAGGCCATATACTGTACAGTGCAACTTGAAAAATGAGAATATCTTTTAAAATGTTTTCTTTCAGAATTTAATTTAAATAGAGTAACTTATATTCTAGATTCATTACACATGAAATATTGCAATCAATTTAGTTTTAATTTCAATGATTACAGCTCACAAGTCTTGTTGTTAGGCTTTCGGCTGCTCCCGTCGAGGGGTCACCAGATCCCACCGATCTGCATACGACCTGGCACAGGTTTCACGTCGGATGTTCTTCCTGATGCAACCATCCCATTATATCTGTGCCTGAGACCAGCACTGCATCTACTGGCTGGGGTTTGGGCTTTGGGTGGGCTTTGAACCCTTGCTGTATGTCAGGTGACAACCTACCACTGAGCCACCAATATCAAAAATAGTGTATTTATTAATCAAATTCAGTACATGCATGGGGAGGGCTGTTGACCTGACGATTGTCCCAAAGCTGATTGACACCTTCTATAAGGAGCATAAGCTGACTGTTTACAGATTGCTATATCAAAGCAAATTCATGGGAAGTTGCCTGGAAGGGAAAAGTGTTGTAGGAAAAGGTGCACAAGAACAGGGGGTGACAGGTTTAAGAAGAAAAGTAAATTCAAGACTTCAGGAAAGTACTGGAGTGAGGCTGGAGTCCGTGCATCAAGAGCCACCATCGATGCAGCAAGAGCAACTTACAGTACCTGACCTGAACTCTATAGATAATAGATGGGCTGTTGTCAAGAGGAAGATGAAATACACCCAACCCAACAATACTGACAAGCTGAAGGTTGCTATGAAAGCAACCTGATCTTGAACAATGCCTCAGCACTGCCACAAGCTGATGCAGTAATTCATGCTAAAACCCTGATTAGAATTTCTGTTTTGTAAACCCCATTGTGATTGATCTTATGAAATATTCTAACATTTTGAGATACTGGACGTTTGTTCATTTTTATGAGCTGTTTAAAAAAAAAAGTAGGAATATTTCACTTTAAATGTACTCAATTTAGAACATATGAGTTCACTTTTTAAATTAAATTATGGGGAAAAACTTTATAATATTCCAAATTTTTGAGGTGCACTCTATAACACTCAAATCACCAAATAAATAAATATGTTGTTTTAATCCGTTGTCATTTTAGCTTCAAAAAAGTTTTAGAAAAAAAAAAAAAAGAATTAAACTATCTACTATTAATAATCTTGATATACTATCCCTAAACATGTTAAGACTTCATATCGTTATTTTCATGAAGGTTTGTTTGTCTGAGCGTATAATCTACCTTTGGTGTTGTGGCTGGGATTAGAGAATAGACTGCTGATGTGCACTGAATACTAGTGCAGGCCTTAAAGGAACTGTGTAAAAGGAGAGAGCTTTGGGTCATGGGAGACATGTAGCTGTGGCTTTGTGCTGGGGTCACGAGGCCTGACACGCTCTCACCCAGTTGGCAGCCGATTCTGCTTCATATTCTCAGCCTCAGCTCCAAGAGGCTTGATTGGCAGGGCTGTGAATAGCCATTTGTAATTGACTTCTGTGTATTTCTTATTCAGCTTTTAGCTCAATCTAAATGAGATGTCGGTCCAAAAAGCCACATTCCTTTCTGTAGCGCTGATTTAACTCTTTATCATTGTAATGAGCAAGTACCATGCCAGCTAATCCTTCAAAAATTACAGAGCAAATTTTAGTAGCATTCTTTATGGATTTATATATTATAAAACAACATGAAAACTGGGTGCTTTCTTAAAATCATGTTAACTCACGTCATTGGTCTGATTGTGCACGATTCATTTATATTAACCATATCAAAAAGAAAAGTATGTACTGTACCAATTATCTTCCAATAAAAAAAGACATTTTTAAAGAACCTTTTTTCTTTCTTTCTTTCTTTTTTTTTTGCAACATCACTTTAGAAATCCACTCTGCATTCTGTCCCTGTGTTTTTTTCCCTTATAAATAAAAGTCATTAATAAGTTCCTTTACTTTGATTACTTTACTTTGATACTTTGACTAGGATTGGCTTGAATGTGACATAACAGATCCAAAAAATGAAAAATAAGTAAAGCTCTTAAATACTTTGCATAGATGGCAGTGAGCAAAAGTAAAAAATGTTCACATGACCTGAAATAAAAAGACAATTTTTTTTCTTCCTTTTTACTGTAGCTGTAAGCACACATTAACAGTATCATTAAATGTGATTGAGATATAGTCAAATAGTCAGTTGTTTTCTATGTTCTATATACTGTACAAGGTGGGCCAAAAATCTGGTTCTATAAGCTATAAAAGAAAATAAAAAAGTAAATAAATAAATACATTTACAGATAATGGTCAAATTAACGTCCTCTGAATCTGTGGCACTTGTGTATATGCAATACAAGAACATTTCTTATTGTATCAGAGCTGATGTTACATGCAGAGGTCATTCCCCCCCTTCAGTCCAGCAGTTGTTCTTGGCCGACTCTGATAAACTCCTGACTTCTGATGATCCCAAAGAAAAAAAGTCAAGAAGTGTTCCGTCTGTTTTTTATTTGATCTTCTGATAAGTTTTAAAATAATTTTGGGCCTAAAATCTATCGAAAAATATAAAATTTCAGAAAAACAAAAATGCCTGTGTATCCAGACTTGTGGGACACCTTGTATATACGTAGTATAAAATTAGCATTTTCAAAGACCAAGTGAAAAAATTTTTTCCCACAATCGACACACACATTAAACAGCACCACAAGCATGCACCAGCAAGATGGAACAATCTTAAGAAAAGAAAAGAAAAAAAAAGTATGTGGCAGTTTGTTGATAGAAATTTTTGGCTCACACTGACAAACTGACATTCGATCTTTAAGCGGAAGTCTCTGGTTTCACAGGAAACACATCTTTCTCATCAAAAACCAGAGATGTTGTAAAGACAGACTGTAGAAAGAGGCTAGCAACTAGATCAGGCTCAATATTTGTTTTGAGACACCTATTTTCACAAGCCAATCAACCTCTGATGGATGTAACCAAAGTCCTGCCCCACACAAACATACCGTATGTCACTTTTTGGAAGAAAAAAGTGTTTGAAATATATGAATCTATTAAAAGCAGAAATTCATACTTAACAGTTTAAACGATTTTAATGAAAGCAGGAATACTTGAACAGTTTGACAGCAAAATGAGATAACTCCTTTTTACTTCTGCAGCTTAAAAAAAAAAGTTTGTTTCTTTTTTAAAATAAAGCAAAAGGAGTATTTTTGTGCATGTTTTCCTTGAGTCATGAAGTTGTTAAGAAAAGCAGAAATACAAAAATATTATGTTAAAATTGTTTTGATTATATCAGTGTGAACGTTGTGTGATTTTGCAAAACACCACGACTCCACCTCGGGCAGTTTTGTAACAATGGAAAACTCAGCTTGCAGTTGTGTCTGTGGTCATTTAAGTATACAGTTTAGTATTAATAATATATTGGTCATGTTTTTATATATGATAAAGCAAACTTGTACTTTGGTTCTGTTTTCGTAGAGAGTCACTGGCAGCGAATTGGAACAATGAGAAGTGTTGAGTTTGGCTGCTTAATAACAATGATGATTGAAAATAAGAAACAAAAACAATACAAAAACTTCCGTTTAAAGCATCATCAGCCTCCTTTACCAGTTTTAGTTTGACGTTTGGAGTTGATGACAGCATCTTATTATAATAAGGATATGTGCCAAATCAGGTCCATTTATGCATTGTCCAATTGCATCTATATATCTAAGGTCCCATAAAAAACTATTATAATACAGTTTAAAAAATCCCAATGGAGGATGGAACAGAAGCAGGAATAGCAAATGCCACAACTTCCCACACACAGCACCTCCATCTCATGTATAATGAGTATAATAAGGGTTGTAGCCTTATATCTCTGTTTGATTTTCTTTTGAAATTATTACCATAATTTGCATCATATCTCCCAAATGCAATCAAACCAGTTAGAGGAGGAGCTAGAGGGTACCTTTAGTTCATTAACGCTGTAATAACTGCAGTGGCAATAACAGAGTAAAACGTCCTGTTTCCTGGCTTCAACATTCTCCAAAAATCCATTGAGTGCATTAGGATCACTCACTGAAGCTGCTATTCAGCGAAGCTGCTATTTCCACTACACCAGTCCTGTGACAGAAGGTAGTGATGTGGTTTGCTTTTCAGGAAGCTTCTGCTTTTGCATTGAAATGCAGCTGTCATGTTCTGCGTCTAAAAGAAGGATATGCAGCAGTTTTCAAATTCTAAATTGTCTTATAGATACCGTGAGCGCCAGGGGAAAAATTATTTGGCAATGTACTGTATAAGATTAAGAAAAATCACAAGAATAAGATGAAAGATGTTTTGTGATCATATGAAAACTATACTAAATGAGTATAGAGTTATAGGGGAAGTACATCTGGCACAGACACGGAGCCCTGGAACTGTCACTAGGGACGGGTACTATTTTTGGAGTCACATGGGAAACACAGCAGTAAGTTTAAAGTCATGGACATATGATTAAAAATGTTACATAGGTTATTTGAAACACAGGATAAGTTAATAGGATGTTAGTTTAAGCCCATGACTCTGTAAGAATAGCACAAACCTGCTGTGATGTACGGTAACAGTGCTTTACTGAATGATAAGATAAATCAGAAATAGATAGACTGCATTTAGATACAGCTGAGGGCTCAGTTTATTCACAACACTCATGTGAAGCCACTGTGCCAACTCATCACAGATGCCAACCACCCATTAAAGATCAATTGTGTTGTGGAATAAACACTTGATTAAACACTGTAGGTGTCTTGGGAATTGAAATTTGATTACTTTTGCCATTTGGCGCTCTCTATTTTAGGCCTCAGATAGCTGCTTGCAATTCTTGTTCGCAGGTTTTTCCTTCTAAAGCTCTAAAGCTTTATTATTAACACCTGACGCACTGACCTGAACAGCAGTTGAAATTCTTCCTAGAATTTTTTTTCTTCAAACTATATATACTGTATACACACACACACACATACATAAGGGCTGTCAATATGAACACATTAACATGCATGTGATTAATCTGGAAATTTTTTATGCATTACTATTGTTTTATTCAAATTAATCATATGATCAAGTTTGACCCAAATGGTTTCCCCATAATCCCAGTGTGATTACCCCCTCTGTCCTCTGGACCTGTCTGACTCGTCCTGGTGTGCTGCTTCTGGTTGAAGATCTCGTCACATGGACGTCCCGTGTGGTCTGCCTGGGATGCGTGTGGTGACTGGGGGACGGTTCCACTTGTCCACGAAGACGGTCCTGTCTTCGACTGATACAGACAGCTGTTCTCTGAGGACTTGTAACTTCAGTCGCTCGATAGTTCAGGACTGGAGTTTCCTACAGTCTACCTGAGCCTCCAATAACAAACTGGACTCCATTTTATCTTAAACACATCTCCTGTTATAATGAACTTCCAGTCTCACACAGTATGATGCAGATCAATCCCTGCTATCCGTTTCACCCAAATGAGGATGGGTTCCCTGTTGAGTCTGGTTCCTCTCAAGGTTTCTTCCTATTACCATCTCAGGGAGTTTTTCCTTGCCACTATCGCCATCGTCCTCGGCTTGCTCATCAGGGACAGTCTTGTCATTTTGATTCATACACATTCACATTTCATACAAACTTAAATAATTCTTTTGATTTTGTAAAGCTGCTTTATGACAGTGTCAATTGTTAAAAGCGCTATACAAATAAAATTGAATTGAATTGTTATAATATTTGTTTGTTTTCATATTCCCCTCGTTAATATCAGAAAACATGGCCAATCTGTCCCCAGAATCAATAGAGAGGGAATAACTGCCAATAATACACAGTATGATCCTGAGTAATCATGGGAGGCTTGTGGATAATTGTTGATTCATCATACTGAAAAAGTGAGAAGACTGAAAGGGGATGGGGGTTTGCTTGCCCCCAGATACCCCACCAATTATTCATCAACAAGTCATGTTGCCTCTGCCAGCAAAGCTAGATCCATATCCCCATCTCTGAGTTGTTGTGTGAATTTGAATTGGAGGCTACGCTTGAGGAATGTCACAAAGCCAAAGCACTGGCTTTGCAAGTTTGCCTTCTTCAGGTCAGGGTACTCACACATGCTGTCAATAGGGAGTTTTTAGGCATCGAGCTGGCCCTCCTCAGACAATAATGGCTGCGGGATGGAGGGTCTGTTCAGTCTGCCTTTGGGCCAATCACACATTGCTGTGCCATGCTCAATCAGGTCAAGGAAGGCATTGGATCTGTTGTGGTCCCAACTACCAAGCATGACGTGGGGCATGGCTGCAGTGACTGTTGTGTCCCCCACTGGATCATCCCCAGCCTGCACCAGGCTCCATAGCCCCTGAGGCTGTCTCCTGTGCTTGCATAAAAACCTGAGAGGTTCCAGCACTAGTGTAACAAATGTTTAAGGTTGGGAAATGAGGGACTAAACAAGGAATTCAGATTTTTAATCTTTCCCACAATTTTATATTTTTATTCTTGAACACACACATTTCTCTTTGCTCTTTTGGAGATGAGCTGGTTCAAGTTACATTTGATGCAGTTGGTGAAATAACAAGTTTCAAATAAACTACATACAAATTGATATGATTATGATTATGATTACAACTTACCTACAGGTTTACTTTTATAAAAATTCATAAATTGTCAAAACATAAGCATCTGACAAATTCATATAAAATAAGCATCCAGAAATATCCTAATATCTTTATATTTTCTAATTAGATCCAAAATAAGGTGAATCCACCTGAATCTCACTGCTGTAATTAATTTATCTGGTAAATCTGACAGAAGACTGGTTTGATAAGCCACTAATTTCTTCAAGCGCATTCTTGTTAGAAAGCAAAAATTACATGTCTTTTGATTCTGCCACATTTATTTACTTAATGCAACAGAAATTATTGAACTCTCCAATTATTTAATTATAAATATACTGTAGCTTATGACCTTAGCACATGAATTTGTACTTAATAGCCCAAAAAAGTTATAATTTCATAAAGTATTATGTGATCATTCTACTTGCTGGGCCAATCATTGATTTCATTTAACACTGACGATTTCATTGACTTTTGGACTCATCTTTAATTGCTGCTCAACCAGGACAGGATTAAGAGCCAGGTCAATTTAAGGTTTCAGTGAAAGCACACAGGAAACTTGTCAGTGAAGGTGGAAACAGCTATGGGCATGGTGCTTTTAAATACTGTATAAAAGTCAGCCGAATAGCCTTTTAATTCATCTAAGCTGAAAAGGAGAATGCTGTGGGGAAAAATTATTAAATAAATGAAAAATAAGAGACTTCATATGGTTGTTAACTTTGTGTTATTAAAACCTATCCTATCCTAAATTATTCACACTGCGGTGGCTCACCAAAAATTTTACTTTAATAATAAAAATACTTCTAATGATTTATAAAGCAATGACTTTGTTTCATGTCTACTTTTTTCTTGTTAGGTAGAACTGTTTGTCTACTTTATCTAAGTAGCTTTTTCAGTTTAAAGTAAGTCGGTAAGTTCCTCTTATTTGAGTCGTCCAATGTCAAAGGATCCTCCCCTGTCTAAAAAAACGCGTTCCGTGAATGTGAAATACGTGAAATATGAGGAACTTACTGACTTACCTCAGACTGAAGAAGCTTCTTGGATGAGTAGTGAAATTACAAGTATTTTTTATTATCAAAGTAAAATTTTTGGTGAGCCGCCACAGTGTGAATAATTTAGGATCGGATAAGTTTTTAATAACAACACAAAGTTAACAACCATATGAAGTCTCTTATTTTTCTTTTATTTAATCATTTTTCCTCAAACAGCATTCTGCTTTTCAGCTTAGATGAATTAAAAGGGTATTGGATGTTTCTTTCTACTAATAGGCATTGTCTTAGGTATTTACCATAATTGCTTATGTATATGAAGCATACAGTCTGAAGACTGAAGACAGCTTTGCAAGTGGTTCTAAATATATGATAAATGTCACTTCAAGGCCATTAATGTCTGGATTTGTCACTATATCACGCCTAATTTTCTAATCCTAACTCTGCACCTCATGCAATCACTAAGGTTTCTTGATGGTAGGTCTCATTGATGTGTTACCTTCTGCTTCTCACTTAAACTGGCATACACTGTCAACGGCTATTGCTAGACCTGCATGAGTGCCTACTTGCAATCCTAGTACCTAAAACTAGCACCCCCTCCCTCTCTCTTTTTCTTTCTCAAGTTCTATATGTACACCATTGACACACATCTACTGCTGTGCATCCCCTTGCCCTTGCCCAGACCTGATTCATCCTTATGCACTAGTTCTGCTTGGAAATGATGTACTACTTGTGACCCATTTACCACTGCTGTGGATGTCGCAGATGTATATCCTAAAGACTTAAATCTTCCAAAAACAATTTAAGTCCAAGTCTCACCCTTGTTTCATTTGATAATCTCACCTGAATGCTGTAGACTTGTACCTTAGAATCGCTAGTGTCATGTGTTTATGGAAAATGTGCTTACACTGAACACATTTCATTCAACACATTTAGTACTGTTTGACTTTATAGTTTACAGCTGTAGGAGAGTATGATGAATTCTACTATCTGGTGTCACACAGGAGAGGATGGGGTGCTTTTGATTCGGGTTCCTATCAAGATATCTGCTTCGGTCATCTGAGGGAGGTTTTCTTTGCCACTGTTGACTTAAATAAGATTGAATTAAAACTTCCAGGACCCTACACAGGATAAGCAGTAAGGGGAATGCATGAATGTTAATCATTTGATAATTTTATATAACATTTAAATGCATAATAAAAGTGTGTAAGTCCATGTTGAGACCTATTGACTACTGTCTGTAGTATAATTTTCAGTGTGTGTGCATGGCTGACGAATAAATTACTAGGTACTGCATTGTACACTTTGTAAAAAAAAAAAAAAAAAAAAAATATATATAAATATATAAA
>JAQMYI010000023.1:20203016-20218291 GCA_030014275.1 Clariallabes melas | reverse complement strand
CTCTCAAGGTTTCTTCCTATTACCATCTCAGGGAGTTTTTCCTTGCCACTGTCGCCGTCGTCCTCGGCTTGTTCATCCGGGACAGTCTCATCATTTTGATTCATACACATTCACATTTCGTATGAACTTAAATCATTCTTTTGATTGTGTAAAGCTGCTTTGAATTGAATTGATTTACCAAGCTGCATGTGATAACTGCACATTTTATGCATATAATAAGATGACTGAGGAACATCAGCAGGTGGCAAGTTTCATTATAAAAAGCTTCTAGATGGAAGTTTGGATAAAACCCAAGTTGTGTGCTCGAACAATTTTTACAAGAATACATTAACCTCAAGATGTGCGGGCGGTGGTTTAGACGGCTAAGGCTCTAGGATTTTACGTTGTTTTTGATAGTCCAATCAGTTGGTTTTTGGATCTAAGGATGCGGGTTCGAGCCCCGCCATCGTAGTGTTGCCACACCCCATACTACCCAGGCACTGCATGTGCAAGTGTCGGTCCTATTTGAGAGATTTTTATTTTAACATGTGTTAAATGTTATTGTTTGAGATGTTATTAAACTGCAAAATCTGTTTCCAGTTTGTCGAGCATTTCTTTATTCCAACATTGCATGTTTAGAATAAAAGTAAATCTAAGTATTTTAAAATTAATATTTATAGATTAATCATATGACTGTAATTTATCTATATCTATCTATATATTGATAGATATAACCCTAACGCTACACACACACAGCCTAGCAGCTCTAGTATCTCTGGTTCAAATCTGTTTTCCGAAGGTGTTGCATGTGTTTCTTTCTTTCTCTCAACTCCTCCCACTTCCTAAAAACATGCTGGTAGGTGAACTGATGATTAGGAATTGCCCTTACAAGTGAAAAAGATGACAAGTAAGTAAGAGTTTCTTTGCTTGTTCGTGTGCCTGCGCTTGACACGCCTTCATCTTATCAGAAACCTAATTAAACCAGAATAGGGTGTCACATCCTGCCATAAGAATTTAATAGCTATAAATAAAACAATAGAACTATGGTTCCCTGAATTTGTTAGACTAATACTAATACCAGCAAATCCTAGTAATGATGCTTCTTAATTTATCTGCAATGACTTCCAGCTGGACTGCGTTAACAGCAATGCACCCTGAAAGGACATGGGCGTCTCCAGCTCACCACTGGCACCTTCACCCTCCAGTTACAAACTGTTTGCCTTGGCTTCACTCAGCACACAACTGCCTACATGACATCCTTAATGGGAGGGGGCGTAAGGGAGCACGTCCATTAATGGCTGAGGGTGTGTACGTGAGTGTGTGCGCGTGATCAATGGGCGGGCGCTTAACCCAGACACCCTCGTCCTGGTCGGAAATCCAAACTTAACGATGTTAAAAAAAAAAGGACGGCGGTAGATTTAAACCTATCCTGTCTCTTTCATTAATCTGTGTTAAAACCCAATCAGACTGCCGGAGGGAACTTTCACAAACGAGAGCTCAAAGCTCTCTCATGTATCGCTGGGATCCGCTGCACCCACCCACCCACCCACACATGCGTGGTCCATTCCTACGGGGACCGCCGCCACAGTCGTACGTCATATCCCCGTCTCTCCTGCCTTCCAGCTCATGCATAGAGCCATGGCATCTGCCTTAGAGCGCTAATTTCAGCCCTCGGCTCTGAAAGAAGCCATTGTGTGCCGCGAAGCAACCTGGTCTCTGTGAAGTGTCACAGGAGCAGGACCTGTGTTTTTATCTGAAGCAGAAATGGTTTCCAGATTCCTACTGGTTTGGAGAGGAGAGGCAAAATGATTTGTGAACACATGCTCCACTTATGAGGCTTAAATATTAATAGGGATCCTCCATGCTGGCAATTAGTCTCTAATGACAGCATGTAATTCCTTTCACTTATCTGCTTGAATGGTTCTGACTTTGGTTCTGCCATTGAACTGGATCATTACTTAAAAAAGAAAAAGAAAACTTTTAATGGGGGTGGGGGAAATGGTTTGCCCTGTCTAGGATGACTGATTGGACTATCAACGTTGCACTAAGTGGAGTTTAGATTGATTATTATAATTTATTACAACCAGACATTTACAAAGAAACACCACCACTGTATTTGAACGAATGCTCTAACAAAGAGAAAACGCAATGTGTTTTAAAAAGGGCAAATCAGTAGCAGATGGGTAAGTCTCAACCTCATTTAAAGAGAAAAGTAATAGTCCTCATTATGGACAGTTAAACCGCCTCTAGCCGAATAAAGAATACGATTGAGAGACTGTTTTGTGGACATTTTAGCCCTACCTTATTGTTTTTAGCCTTAAAAGCAGAAACTCATAACAGAAAAAAGGAAAAACATGCAAATGAAGAAAGACTGACTGTGATCGAATCAGGTCATGTAGCTAAGGTGTATATTAGTAAAGACCTTACACCGAATACACATCATGTTATCTCTTTCTTGATTGTGCATGGTCATGGGGAGTGTAATTCTCTCCCTCTTAAGAGTATTGACAAGAATGTGGCAACTGATAGCAGGTTCACGGGATCACCGCGTTGAGGCTCGGAGGGACTGAGCATACGGTAACTGATGGAGAGGAAGATGTCTAACAGCGCAACCTTTTCCCTTTGATCATGTTTTAAAACCATGTAATGACACACTTTCCTAATCAGACAGCTCTGCCTCAAGATAGCACGATATCAGGAATAAGGAGATCTTATGCCAATGCCATTCATTTTTTTTCCTTTCTGGTCAATACCTTCATCGTGTGACAATCTGAGACTTGCTTGTGCATTTACCAAACATGAAAGAGAGCAGAAGGTGGGCGGAAGTTAACTGAGTTCCTATCTGTACTTCACTTGAGTAGATTTATTAGAGGAAACTTACTTACTTTTACTCCACTACATCACCCAAGAAATATCTGTACTTCTACTTAACTACATTTCTGCACGGCGACAGATGTTTGAAATGAGACGAGGAGCTTGTCGCAGAAATTCGGGAACCAGAGACGGGATCCTACTGTGAGCTAAAGCAAGCCCTGTACTTTACATTTGAAGGTGACTACTTTTGGAGACCATAGTGCTTGGACCCTATTGTTTTCCTAAGGATAATTTTTTTCCACCATTTTGGGGGTCTTAACATGCTCAAAAACTCATGAAAATTGGCAGGCAGGTTGGAATCTGCTGCCATTAGGAAGCCTGAGAGTCTGGGCCCCAGGCGTGTCATGGGGCCCTCAGGGGCCTTCACAAGAGATTTTGCTGCATAGCTCATACACACTTGCACGTATGCACACAAAACTCAGTACAAATTTACAGATCATTGAGCAGACCAACTTTCACACATTTCATGGGCTCAACTCAACAGGAAGTCAGTTATTTTGTGTCGTTTGCCAAAATGCACCCAAAGGAATTTGATATACTCCTCCTAGGGGATTTATACGATCGCCAATTAACCGGGTCTATGTAATCTAAAGACATTGAGGATGCAAAATTGCAAAGGAATTTTAGATTTTTTAAATGGGTCAGCCGTGATGATGCCTTTAACTTAAACCGAAAAGTGGTTTCTGTGGGACATCATATTGAGTGACATCATAGTGTGATGCTTTTTTTCCCAGCATCTGGGACTTTTTAGGGATCTAAATATAAAATTCCCCCTTTTCTAAAATTATGTCATAATGGTATTGGGATATTCCCCTTTAAATGCATGTGCCCATTGTGCCTGCTGTCTTTCTTTTGTGCCCAGGTGGTGATAGCGCAGGGTGCTTGGGCCCACTCATTGCTGCTGCCAACTATATATGTTTTTTCCCTATACAGTAACTTTCCCTCAAGTGTACATGTAAATGGAGAACTTTTACTTTTACTCGAGTAATATTTACCCTAGGGAATCCACATGGACTCAAGCTCAGGATTTTTGTACTTTGCCCAACTCTGAAAGGGAGTCTGAATAATCCAGAGTGTACTCATACATGTTCACATTTGAATTGAAATCCGAAAAGTACGGCCCGCAATGACGCATGCAATCTATTTATCTTTTTATCTGCACTCAGACATGAACAAATACACAAACGCATGCATACAATCTGAATCCCACAGCTGTGTGTGTGTGTGTGTGTGTGTGTGTGTGTGTGTGTTGAATCCCAGCATTTCATTCTTATTTGATCACATCAGATAGATCTGTTTTCATCCATTTGGACTAAAGTTAGCCAAAATGCAGCAGTGGCAACAATCCCTAAGGAGCAAAGTGAGTCAAAACACATTGTACGAACAAGCAAAAGATTTTTTTTTTTTTTAATTTTTTTTTTTTAATCCAACCTTGGTGATGCTGATATTTGCTAAACCGCAAATTAGAAACCGATCTCCGTGATGAATATATCTGGAGGAATGTAAAGAAAACATATTTCACGAGTAAAGAAAATTCAGTCTGACAGTGCACTAGGAGACATCCAGAGAATCGTTCCCCTCGCTATCTTAATGTCGGATGAGTACATTTACCGCAAATGAGGTCAAGTATTGATATGCAGAGATGGAGCTGGCTCTGATTAAAGACCCTTAAGAATAAGGATTAGGTACTGCAGGGCCGGACCTGACGTAATTGGCTAGACGGCGTGCTTTATCAGCGCCGCAATGTCCTTCACCCGAGCGCGACTCATCTCTAGCCTTAATTTAAACCCGAATGCCAGCACATCAGGTGGAGCGTGTGCGGCCTGATAGACTGAAGGACATTAAAGGCACTTTACAAGTTCAGAACGAGCCTCCGAGGTGCTCACAAACAGTCACATTATGCAAATGTACCCGTTATCTAATCTAGCGGTAATGTCCTATGAGTGCTGTTTTGCGATCAAAGCAGGCAGTGTGATTCCTCTGTGACCCGTCAGGAACCGGAGTTGGCCGAGGCTGACCCTTAGAGGACCATCCATCATTTCTGTACTTTATCTTAAAAAAAAAAAAAAAAAAAAAAAGGTGATGGTGAAACTAAACAGAAATACAACTGAAAAAACAGCAGCCATGTAAATAGTTAAGTACTTAGCAGTCTAGTAGTGAATCATGTTTAAACATCACAGATCAGATACAATGTAGCTTAGCTGAGTAATAATAATAATAGTTAAAAAAAAAAAAAAAAGTTTTGCTGCCTGAGTAATGCGGCCTGAGCCGACATCCATCCCACATCTAAAAGATTTCCTTAACGATAAGCTCACCTGCTGCTGTCTGCACGGAAAGCGGAAGACGAGCAATTCAAGCTCACTCAAGCACGGCATCTCTTCCGTCTGTACGCGTCCCACGATCCATAAACCACGTTCATAGCAAGTCAACCTACAGCAAAGGAAGCGCACGAGCCAGAGGGGCGGATAAACCGTTTTATCGCCATTCTCTCCGTCGACGTTCATCACCTCTGTAGGAATGGAACCGTTGTACAGTAGACGCAGGGTCGTGTATGGGTGGAGATGGATGATGGAGATGGAAAAAAAAATAAAGTGCCGGGATAAACTTTAATGGAGGAAGATAAAGGCTTTGATATATTGATTTATCACACTTTTGGAACGGATTCCAAAAGGCCCGGTGCCTCAGCTCTGGAGGACTGTTAATAAAAGTCGAGTCAAGAGATAGTAGTTGATAGATTTAGAGGATTAATGAGACGCTAATGAGATTCAAACCTTTTTTTCCGATAGGTCTAAAGGTACACCTGAGGCCAGAATAGCTGTGATGTTTGCCAGGGCGTTGAGTACGATTTATATTCATATAATGGAGAATTCAACTGTAATTTCGAAGCTGTAAACATGTTAATGTTTATTATGTTAATTAAGTTGCATGGAAATATTCTGGATGGTTGAGGAAAAAGGTGCTGGTACACTCCTTTCCTTAAATGTAAAAAAGGTGAGAAAGAAGGAAAAAAACAACAACAGATCCACTTCTCTGGCTATGTCTATTCATGTGCCACTTACACTATACACTTGCAAAGACACACTGATATGCTAAAGTGTCACACTGCCTTTTACTGGCCAGACCTGAAACTACACCATATGAGGATTTCTCAGAGATTTATTATTCGTTTTTCAATGTTCAGAGAAGATGCACTATATATATATAATAGGAACTGCATGAGCATCTAAATTCAATTTAAAATGTCAGATATGTTAAGTTAACTTAAGCTAAAGAGATAATCGGCTTCAGTGAGAGTGGTATTAAGCAGAAAAGCTGGCCGGCATGTTTGCGTGGGAAAGCTGCCTTGTTGGTGGCACCTAACCAGCTGTATCAGTGAGGATGCAGACGTCTCGTCTGCTGGAAGACACTGCTGTCATCACTCGGCACCAGAGCTGGGACACACTTGGGAGTCTGAGGAAAAGAGCGGCACCAGTGCAGCATGGGTAAGGGGGGTTACGGGGGATACGTCTGCATGGTTTATTGTGTCTGAATGTCAGCCTTCACAGAGGGAACTGAAAGAGTTTGGAGCTCAACCAAAGTCCTAACGGCACCATGAACTAGAAAGAGAAGCGAGATCCTGTACTGGGCGTATTTTTTTTTTCCTTTTCTAAAAGTCCAGCGAGAAAGACGCTACAATAACACCTCAGGAAATAGCTGAGCTTTCCAGACACCTCAAAGTACTCGACCCACACACATTTATACAGAACATTCTGCCTTCGCCAAAGATTTAATGGTGTTTTTTTTTTTTTTTTTTTTTGAAATCCTGAATTTTTGGCAAGTTACAGTATGTTTAAAGTTTTAATAAAATTTGCTGAACATTATGGTAAATCCACATTGTTGTTGTTGGTGTTTATTCGTTGAATATATAAAAATGTAAATGAACTAAAAAGGGAAAATTGCATATCATTTTCCTGTACCAAACTCTAAAGGTTCAAAGGCTAAATAATAAATAAACAAATAAATAAACCCTCTTCTATACCAATATTTTTTATTCTTCTTGGGCTCAACCACCGGAGGTCCTCATGATAAAATAAATTAACAGAATATAAAAAAAAACATTTTAATGTTGGCCACTCCCGTCTCTCTCGTGTGCCTTTTTGAGATGATGTGCCAAGGTCGACTCAGTCGAAGACTAACTGAATCATCCTGTGGGATATGATCATTTAGTATAAAGCAATAATTCATAATCTGTGTGTTGTCTTACCTCGAGGGACGTCTGATGTATGCAGCAGTAGAGAAGCATCGCTTTTTCATAACCTTGTGCATGCACATGATGTTCAGTACTGTGCAAAACCTTTAGGCAGATGAGAAGAAATGCTGTAAACTCATCTCATCATCATCATCTATACCGCTTTATCCTGTATTCTGGGTTGCGGGGGGCCTGGAGCCTGCCCCAGGAGGCTTAGGGCACGAGGTGGGGTACACCCTGGACAGGGTGCCAATCCATCACAGGGCATACACACACTAGGGGCAATTTGGGAACACCAACTAGCCCAACCTGCAGGTCTACGGACTGTAGGAGAAAACCGGGAATCGGGAATCGAGCCTAGACGGGAATCGAACCCGACCCCTGGAGGTGCAAGGCGACAGTGCTAACCACTACACCACCGTGTCCTCATGCTGTAAACTATTATTTAAAAATGCTTTCAAAAATGTATATTTTAAGTGTTTATCAATTTACAAAATGCAAAGTGGGTGAGCAGAAGGGTCATCAATTTCATGTCATGTCAGCCAGCAGTGACATTGTATCCCAATACATATACGTCAAAAGTGTTGCTGTTTCTGTGAACACTCTTCTGTGTGGGAATTCATGCCCATTCATTCTGTAGAGCATTTTTGAGGTCAGGCACTGATGTTGGATGAGGAGACCCGGCTCACAATCTCCGTTCCAGTTCATCCCAAAGGTGCTCGATGGGGTTGAGGTCAGGGCTCTGTGCTCGGGCCGGTCGAGTTCTTCCACACTGTATGCATTAAACCATGTGTTTATAGTCCTTGCTTTTTGCACTGGGGCACAAACTGTTGCCACAAAGTTTTTAAGTATACAGTAGCATTGTCCAAGATGTCCTAAAGCCTTAAAATCACCCTTAACTGGGGATAAGGTGCCTGATTGAAACACCTGAATTTAATAATTAACAGATTTGGCCAAATACTTTTTTATATCTAATGTATTTTTAAGAATCACAAAGACACGATCAGTGTTGACGACCTTAGACGCAACGGTCAGCCAATGAAACTTAATGCGGCAGCTCTTGGCAGACACATCATGCTTACTTTCCTTTGACATTGGAAGTTCTACCAGCAGTGCTATCAGCAAAGAACTGGTGTAAACAACTAGGACCCAGGTGCACAATCCACTTTCTGGAGACGTCTGGCAAGAAGTGGCCTTCATGGAAGAATTGTAGCCCAAAAGCCAAACCTCCGATGTGGAAAGAAGGCGAAGCGACTCAACTATGTGTGAAAACATAGGAACTGGGGTGCATAAAAATGGCAGCAGGTGCTCTGGACCGACGAGTTAAAATTTGAAATATTTGGCTGTAGCAGGAGGCAGGTTGTTTGCCAAAGGACTGGAGAGCAGTATAATAATGAGTGTCTGCAGGCAACAGTGAAGCATGGAGAAGGTTCATTGCAAGTCTGAGGCTGCATTTCTGCAAAGGGAGTTGGAGATTTGGTCAGGATTGATGGTGTCCTCAGTGCTGAGAATTACAGCAGATACTTATCCATCATGCAAAACCATCAGGGAGGCGTCAGATTGGCCCCAAATTTATCCCCCAGCAGGACAACGACCCCAAACATATAGCCAATGACATCAAGAACTATCTTCAGTGTAGAGAAGAACAAGAGAGAGAGAGAGTCCTGCAAGTGATGGTTTGGCCCCCACAGAGCCCTGATCTCAACATTCTATTCATTTACTTTCCTTTTTTTTAAATTGCTATAAATATACTATAACCAATTCTATTTTTGAATCTATTTTATAACATTCCGTCATTACGGCATTTTTTGACACTTTTGCACAGTAATAGAATAGAAAATAAATAATAGAATGTACACCTCAATTTGTCTAATCATACATAATTAGATTACATTGATACAATAAGCACTATATTGTTATTATTATTATTATTATTATTATTATTATTATTATTATTATTATTATTATGTATTGTTACTGCAGTGCTGCTTTGCATGGACACACTATGCTTATAGACATATTTTTTCTATACATATCTCAACTGTAACCATTAATACCATTCTGGTCCCTGTGATAGTACTACAGTACATATACATTTTTTGCCACTTTGCTTTTCAGTTTGAATGTTGCTCCTGTTTATTGCACTTTTATCCCCCTGACTGTGGTGTCAATATAGTCTTATTTGCATTAATACCTTCTGCTGCATTTGTACCTTACACAGACAATGATACAGTACTGTACGGCCTATTATGTACTGTATTCTCACTCATTCCCTAAACCACTTATCCTGGATTCAGGGTCGCGAGGGCATAGAGCCTAACCCAGGATACTCAGGGCACTAGGTAGGGTACACCCTAAACGGGTGCTAATACATTCCAGGGCACATAAGCACACACTCAGTCAGGCAATTAGCATGTCTTTGGAATGTGGGAGAAAACCGGAGTACCCGGAGGAAACCCACCAAGCACGGGGGTGAGGGGATGTAATGAAAAATGCAGTTTAAAATCCAGACACAAGGTATAATCAATAAAACGACCTGATTTATTCATCTAGTCTTAGAACCTCTTCCATTTCTCGGTTTTCAAAATTTACTATGAGTCCAGTAGCAAAGTATTAAATTGTTCTGACGGACCCTGAGCAAAATACTTTGGCAGAACCACCGAGTCATATAAGACAAAAAACAGGTTGTGTATTATACAATACAACCCTTTAATCAAACCAGGATTAAATCCACAGGCTTTCATAATGGACATCTGATAAATTCAGCTGTCTGCGTCTTGTGTATCTTGTGTCAGAGTCAGAGGACACGTCAAAAAACCTGCATGGAAATGATTTGTGCTTGTACGCCACATTGTTAGCCAGAGCCTGGATAATATTCCCAGAGACACAGTAGAGACATTTGACCTTAAAGTTGTTTGTTATTCACAAACAAAAAAACAACAAAAAAAAGAGACACGCTCATCCGGGCTATATGTGATGAAATTTTATGAAATTTCTACAATAAACTAATGATTAAATGCGGCATATCTACTCTAACGTGAGCTCACAAGCTCATAGCACAGGACAGCCATAAACATCTTCAGTATTTATGTTCTGCCAGGACAGACCACCCTAATCCTGAATCATACACTGTATCTGAATCAATTTCCCTTCGTCTCCATACAGAAGTTGTCCATACGTGTTGCCAAAAACCTCAGTAGGAAAATGAATTAACTTTATAGCAGCTATAAATACTCATTTCCTCAGCAGATTTTTTCCCCCTTTGAATCTGATACACAAAGAAAAACAAACCTTCCTGACTCATGAGACTTTTTTTAATGTTGCTTACAGTAAATGTCTCTTTGCATTAAGCCTCAATGCGTTAACAAATACGTATCCAGTTAAAACACATATGAATGAGATCATTTGTATATATATATATACGTATTATACTAATATATATAGGTCTAATGTAAGCCTATAAAATTATTTAATTTGCTGCATGTCAGAATCAACCAAAACCTCTTTTCTTTTCCTTTTTTTTAGGTTATCGTCACATACACACCACACACATCATGTCTGGTTTACAATGTAATGCTTATGTTACTTGTTTTTTGTTTTGTTTTTTTTACATTCTAGCTCAATGCATATCAGCAGGTTTATAGAAGTCACATACATTCAGCAAGGTCTCATTTTTAAACACGTGACCATTCTGAGTGAGAATCTGGACGAGATGCACAAGATGGCGCCCTTTTACTTCTCCAGTACGAGTGTGTGCACATTGCAACCTTCAGTTCAGTGCTGCTGCCGGACATAAAGTCTCATAGCGCATCATTTGTCGCTGAAAGGAGCGATTAAACGGCATGTTGTGCAACTGCTGTGCATGTTATAGAATGTTGTGAGCCCTTGATAGCATCTGGTGCGCGCTCGATAGGCATCAGGTGTGCACATGACCGTATCTGGTGAGCATGAGATAATATCTCGTGAGGACATGATAAAACCTTTAAAAATACTCAAATTACACCTGAGAATCCAGCTTACACTCATCGCCACTTACATAATACACTCATCGGCCACTTCATTAGGTACAGCTTGTTAGTACTTATTAGAGTTGGGCCTCATTTTGTCTTCAGAACTGCCTTAATTCAACAAGGTGCTGGAAACATTCCGTAGAGATTATTTCATCCATATTGACACAGTCGTGACAGATTTGTCGGCTGCACGTCCACGATGTGAATCTCCCATTCAACTACATCCCAAAGGTGCTCTATTGGATTGAGATCCGGTGACTGTGGAGGAGATTTGAGTACAGTGAACTCATTGTCATGTTCAAGAAACCAGTTTGAGATGGTTTTAGCTGTGTGACATGCCGCGCTATCCTGTGGTCATGGTAAGGAATGATAGGCAGGTACGGTGTGGCATTGAAATGATGCTCAATTGGTACTAAGGGGTCCAAAAGGTGCCAAAAAAATCTCCTCCCCACCATTACACCTCTGATAACTGGCAGGATGGATCCATGCGTTCATCAAACTCATCATGTTTTTCTGATCACCTATCAAATGGTGAGCCCATGCAAACTATACTGTAGCATCAGTTTCCTGTACTTAGCTGACAGGAGCGGCACCAGGTGTCATCTTCTGCTGTTGGAGCCGTCTGCTCCAAGGTACAGTATGACATGTTGTGTATTCAGAGATGTTCTTCTGCATACCTCATTTGTAATCAGATGTTATTTGAGTTACTGTTGATTTTCTATCAGCTCGAACCAGTCTGGCCGTTCTCCACTGACCTCTGGAATAAACAAGGTCACCTAGTTTCTCGTTCTCTGTCTGGAACCTCAAGTGATGGTTGTGCGAGAAATTCCCAGTGGATTGTCAGTTTCAGAAATACTCAGACCAAGCGCATCAAACATGCCAGTGTCAAGATGACTTAAGTCATCTTTTTTGCCCAGTCTGATGCTCGGTTTGATCTTCAGCAGATCATCTTGATCGTGTCTACTGTACATGCCTTAATGCATTAAGTTGGCTGCCATGTGATTAGATGATTAGGTATATGAATTAAAGAGCGGTTGAACAGGTGTACACCTGATAAAGATGACCAGTGAGCGTATATTACACACTGTGCTATTGCACAATGCGCCACCAAACAATACACACACTGACACAAAAGCCTAGTCATTTATTATCATTTTTTAAATCTTGAATGTTGTTTACAAAGTTTCAAAGCCAACGCATTGCTAGTGGTGCTTAAATGTAAAAAATGAAATGATATTTTAATCAAATGAATCCAACTTATTTTTAAGGTTGCTGGTTACATGTATGTGTGATGTTCAAATTGCTTACAGAAGAGCAACGTTGTCTAAATTAAGTCTGGAATCTCCTCCTGAGATCCCGTCTATTGTACACCGTCTAAACAATAACCCGTTCAGGTGAGTACGGAGACTCGTTCAGACACCGCGATAGTCACCACATTATTCCTTGTGCTTTATGACCGAAATGAAGAACAACAAAAGCGGGAATGCTCCGATACGGAGAGGTGAAAGTTAGAAATGTGATAAAGATCAAGAACAGACAGCGATGAGATGTTTTTTTTGGCACGGAGCACAGAAAAGCAGGAATCCATAACATGCGCTGCACTCAACAGAGCTTTTGTGTTTACCTATAAAGGCCTGCTGAAATGACTGGGGCGGAGCTGGAGCGCGAGGAGACGCAGTGATCAGGGGGGGGAAATTCCCACAGGGGGATTCCTGTGGTTTCAGAAGAAATAAGAACCATCGAAAGACAAAAAGGAAGGATTGGGGGGGGCAGGAGGGGTTATATATATGGGATGGGAGACATTTGTCTGTCTGCCCCGTATCCTCTTTCGTTCATTTATCACACTAGAGTGAATCTAGAGGGGGAAAAAATCCATATACTGTACGAGTACTTTGGGTCACAGTCACCTCTGTTACCCAAAGGGAGCTGGCGTTATTTTAGTGTCGAAGACGTCAGGTTTCAGTAGTATCAAGAAAATAATGTTGCAGTGACTCTCACCTTCTAATAATCCATCCTCTTTAATAGCACAACGAAATAATGAGACCGAACTGTGACCAGATCACCAAACAGTTGGAAAGCACGTGTCCGGAGAAAAGCCTTAACGATCACGTTGACGAATGTCACTTTACGACCCGAAATAAACAACCTCGCCAAAAGTACAGAAAATCTTGCTGAACGTTTTTCACTTAGAACCTGCAGCATAGAGTGTTTTTATTTATTTATTTATTTATTTATGCCATCCTATTGCTATCATATTTCTCCTTCTCCGCTCCTTCTCCTCTGTAAAGATGCCGATATGAGCCCGTGGCTACGTCGGAGAGATAAATGTTCTTTGACAGAAGGTCGTTATCACGCTAACTAAAAACTGTCGATTTGGATTTGACCTTGCTTCCCAGAGATGTGTTCGGCACCCTTGATATTTTCCATTTAGCTTTAGTGTAAATTATGATTAGAGGAACGCCGGACGTTTATATACTCTCGGGGTAAGGCGGTTCGTAACACTTACTGTAGGCGATGCAGTTTAAATACCAAATCTGAAGAAGATAAAATATGCTGTCGAAAAAATATGATCCAGAATAAGTGAGCTCACGGAAACGACTGTAGCTACAAGTTCCCAGCAGGGCTTTTGAGCACGTCATCTGGAGTCCATAAGACAGTGGTTTTAATAACGTTTATACTCATGCACGTGTGTAACAGACGTTGTGTGTGAGCCCGTGCTATGGAACCCCTGGAGAACTCGGTGGTTACGATCTCAGCTAAACAGTATAACTCAGGAGGAAAAAAACATTTATTTGCTTTTTTCATGCATTTGCATTTATTGTTGTTCTTTTTCGTACCCAACACTGTGCATGTTCATGTCCATAAATATCTAATAAGCATGTAGCATGGACTCTACATCGATCACCACTGTGCATTTTGCTGGAGTTTGGTTCCAGTGATTAACTAACATTACAGCTAAAATATATCCTTAGTTAGAATTACTATAGCCTGATGGGAAAAAAGCTCTTTAATCGCTGTTGCTGCAATTCCGGGCATCTGTAATCAAAAACTAAACGCAAACGTTTTCTCCACCTTCCGTATCAGAAATTATGCAATTACCAAAGCATACATAAGCATATTTTAATGTAGGAATGCTTTTACTTGGCTCATAAGTGCTCTTATGGTTTTTAGCTCTTAGTGAAAAGCTTACATAAATACGGAAGAGCGTTCATACAGATAACTGGATTAGGAATAAATCTGGTTTTTATGGCGCATTGCATCTGCAAAGCTTGACGTGCGCTTTGTTCTGCTTCATGTTAAGTAATTTATAAAAGAAGGCATGTTTGGACCGATGGAAGCCGATACAAATGTGTGAAATGAGGAGCATTCGGTCTTTCATTAGATGTGCGGGAAATTCCCAAAGCATCAGAGTGGTGGGGGAGAAGATTAAAAAAAAAAATCACAGGTTTGATCTTGGCTTGTGTAGAATGCAAAGGAAAATTACCATAGTTTATAGACAGGCGTTGTGAATCTCAACCCCTTTCTGTCTGCCGTTTGGCTTTCTGTAGGATGTCTTAAAGGGCTTTTAAAGTTTTGACATAACAAGGGCGTGCAAATACATGTTAGATTGTAGGTGTGGAAGAAATGTTTTGAGATTATTTCACTACACCTCCTACAAAGATTTACTTTTTAATGTAGAGGTGTTGACGCAGAATTAACTAACGCTGAGAGCTTCATGGAAGAGCTTCACTGGCGAAAACAAAATGCTAGGTCTTGAAGGTCGGGGCGAGAGGTTTCCATGGCTGCATGGTTTCCTCCGTGTGGGTTTGCAGGTTCACTGGTTCTAAAAACATGAAGGTTGTCAAGTTAAGTCAGGAATTGTTATGGTCTTATATACAGTATATACACATATAGAAAGAACAGCGCACAGTATATTTGTCTGTAAATGTTTGCGGAAGCCAAACTGAACTAAAAACCTTCCTCCAGAAGTTGTAGAAACAGTTACCAGGTGTGAGTGTGAATCAAATGTAATCTGTTATATACTGTATACTGTATGGCTATATACTTCGCATATTAAGTGCTAGATTTCATATGTAGGTTATATTAACAAGGAGGTAATATTTACAATGGTGTGAAAAACTATTTGCCCCCCTCCTGATTTCTTATTCTTTTGCATGTTTGTCACACAAAATGTTTCTGATCAT
>JAQMYI010000023.1:20191161-20202916 GCA_030014275.1 Clariallabes melas | reverse complement strand
GGTCCGGGTTCGATTCCCGGCCAGGCTCAATTCCCCTCTCTGTGTGCATGGAGTTTGCATGTTCTCCCCATGCTTGGTGGGTTTCCTCCAGGTACTCCGGTTTCCTTCCACAGATATGCAGGTTAGGCTAATTGGCGTTCCCAAATTGCCCATAGTATGTGTGTGTGCCCTGCGATGGACTGGCACCCTGTCCAGGGTGTACCCTGCGTCATGCCCTAAGCCTCCTGGGATAGGCTCCAGGCCCCCGCGACCCTGAATACAGTATAAAGCAATATAGAAGATGAGTGAGTGAGTGATATATTGAGGCTACCAATATTTTTTTGGATGAAAATGGACAAATATGACACTTTTATAGCTGAAAGCTGCAACAAAAATTCAAATAAGTGACCGTTTTGAACCAAAATGAGTAATAGGTCTTTAATAAAGAGTTGAACTTTTTAACACGCTCCAGGGAAGTGCTTTCTGATCCCATCCACTCACGGCTCACAGACGGCTGTGACTACTGTTGTTGTGATTGATGTGGGAGTGTGCCTGTGTGTCCAGGCTATGGATGGTTGTATCATCAGTCATGAATCAACCTCACCCCAAAACTAAATGTTTATTTAGAGTGGTGCCCAAGCATGTGGTCCAGCTAATCCATAATAAAATTCATCAGCTACTACTTTTATCAGGCCTGAATTTATTGATTGGTCATTATAGCACCAGTGACAACTGTTCTCTGGGCCCGTAATGATATATATTTTTTCAGTTTTTATCTCTATCATTTGTGGTACTTGGACACAGAGATCCACGGTGTGTGCATGCAGGCCAACATCAGTTATGAGATAAAAATATATTCCTACAATAGTGCCACTTTCACTGTCAAATACCAGATACAGCCACCATCTTTGGCTCGGTTTATAGAACAGAACAATGAGCAACCAAGAAAAACAATGCTCTATCTGTACGCATATATTGACAGGGGAAGTGACAGAACTGACAGAGTCATCCAGAGTTATATTAATACACATATGGTTGGTGGACCTGACAGGGTACCTGCTCATGTGCCCAGATCGGCTTGTTGGTGATGTCCAGGTTGCTGTCCCTGTCTGTCCTGTCATAACATGCTACTAGAGGTTAGTTATGAGAAGCATAACCCTAGACACATCACATACTTGTACAATGTTCTTCTCTATATCCTGCACCTTGCCTTGACCGACCTGGACAAAAAGAAAGCCTTTACGTAATTATTATGTGACAGTGTTCACTAGCTGGATCCAGATGTTTATTATGATTGAGAAGACTATGGCGGCACAGTGGCTTAGTGATTAGCACTGTTGCCTTGTACCTTCAAGGTCTGAGTTCGATTTATGCCTCAGGTCTGTGTGCAAGGAGCATGTTTTCACCGTGCTTAGTGGGTTTTCTCTAGGTACTCCGGTTTCCGCTTTCAGTCCAAAGACATGCAGGTTGGCTAATTGTCGTGCCCAAATTACCCACAGTGTGGCTCCAGGCCCCCCTGCGACTCTGTATAGAGGATAAAACGATATAGGAGATGAATGAATGAATGAGAAATCTAAATAAAAATAAATAATGAATTCCTTGGGATTCAGCCAAACAGTCCAGATTAATTTTTAAACGAAATGAAAACAGTCAAAGTACTAAAGTTTGCAAAACATCTCTGGTGAAATTTTATGAAGTGACCACATGATGGAGCAAGTCTCTTATGATAATCCACATAGTAAGATTGACACATCCAAAACCTGTGTTTCAGTTCTTCAAAGTTGGTTCATTTTCATTGATCATGGACGATTTGGCATGATGATGATGATGACAACGATGGTGCATTGATGTTGAAAAAAACATCGTACGCAAAGAAGATTCAGTCATAATTATGAATTCAGTCGCAATAATGAACTTTTCCTCCATTTAGATTTTGAACACTAAAGTTCCTCATTTCGTTCTCTCTGAAAATTTGCATAGCACGATTTGATTGGTTGACACCTAAATTTGGTTTTGTGGATTGGCTGTCGCTTAAACTGGTTTCTTTTTGTCCGCAAAGGGAATCAATGGAAGTATGATAGTATGAAGTATGATGAACACTTGATAGCACTCCATTTCAAGTGAACAGGAAGTGTTGGATTCGGCAGCAGGACTATGAGAACAAGGCGTGATTTGATAGGTGTGAGCTGTGTTTGGTAGAAGGAGCAGCTGCCGGACTGTCAATTTATGAGGCTGAATATTGCACAGTGCGTCACTGAAGAGTAGGAAGTGAAGAAATCTGACTGATAATTTTATATAGAGAAAACAGACTCCTTTGGGAGTCAGTGGGAAAACGTGCTGGAGGAAAATCAGTTCAGATTGCTGTTAGGGATGGGCAGGAAAGTTAAACATCTACATCATAATTTTAACATATGAATATTATTCATACATCTATAAAAACACTAATGAATTATGATTGGACAGAAGATGTCAGTTAACCTTCTGATATCCGAATTCATGGCTACAAGGCAAAACATACAGTATATAGACAAAAGTATTTGGCCAAACATGTTAATTATTGAATTCAGGTGTTACAATCCGCAGTGAAGGTCAATCTTAATGCTTCAGCATACCAAGACATCTTGGACAATGGTATACTTTGCAGCACCAGTTGGGTGAAGGCCCTTATCTATTCCAACATGACTAAACCCCAGTGCACAAAGCAAGGACTATAAAGACATAGTTTGATGAACTCTGTGTGGAAGAACTTGATTGACCCCACAGAGCTCTTAACCCTATCGAGCACCTTTGGGATGAACTGGATCGGAGATTGTGAGCCAGACTTTCTCGTCCAACATCAGTGTCTCACCTCATAAACACTCTACAGAACGAATGGGCACGAATTCTCACAGAAACACTCCAAAATGTTGCGGACATCCTTCCAAGAAGAGTTAGAGTTACAAAAGGGGGACCAACTCCATATTGAAGTATAGCTATTTGGATACAATGTCATTGCAGGTTTGACCAAATTGTTTTGTCCCTATACCGTAGTGTAGGTTTATACTGTATGTTCACACTTGTTTTAATATGTTGTTTCTATTGTAGCATCTTCTATTGAGGATACCTGAGATAAACTAGGATAATCATTAATAATAATAATAATAATAATAATAATAATAATAATAATAATAAAACCACTGATGTTATAAGAAAGCGAAACTGTGAAGTCAGTTTGGTTTCTAAGTAACATCACAAGCTGCATTTTCAGAGAGAAAAAATGTGAGGCTAATGCTACTTAGTATAACTAGGCTTGTGGAAGCTAGAGCTGTGAATAATAGGCCGATTCAATTAATTTTTTTTTTTTATTTGATTCAGCTGAGTAGCACTTATGTTTGTTGTCTGGTTTGTCTTAAACAGAAATATTTATTACAGGTTTTGAGATATTAAAAACTACTTGTCAAGTCAAGTCTAGTCAAGGCTTTTGTTGTCATTTGAATCATATACAGTTCAGTACCGTAAAGCCAAACAACGTTCCTCCTGGACCAAGGTACTACAGTACATACAACAAAAATTAGCAAAACTAGCTAAGACACCCAATTAGCTGACTAGCTAAGACAGCAAAAAAACTAGCATCTAATAAACATAGCAATGCTTTGTAACTTGTGTTCTTGATTAACCCTCTTAAGGCAGGCGTTGCTGATTTGCAACAGTTAAAAACTAACTTCCTTATTACCCCAGATACATATTTAATGAGTTTTTTTTACTCAAAAGTACCACTGCAGGACTTGGTTGTCCTTTAGCAACAAAAACTTAATTTGAGCCTGAAAGGGTTAATCATTTATGAGAAGTCTGAGTTTGACTTGAACACCCCTCATAATTGCAAATTTTTTGAACACTGATTTATTTACATTTTTAGTAACGCTTAAAACCTGCACATTTACAATGACAGTTATGACAATGAATATTAGATAAACTGCTTATGACAACATTTGCAATCGGTCATGTTGAGAAACTGGTAACATGTTATGGCTTTTAGCATTTTCATTATTATCACACGAACCCATAATCCCATCCTATATAACACGTAACCGAAACGCTTGATTAAAAAATCAACAACAGACTGGAAAACCGTTCCAAACGAACGTAATTGTCACGCAAAATCAGAGTATTGAGCCGAACCGTGCCGCAATCATTAGCGTTCATGTGTCAGCTGGACCCCCTCCTCCCTCCCCGTCTGGTGATTACGATTGGAGCACTCGCGAGCGAGCCGACCAATCCGAGCACAGCGCTGATTACCGGATGATTGAAGAGGCTCAGGGCCTGCGGCGAACGCAACGTGTTCTGTTTTGGCAACGTTAAAAAAGAAAAGGAAGCAACCAGGAGAAAACACGCACCGAGGCTACTTAAAGCCTCGTCTGCAGTTACACTCAGCCATTGAAAAGGCAATAGATATGCTCATTAAAAGTGAAAAAGGAGCCAGTATCGTTAGTCGGGCCTGACAGGCAGAAATTAGCTGCCACATGCCCACCCACAAATGTGGAAAGAAAGTGCAGAAAAAAAAACACATTCACCTGCCATCACACTCCTGAGGTTCCCCAGCAACAGCGGGAAAAACACCACACACACACACACACACACACACACACACACACGTCATTTAGTCCGAGACTGCTGATTAATTTTCAACCCAGCTGCCAGCTGAGTTGTTTTAGGCTAGAAACGTTGGACGTTTTCATTACCAGTTACAGTTCACAGAAGCTTTCAGCTACACCTGGAGGAAATGTTTTGTTCGGAAGTAGGTCAGAAACATTTTCTTAACTCATGACAAATACAGAGGTTTCAAGATGAATCGCTCGCTCTGAATGACTGTCTAAGCATTGGGCCTTGACATACCTCAAATGCACACACACACACACACACACACTCCACCAGCTTTGAAGTTTGCCATGAATTTTAAATCAGTTAGTCAAGGGTTCCCGGCCTATTTACTTCTGCATTGATTTCATGAAATCCCTATTATGGAGGTCTCGGCTGCCAAGTGAAATCAATGAAAGCCTTGATTCAGTTATTCAGTCAGGAAAAAAAAAAAAAAAAAAACGAAAAATGATTTTTAATTGTTTCTGAACAGAACACATCTCGTTAAATCACCGTTTCTGTTTTTGTCTGTTTGTGATCCTGCTACTTAACATGACATCCAACTCTGCTATGACTCCGCTGTCACACCATGTAACACCACAGCTCGCAGGCTTTTTATTAAATGCGTCATTTTATGCACAATGTGCCACACAGAGCTGTCTGCCAAGAGCTAAAGGAAGTAGCAATGTGATAGCACCACTCAACTTTCCATATAAGCAAAAAAAAACAACAACAAAAAACAAAAAAAAAGAAAGAAACTTGGCGCCATGTGCAGAATAGTAAGAGCAAAGAGGTAAGAAAAATAAAGCAGTAAAAAAAAGAATTCACATTGTTTTTACTGGGAATCAATAAACTCTATCTATGTATTCATCATTCATTATTTTTTATTATTTTTGTAAATAGCCTTTTTTTTTGTGTGGAAAGCGCAATCTTAAATCTTACACGCATTCCTTCTTGCTAAGAAAATTATGAGACAATAAAGCACTCATAGACGTCTATAGTAAGCGGGATGATGGGAGATATACAGTACACTGTATATGAAATTCATAACGAGGGACGTGACTGCAGCCAATTAGGCCACTTTGCTAGAATAAAGCATAACTCTTTCTGAAGGGATCCCATTATTTCTTTCACCCACCCCTATTTCTTCTCAACAAGAGTATAATTAAGCAACAGATCTGCGCACAGATTTATCAAGTGTCAAACGAAACGTTTCCTGGGAGTTCAGGGACTACAGACCGGCATTCGTCTTCCCCAGAATTATGCAAATCTTCTGCTATCGAGACTAAAGACTAACATTACTTATTTAAAAACGGTTCCCTTTGACGAAAAAGGGCATTAATCTTTTCTAGACAAGTATTCACTGGTGTAAATGTTACCAACATGCATCCATCAGGTTTCGACCAATTACGTGGTTTTCCTGGACCACGAAAAGTAAAACTTTACAGTCCATGTGAGCATGAACATGACCTTATCAGAAACAACAAAAAAAAGAAAAAGCTAATCTGAGGCCTATCCAGGGAACGCAGCACACACACTTTGATGCGATGGATAGCATACAGTACAAACCCTGACAAACCCAACTGATGTGACTACTCGCTTGGGAAACCATTCAATTACGTCTGCCTACAGTACACATATTAAATACATAAACGAATCATCTGCGTCGTACCTCAAAGCTGGAGCACAAGAACAGGAAATTTACATTTCTGATTCCGCCTGGAATGAATAAATATTTTGTTAGGATTACATTTTTATGTCTCATGTTTTTGACAAATGACACCAATAACATTCCTCTCCCAGCGTACTTCCAAGCAGCAGTAGCGGGTGTGTTGTGCCTTAGCAGAGGATAATTTTGAGATACTTTATACAACTTGTAACTGCATACTCTGAGTGAACTGGGTCAACTTAATTCATATTCACAGACAGCTGGGGAAGCTCGAGTACCTTTTTGTTCCTGAGAGGTTTTTACTTTGACTTTGAACAACAAAAGTACAAAATGCACTTTAACCAGTCTAAGCACAGACCTGCATTAAATTACATTAATTTGTCTTCATTTTTAATCTTGATTAAATTTTGCAAATCAAATTAGCTTCTGGAAAACAAACTAATAACGTGCTGGAATGTAATGAAGCCGTTAACAATTTACAATAATACGCATGAACATTTTGACAGCAAAATTAAAAACAAGAAAATCTTTTATTTATTCTGGTAAATAGTTTTCTGCTGTCATCAACTACGGAGGTGAACCTGAGACTTATTGTCCATAATATTTTTAATGAGCTTTTTAATTCAAAAGGTTGCATGTGCAACAAAACAACAGTTTTCCCTAGTTTTAATTTGCTGCCATGATTCACTATAAAAACATAAAGTATGACTTTTGCAAAACATTTTATTAAAACTCAACCAACATACTGCTAATACTAATCTGCATACTTAAATGACCATAAATAAAGTAAAGTTACAGGGTGATTTATGCTTCATGATGAAACTGGTGGAGTTATAGCGTTTTGCAAAGTTACACAAAATTCACAAAACAATTTTGACATTATTATGACATTAATGTGCCTTGTGAGTGATTTAAAACATGCACAAAATATTGTCTATCAGTTTGCAAAACTTCTTGTTCTTCATTTTTCTTAAAATTGCAAAAATGTACTTCTCATTTTATTGTATATATACAACCAGAGTTACAGTAGTATTAACAAAAATGCATTGGCTATTCAGCTCCCGTGTAGTCTGTACAAAACTATTAACACTATTAACTATAAACTTTTAAGAGTTTTAAGATTTAAGAGTCATAAGCCATAAGCCATAAAGTCATTTAGGGTTATATAAAGCCTTATCTGGCTCTTCAAGTGATAAAGTTTATGTAAAACCATCAGTATAACAATCTACAGTATACAGATTGGGTTTATATACCTGTCCAGTTCATTGTTGGTTATTTGGCTTCCCTTCTTATACATTTCACTTTCTTGGAAAAGCACTCCCAGTGTTTATTATTTTAACTTTTCCTGAAACACAGCATGTTTATGCACCAAAACGATTGATATGTGGATGAGTGAAGGGACATGGGGGCGTTTCTACAAAGTAAATGAGGGGAAGTTTATAAACAAACACTCCAGACATTCAAACCAGTCAAATAATATATTTACGTTGTGGCCGAAACCATTTTTAATTAAGTTTTACAGTTTTCAGATTGTTTGTATAAGAAAGACATTTTTTATAACTTAAAGGACATGCCTATAATGTGGATGTTATATGGCCAAAAGTTTGCGGACACCTAACAATCATAACTTTTTTAATATCCCAGGTCAAGTTTAGGCCCCCTCTGCTGTTATAATAATCTCAATTCTTCTGGGAGGTGGCACAGTGGCTTAGAGGTTAGCTTTGTCACTTTACACTTTCAGGGTCGGGGTTCAATTCCTGTCTAGGGGTCTGTGTGCTTGGTGGGTTTCCTCTGGGTACTCCAGTTTCCTCCCACAGTTCAAAGGCATGCAGATTAGCGCTAACTGGAGTTCTGCTTGTAGTGTGTCAATGTTGACCAGAGTTCCTACCACTGTCGTAAAAATGGGAATAAATACAATGATCTCCATTGGCCTCCTTGGTCCCTAGTTGGACTACAGAGGTTCTTAGATAGATAGAAAGAATTCCTCTGGGAAGGCTTTATGCTATATTTTGAAACAGGACACTTGGGATTCTGTGGTGGATTTGTGCTCATTGAGCCACTAGAGCATTAGTGAAGTCAGGTATTGACAAGCCTGGGGTGCTTCACTTGATCTCAAAAGCTGTTCAGTGGGATTAAGGTCATGGTTTTGTGCATGGCACTCAAGTTCTTCCACTCAAACCATGGCTTCATGAAGCTCAAAATCTTAAAACTAAAGTAATAAAAAAAAGAAAAAATCCTATACAGATGTGTGGCTCTAACATTGTGCCAATAGTTTGGGGACGGCCCACATCTGGGTGTGATGGTCATCGGTTCCATACTTATGGCCATATACTATGTAATACTAAATATGATCAATCAACTTGCTTTCTGGATGAAGCACAAGCAGGAACCAAAATATTTCTCTTTCCTTGGCATTGCCTTAACATTTTAATGGTGCTGCTATCATAACTGACATTATTGTTATTATTGTTATTATTATTATTATTATTATTATTATTGATAACATTCACAAAAGTCTACTTTTGCGAAAAGGCAAACATGGAGAATTAAGAGGCCCTGCAGACCATCATCATTTACAAATGATAGCTTTATGAGATTATTTTATGAGTTGTAAAACCAGACTACAAAGCTGCCATTGTTCATTAGAGGAAAAAATTCTGCCATGTTCCACAACACTCTTTTTGTTTCACAACCTTGTTCTGTAGATTTACACCACAATTATTATTTTTTTATTTGGGAGGACTGGTCTGCTTTGCAAGCGTCTGTAGACTGCCAACAACCATCTGTCTATGGAGCAAGTCAATCTGACTGTCAACTAATTCTATAGTTTGTAAGTATGTTTATTGCATCATCTACACACATGTACAGTAGGTATACATACATACATACACATCTTGTTTTACAAGACGAGCAAATTTTTAAAATATATTTTACCTTAATAAATAAGTGAGGTCTTGATATACAAGTACAGTACGCATTCACTTTGTCCGCCGAGAGTCACGTGATCACAACTGAGCCAATGGTTCGTCAACATCCGTGCGTGCGTATACTATTTACTATAACACTGTGACCATGTGTGTGCACATGTAAAGCATTTTTTTTTATTTTGTCTCCAAGTGTAGTGTCTGTTCTTTAGTAACTGTACTTCAATAACAACTAACGTGAAGAAAAAGGTTAATAAGGGTGTAACTGCACGGGAGAAGAATCTGTTTAATGACAATGCAATGGCACCTTTCCACAAAATCCTCAAAAGGAGGTGTCATTGGAGAGGTTCATTGTTAAAGAAGTTTTCCGACAGAGCAGCGATTCTGTTAGTGTGTGATTTTCCATTATTTCTTATGGAGAAATTCACTTTGATATACGAGTGTGACAAGTGTTTCCGGAATGAATTATGCTCACAATCCAAGGTTTGATATGTCGTGAGCATGTCTGCATCAAATTATCCAAATATAGTGTCACTGATCCATCCAATTAAAATGTTTCAGGTCGGTCCATTACTTTTGTATTCACTGCATTAAACAAGCTCACTTTGCTATTGACTGGATGCCAGATATACACCCTGATATACGTACTGTATGTACAGTACACACACACCCTCTGATTTAGTGCATAGACATGCAGACATGCCTTGTTTGTGCAAACATGAGTTTGAACAGAGAAACATGTTTAAGCTGTGCAAACTACAGCAAAAAGATGGAAAGACAAGCAACCCTTTTCTGCTTTTCTTTATTTAAGAACCAGCCTTATGGAGAATATTTGACCTCAGTGACTGGGGCCTCACCAAAAGCTACCGCCAGTGTTCCTGTCCTTGAGTCATACCTTCTTTTTTTTTCCCCCAAGTTCGTTGCTCTGGAAAATAAAATACCCTCAATTACTGTAACACCTTTCAGCAATATGAAAAATATGATGTGATGTTTCGGTCATATGTCCCAACCTTGCTGTAAAAACTTACAAGAGCTCCAGCCCTCCTGTCTAGCTCTTATTCTCACTATTATTCTTACAGCTGGCTCAGGTCAAGTGGCTGAACTTTATTCTTGTGTGTATCAGTGTTTCAGCTCCTTTGAGAGCTTGGTGTTTGAATTCTATTCTGTCTTACTTGTAGGTCATTAAGGACAAATGTGCCTGCCAATTTCTTTTTACTCGTGTTTAAAAAAAAAAAAAAAAAAAAAGATGCTGGGTTTAGTTTGTTGCCAGATACTACACAGACTGTGTGTACAGGTTTTAATCCCAGACAGGAAACAACCGTCAGCATACCGCAAAGCACCTGCGATAATAACTCTCTGCTTATAATGCACACATCTCACATTCGCAGGTTTTTAATAAAGAAGCATGATTATATATAAATATAAAGCACAAGGAGTATTGCTTCAAAAGAAAATACCAAGTGGCAAACGGTCAGAAGAAAATGTTTTCTTTCATATATTATATAAAATATAGCATCAGGTTGCTGTGCATAGAGTCCCTGATTAGCCTCCGACACGATTACAACGTCCAGGTCAACCCTGATGGCCTCATTAACACAACATGATGCTTTACCACCTTGATTTCCACTATAAACTCACGTTGTAAAAAACGGCACTGGGATCATTAAAAGGACTCCATGGCAGGTTAGTCTGGTTATTTTCCAGATTTAAAAAGAGACAACCTTAATTTAATCCCACCACACCCGAAATGCCCTAATCGTATGACTGAACTTCCACATAATCGGTAAGACATGATGGAAGCCCTCCTGCTTCTCTTGGCAAACCTTCTGAAAGACAATGTCACTACAAATGAACGTTACAGAGGCACATAAAACAGTGCTGACAGCCTCTGCCTATAAACCATGTGCTTCACTAAATTCCACCACACCCATATTCTGGTATTGTTCAGAGTGAGCAATAAAAGTATGCACTGAAGTGAAGTATTAAAATGTGTGTCAGGGGGGAAAAAAAAAAGGTTCAAGGGTGTGGAGACATTGGTTTGATGAACCGGTGACGGTTCACATGGCATAATGTCGCTTAAGGAAATGTTCAGCATGCAGTGGAAAATACAGTATAAATGTAGATATACAGTATAGAGAGCTGACGTTCATGTCTGAAAATAACAAGTAACTGGTGTTTTTTGCTTATTTATTGAATTCCATATATTTTTTTCATAGTGTTTAAAAAAAAAAAAAAAAAACAGTAGTGTTCTAGAATGTATCCACACTTGTATTTGTAATTAGCAGTTTATGTTGACTTTGGAGAAATCCATTATCATCAGCCAAAAACATGGTATCGATGCTAAAAAAGTGTCTCATCTACAGTAGGTGAAAAAGTGAAAATTTTCAATATGGATCATGTAACCACATTTTTCATAATACTTGATGCCTCTTATCTCCCAATCCGTGCTTTGTTTTCTGTAAATATGCATACAGATTTATATTTTTAACAGAGAAACACATTTGCTAAATACAATTTCATGCCCTTTTATGTTTTAGTGTCTGTAACTTTTTTGAATTCAAATCTTTCA
>JAQMYI010000023.1:20152025-20169316 GCA_030014275.1 Clariallabes melas | reverse complement strand
CACACACACACACACACACACACACACACACACACACACACACACACACACACACACACACACACACACAGTGAGGGCCTTTAGTCCATTGCATAACTGTTCATTATAATAGCGAACATTATACGGGATATATTTTTTAAGCACTGAATGCACGAATGAATCTTGGCAAAGTTAGAACACAGACGTGCATATTTTCAGATTACGTTATTATAAAGAGTTTATGTGTTTTTTTATTTTAATGTTTAGCAACTGCTTTGGCATTTCTATTTCTCTGAGCCAGGCTTTCCTACATAAAAAAAAAAATCTGTCCCTTCTGTAATAGATTAGGGTGCAAGAAATAACAATAATTAGAAAAAAAAAAAAAAAAAAAGAAGCAAAAGCCTTTTAGTGCTCATAGACTGATCAGCCATAACATTAAAACAGTTCACATTAAAACAATGTAGGTTTTAGGTTCTCCTTGTGCCACCAAAACAGCTCTGACCCCTTGAGTCATGAATGCACAAGAGCTGTGAAGATCCTCTAAGATCCTGCATGTTGCACGGTGGAGCTCCATGGATCAGATGCTTGGACTCTCTGCTTGTTAAAGCCCATAAACAGCCAGCTGTGATACACTGAGTGTTCTTATACCTTTCTCTCATAGCCTGTGTTAACGTTTTTCCAGCCATTTGTGCTACATTGGCTTTTCTGTGGGATTAGGTTCCCAACAGGCATAGATTAGACTTACAGCATCTCACAAAAGTAAGTACACCCCTCTCATTTCAGCAACGACTTTAATATATGTTCTCAAGGAACAATACTATAGAAATTAAAACTGGATCTATTTTAGAGTCGTCAATGTGCAGCTTGTACAGCGGTACAGATTTACTCTCCTCGAACAATAACACAACATGCAGACTTTATTGTCTAAATAACCCTAAGTGAACATGTCAAAACTAACTGTGTCCAAAGTGTCTATATTATGTGTGAGCACCATTGTTTATCTAGCACGGCCTTAATCCTGCTGGACGTGGACTTCACCAGAGCTGCACATGTTGTTGCTGGGATCCTCCTCAACTCCTTTATAATAACATCACGTCCGACGCACGACGCTTCGCCAGCTTCCGCTTGAGGACGTCCCACAGGTGCTCAATAGGGTTCAGGTCTGGAGACGTACTCGGCCACATGAACATGATGAATAGGACATGTGACTTTGCATGGTTAAAGATGTACAGCTGTTATCTCTTAGAGTGCACTCACTTTAGTTGCTTTACTGCACAATAATGGCTGTATGTTGAGTTATTTCCAGAGGACAGTAAATCTATACTGTTATACAAGCTGTACATTGACGACTCTAAAATATATCCAAGTTTACTTCACTTTTGTGAGTTGGTGTAGGTCACCAGTTTACTAGTATATAATTGATAATCAATTTTAGTGTAATGGCTGATCGGTGTGTGCCTTTGCAGCATCCAATACCTAGACATACTGTACTTTACAGTACTTTACACTCTGTTCCTAAGTGTGTGTGTGTGTGTGTGTTGGTGAGAGTGTGAGTCAAAGGAGAAGATGATA
This sequence comes from Clariallabes melas, assembly GCA_030014275.1. NCBI lineage: Eukaryota > Metazoa > Chordata > Actinopteri > Siluriformes > Clariidae > Clariallabes > Clariallabes melas. The sequence continues at coordinate 20,167,765 of JAQMYI010000023.1, read as the reverse complement.
CTGTAAGACTGTGTCTATATGATCATTAGAGAGAGAGAGAGAGAGGGGAACATCGTTGTGGCAGACTTTGTCTTTATTCTGTTTGCATACATCAACGATTCTGTAATAACCTCCAGTTTTCCACCTCTGTTACACCGGCTCCACATAAATGATCACTTTAGACTCCTGTACAGGAGAGCCTGCTGCGGGAGATGATTATGGAGAGGCTTTGCTGTATAAACTCATCCGCATAATCAGCAGGAAATTAGCAACAAAAGCACTTTACACTAAATACTCACATATAATACGTGCATAATACTGTACACATTCTTGTCATCAACCTGATTAAAGACTGAAAAAAAATCACTTTCCTTGTTTCCTTTTTTTTTTTTTTTAAATGTCTTATTGTTCTGTTTCCAAAACTTATTTAAAGAAGGATTTGGGCTTATCTTAGAGAAATCTTTGACCCATTAAGAGTTTTGCGTATTGATGAAATAAGACATGAAAAGACTTTTCTGGACTGTTGAGATACAAAAGCTAGAGATTAGTTTAGAAATGTGCACGACTTGCAGTGTTGCACGGTGTTGCTGAAGACTAATTTTTCTGCAAGGTGTGTAAAAAAGACAGACATGATCAAAAGAATCCTTTAAACTGCTGTCGAAAGTGAACGCTACTTTGAATAAACTTACTTTTTTTTGCAGAATCTGTTACTGTTTATTTGAATCCACTTAGTTTCCGCTCAGCCATGTTTCTTCCTTCAATATTATAATGAGCTCTAGTCACATGACTAAGTATGCCTTTTGAAAGAAAAAAAAAAAAGACTTACAAATTGTTTTATCTGAACAATTGTTCAATTATTCTTAAAGCATTCAAGGTTCAAAATGGTTATACAGGGTGTCCCAAAATTTTTTTGACATCATTTGAAATATGAATAGGTGACACGGTGGTGTAATGCTTAGCACTGTCGCCTTGCACCTCCAGGGCCCGGGTTTGATTCCCAGCCAGGCTCTAAGTGTGCAAGGAGTTTGCATGTTCTCCCCGTGCTTGGTGGGTGTCCTCCGGGTTCTCCAGTTTCCTCCCACAGTCCAAAGACATGCAGATTAGGCTAATTCGCGTTCCTTTAGTGTGTGAATGAGTGTGTGTGCCCTGTGATGGATTGGCACCCTGTCCAGGTTGTACCCCGTCTTGTGTCCTAAGTCTCCTGGGATAGGCTCCAGGCACCCCCGCGACCCTGAATACAGGAAATCAGGTGTAACCGATTTCACAAAGTTTCACGAATGTTCAGTATGCGCACCGGCTGTGACTACCGGCTGTTGGTAGTCCAGCTCCTTCTGAACACGCTGTAGCGTATCTTGCGTAACATTCTCCAGCGCCTCAATGATTCTAGGTTTGTAGGAAGAGCGAGGATAGAGACCAGTCCTTTCACATAGACCCCATAGAACAAAATCACAAGGTGTCCAGCCAGGTGAACATGGTGGCCTTTTCAACAGCGCAACAAAAAATAACTTAGTTAGTTTTTACCCAACTTATTAAAATTTTAGATCATTTCAGTGAGAGGTGGCTATGTGGTTAGACTACGAAACAATGTCAATTTTTTGGGACATCCCTGTAGATCTACAGTATTATGGTTCTTTAAAGTAAAAATATGATGGCACGGTGGCGTAGTGGCGAGCAGTGTGCCCCTGTACTTCCAGGGTTGAGGGTTCGATTCCTAGCAGCATGTCGTACATGACAAAATCATAGACCCAATTAACAAAAATGGTATAAAATGGAGGGCAGCATATTACAGGAGACTTATAACTGTACTGATATTTTATCTGAATGTTTGGTCATTTATAATAAAACTACAGAATTACATTATTTTGCAATATGTTGATGATAAATGGTTGATCCTCATGACGACACCAGTGGCACTTTATAGTGAAAAGAACCGTTATATAGTATATGTAATAACTGTTTTAGTATTTCACTGTATATGTTAATCAGAGATGCTGAGAAGTTCGACTTCCTGTGACAGGAATGAGAATTAGCAGCATTTGCTGCACTGTAATTGAAACAGTCATGAGCTTCACCAAACACTACAACATGGCAGGCAAACACTATAAAGAGTCCCAGTTTCCTAATATTTGTATGATAAATTCTTCACCACATAAAAATTCAAATACAGCGAAGTTAATCTCGGCTTAAAGAGCTCTAAAGAATTAATAAGCTGCTTGCCACTAGGCTGTTAAATGAGAAAAATGTAAAGCTAATTGAAATCCATGTTAATAAACCAGGCACAATATTGACTGTGTTTCTACACGCTGCACTCTCATGCTCTGTCGCTCAGTACTGGATAAACTATGTGGAAGGCTCTGCGCTGCTGGGAATAATGTAGTACAATATGCGAGGGGTGTTCGAAGTGTGCCGGAGCCAAGATCGGACTGTCTGAAACTCTGGCCTCACAGGAACTCCTTTACTGGCCGTGTGGAAATGTCTTGGAGCGAGGTCAGGACTGTACGGTGGACGTGGCAATACTGTAACTCCCAGCCAAATTCCTGTAATGTGCTTTTCTGTAAAGTGGTACAGTATGCATCTCTTCTACAAATTGGTGACAAGATATCCATCAAGGTTCAGATGTTTAAACTCGCTTAAATGTTCACAGGCCTTTTTTTTTTTACAGCCTTTTTAAAATCGTTTGTATCGTTTAAATGTGCGCCAACGAGTATAAAATTCTAATTCTACAGTAGTATGATATGAAGTGAAATGCATATACAACTGCTGATGACCTAAAATTTCAAAAAGAAAGTTTCAGTATGAAATAAGAGAAATAGACGGATTTTACAAATTAGAAATACAGAGGAATATGTAAATAAACTTAAGCTGTAAAAGACTTTTAAATTTACATTATGTACAAATAATAAAATAATGAAAATAAAATAGTAGAATAAAAATAGAAATATAAAAAATACTGTATAGAAGAGTTGACGTGGAATGTAGAACCAGTGTCCAGTTATGGGCAAGATGATGATGAAATCATCAGTCCCTGTTTGACTTGAACATCTCGTATTCGTACAAATCACACAAACACGCTATGCAACGTGCATTACTCGCATATACTAATATAGATAGATAGATAGATAGATAGATAGGCTTTAGACTTCAAACTGTGCATTTGGGTTTTTCAGATGTGTCAGATAGAACAAAAGTTGTCATCATTACTTTTACAGTATAGTATGTAAATTTTACCACTACCGGAATATAAAAATGACGTCACAAAAACGTAGAGCTCTCAAAATATATTTTTTGGTCATAGAAACAACCAAAAACAAGCAGAAAAAACATGTGATCATGTGTATCTGTGCCATTTCTTTGCCTTTATGACTCAGTTTCTTATCTTTTGCTCGGTCATGTTTGGATAGTTGGTTAAAATGAACTAAAATCCACTTCATCATATTGTCTATTTTGTGCTGAAAACAAGAATATGTCACTCTATACTGCAAAATCCTGAGCCCTACATATATTTATTTTTTTTTAAAATGCAAAAAAAAAGAAAAGCTAAAATGCTCAGAGTTTAAGGGCTACAGATATACTTACACTTATCCAATCACTCACTCATCGTCTATACCGCTTTATCCTGTATTCAGGGTCGCGGGGGCCTGGATCCTATCCCAGGAGACTTAGGGCACGAGGCGGGGTACAGCCTGGACGGGGTGCCGATCCATCGCAGACACACACATACGTACTGTATACACATAGTCACACATTCATTCACACACTACAGGCAATTTGGGAACGCTAATTAGCCTAACATACATGTCTTTGGACTGTAGGAGGAAACCGGAGTACCCGGAGGAAACCCACCAAGCACTGGGAGAACATGCAAACTCCATACACACAAAGACGGGAATCGAACCCGGACCCTGGAGGTGCAAGACGACAGTGCTAACCCTTATCCAATTGTTAAATCCATATTTTTTTCTGTATAGTCTGCACCATGTTGACAAGGCCTTTAACTACAATACATTCATTCATTCATTCATTCATCTTCTGTACCACTTACTGTATGTACAGGGTCACGGGGGGCCTGGAGCCAATCCCAGCAGACAGGGCGGCGTACACCCAGGACAGGCTGGCAATCCATCACAGGGCAGCTTTAAAATACATCCTTTAAAAATGTACCTGCTGTGACTGTCATTACCTGGGTTAGAATAAAAAACAAAAATAAAAGATGAGAATATGAAGAGGGCTGGAGAGACAGGAAAGATTTGAAAGGAGTTGAAAAATGATGCTACGGTAGTTTGCTTTAGGTAAGTATTCTGTTTTGAAGATGGTGGTGCTTTTTCTTTTTCTTTTTTTTTTTTTCTTACTTTCCCAAAACATGCTCTCGCTGCAATTTCTAACAATATAAATCACACGAAAAAATGATGATGTCTGACAGTCCTTAACAAGTGCATGTGGATTTGGATTGTTTTTAAAGTGCACATCCTTACACATAATTCTACAGAATTGATAGACGTAGGTCTTATAACATTTCTTATTCTGAAATCCGAATTCTAGTTTTACACCGTGACTGAGAACTGATTGAGGTCACAGAATTATTAAAGAGAGGCTCGTAGAGGAAGCTAAATCACAGAAAACGTCCCCGTATGAGTCCTTAACAAACTTGTTGTTCCTTGAGAGTAGATCTGTAAAAGAAACTCCCTCCAAGTATAATGACAGTGGCAGCAGAAGTGCAAATCCCAGGACCGGTGGACTCTAGCATATCTAATACTTATTCATTTGCTGAATGTATTTTATGCAAAGTGACGTACAGTACAGTGGAGTTAAGTAGAAAGAAAGTTAATGACCTTACCCGTGGACCTAACAGTGTCCGCTTGCTAAAGCCAGAATTTTAACTTTCAACCTTCCAGTCGTTACTTTAGAGCATTTTATTTTGCTGTTCTACATCTGTTCAGACCTTCAGTATTGAGCCCTTGAGCTGGGCTTCAGCTGTTCAGTTCGATTCTTATATAGATTATATTGTGCCTTATGTTGCTTTGGAGAAATAATAAACTTCCTACTACTGTATATCATTTCTGAGAAAGGGAGAATACAGAAGCGTACGTGATTTAAAACTGCAGCGTAACCCTCACAAAGCGGCCGATAACTCATCCTACAGTATATTGTCACTCGTATTGTCTCAGCAGTTGCATGGATTTATCTATGAGACATCAAGAAAAACTGTCGAGGTGGGCAGATAGGATCTTGTAACCCACTGTTAGATGGAAGACATGAACAGTTTCGTCTTTATTGTGTAGTCTGTGGCTTTTATCTCTTTTGAAGAAAGTTTTTTTTTTTTTTTTTGGTGCTGTTTGCCAGTAATATGATTCATCCCTGTATAAACATATTCGGGGGCAGGGGCGGCTCGGTGGTTAAAGTGTAGGACTGCTGATCAGGAGGTCCTCGGTTCGACCTATGAGTGAAGTCCTTCACCCCCAAGTGCTTAGGAGCAATCGGGCATCAAGCTGGCAACCCGATCCCGGAAGTAACTGACACAGGGGTTTGGGTTGCCAGCTTGTTGTGCAATATGGGAACAAAGCTGGAATGCATTTGCAAACTCTGTCACTCCAAGAGGCAGTTTAGAGTCACCGATTTTCCTAGCATCATGTTTTTGAGAGGCGGGAGGAAACCAGAAAACACGGATGAAAACCACTAGGACTGTATTATCCGTTTTATCTGTTGGTTTGGCCTCAGTCTATTTTGCTTCTTTTTAACTTTTTATCCAAATTCTTTTGTTTCCTCACTTCACCAAATGAGCTGATATTTCTTTGTTCATCATATGTATGATGCAATCCTAAACAATAAAAATAAAATGCAGGGCTTGGTTAAAGCATTGCTTTACGATTAAGCCTCGTTTCATTATTCTTGTGTAGAACCTGCACCAGATCATTTAAAACTCTGCATATAAATTCATTTTAACACCAGTAAATGGTTTCCATAAAGAATAATAACGAATGAAGTGGTCTGCTTTTTAAAATCTTTTAGTTTGGCCTTCGGGATTGTATCTATATTACTGTGGAATTGTTTCAACCTTAAGACCATATCCAGATATCTTGCTTTGGGCCAATAAAAACAGGCAAGTCTCCGAGACTGTAAGCCTAGGATACACTCTTCATGACCTGCCACAAGACTTTATGTGCCAACGAGCTTATCCACACCCATCTCTGGAAAAACCAGACGAAAACATACTTAGCATACCTAAGGTAGGCACTGATGGAAAGGAGCTGGAAAAAAAAAAGGAAAAACAAAACAACAGTGAAAGAGGGAAAAGATATATATATATATATATATATATATATTTATATAAGGAGTCATTACATGGTACTTTTCCAGCATCACTAGAACTGAAATAAACAATAGTTTTTTTCGACAGAGAACAGGCACAAAGAAGGCCATTAAATCACTGGTGCTACGTAGCTGAGCATGTACTCGACTTTTACAGGGTTTCTGTTGTATAAAAGTGGAATACCAGCTGGGTGTGGCGAGCCCAGTATAATGGGAGAGCAAATGCTGGGGGAAAAAAGAAAAAGAAAATGCTGAAATATGTCTACGTCCTTAGCAAACGAGACTCTGAGGCTCCATATGATGTGCATAAATCTGCCTTTGTTCATCTATTCGTTCATCTCAGAAAGGGTTGTAATGGATCCTGAGGAACACTGGCCATGAGGCAGGATGGGAAACACACTCATTTTTCTGCACACTCATTTACATGGAGATGCTATTTAGCATAGCCAGTGTGTTTCAGTTACTTAGTGGGACTTTCATACAGTATGTGGGTGAATACCGGAGATCTAACGAGGACATGAAGAGGACACGCAGAACAAACATCTAGACATAAATGAGGCTTTGTGGGACAGAACGCAGCTCTAACAGTCTTTGGTCTGTTTGTTCTCTGATTATACTGACAAATATTAATCAGTATGCAGCAATGAAGCACGATTTATCAACAAGACAACCACAGTACATGTCTGCAAAATGTCTGAACGCTTGCATCAAAATGGCAACGACTGCTGCAAGTCCTTTTGTTACATAACCTCATAAGGTTTAAGCAGGAACTTCTGGAAATTTGACATTTACTTCTTTTGGCTGACATTTTTATCTAATGTAACTTAAAACTGAGACAGGAAACAACTGAGCAGTTAAAGGGTTAAAGGGCTTTGTGCAACCGCCCAACATTGGCAGTGTGTTGAACTTGTGACATTCCGATCCATAGCCCACTGCCTTATCCTTATCCACCGGATTAAAGCACGACAGAATTGTTGAAAATACGTACTGTATATCTAAGTGATACACTGGTGTATTTTAAGCGACTATACAAACATGACTGAGCAAACAATTAAAAATGGGTCACACAGGCAAAGAAATAGCACAGATACACATGATCATGCGCTTGTTTTCTGATTGTTGTTTTTTTCCCGAATTTCCCTCCCCGTCACTAGGGGGCTCCCACATTAAGGCTACTACTACTACTACTACTTCGGGAGGGCCGAAGACTATCACGTGTTTCCTCCGAACCACGTGACGCCAGCCGACCACATCTCTTCGACCTGCTCACTCACGCACCGTTGGGGCGGAGTAACACACTCGGAGGACAGCGCTATCCGCTCCTTCCGCTTGCGTGAGCTCACAGACGCCCCTGATTGGCTGTAGAGCCGTGATTAAGGTGGGAGCACTAAGTACCTCTTATCCCTCCCCTCTGAGAGAGCTCGACCAATCAGCTCTCTCTAGACCGGGAATCATGTTTAAAAGAATCACATGGAGTTATAAATGAATCATTAAAAAATAAATGAATCACCTATTAAAAATTTATATAAAAAAAAAAATTACATTTGAAAATAATCATTTAAAATTAAATAAACTGGGAATTTTTACATCACGTTTGAAATTCATTTATTCATGTTTTAAAAAGAATCAGATATGAAAATAAACAAATCATGTAAAAAATTATGAATCTTGTTGAAATAAATAAAATGTGAAAATAAATTAGTTGTTTAGAAAAATTTATAAAACTTCTAATCTGAGAACGTAAATGTATGAATGTTTAAAAGAATCACATTATTTAAAAAAAAAAATAATCTCATGTGGGAAATAAAGGAATCATGTGAAAGTACAGTAAATGGATCATGGTTCAAAAAATCACATTATTTGAAAAAGGAATCAAATGAATCTTCTTAAAAAAAAAATTCACATGTGGAACATTAAGGAATCATTGAAAGTAATTGAATCATCATTAAAAGAACCATATTATTAAAAAAAAGAAAAAAGAATCACATTCAAACAATAAAGGAATCATATGAAAGTAAACGAATCAAGTTTAAAGGAATCACATTATATAAAAAAAAAAATAATAAAAAGAAACACTTTTCATGTGAAAAAAAATTATCATTAAAAAATGAATTAATTGTTTGCTTTATATAAAAGAGTAACAATAAATAAATTGTTTTTTAAAAAGTCATATGAAAATACTTTAATCATTAAAAAATAAACTAATCGTGTTTCTTTAAAAATAATTAAACATGAAAATAAATAAATCATGTAACTATTGCTTGATTCATGTAAAAAAAAAAAGAATGTTAGAGTAAATTCAAATTTAACAGTCACGCATTACTTTTTAAAGAAAGTAAATGAATCATCTTTATAAGAATCACCTTATTACAAAAAATGAATTTCATGTGGGAAATAAAGGAATCATGTGTAAGTAAATGAATGATGTTTACAGGAATCACATTTATATACAATTATATTTAAAAAAAAATAATTGTGAAAACATTCATCATTTAAAAAATGTAACAATAAAGAATTTGTGTTTTATTTGTCAGATGAAATTTGTTGAATCATTTTTTTTTTAAATCATGTTTTTTTATTTTTACAAATAATTAAATTAATGGAAATAGTGAAAATAAATGAATCCCGTAACTACTGCTTGATTCATGTTAAAATTTTGAATGTTAGAGTAAATCATTGCTTCTTACTTTCAAAGACAAATTTATCAGTCACACATTACTTTTTTGTGCAAGTAAATATCAGCAAAACTCCTGGAATGGTTGGCGTATTATTGAACGTCGTTTAATATGTACACTGCGGCGCATATGAAGGTTGACGCTAAATAATTTTCCGTCTGCGTTCCGCCGCTGATCCGTCTCTCCTGATCGATAGCGCGCTCGGAGAAAAGGCTCCAGACTAGAAGAGGTTTAACACGGTTATACACCGCGCGGCTTATTACTGGAAAGCGCATGGAAATGTCAAGATCTTTAGGAAGCAAATGTCTCGGAAATGTCACACGTGGAGTCTGTCGCGCTCTTTACAGTTAGATTTTTCACCGTGAGTTTCGTGAGGTCTGAGACATTCAGAAACGTCAGAAATGTCTTCCTGGAACTTTTACTAGAATGGTCAGGATCATGTGACCAACCCCCCCCCCCCCCCCCCCCCCACTTTAATTCAGCTGGTCATTTCAGGTGCCAAATAAACAACTAACTCTTTATGCTGAACTCTCGATTCTGCAGCACTGATCAGAAGTTACGCTATCGTGAACGTTTCGAACGTGATGTTTTCTCTGATAGGTCTATTTCACGTTTAAGTAAGGAGTCTCCAGTGTCAGAGAGACTGACAAAAGAACAGAAAAGGTTTTTGGACTGGTGAAAGAATCTGTTTATATCTGCTATACTGTACTCTTGTTAATCTTCAGCCCTCCAGCTGTAGCTGTGACAGTTTTTATAAAATGTGACACAATCACTTACTAACGTTAGGCTTGGGGGGTGCCATTACTTTTTCACGCCTGGAAAATGACCTTTTTCCTTCTTGTGTTTACTCAGGACGTCTTCTGGTGTGAAGATCTGAAAAGTAACAAATTTGCAAAAAATTGTGTGAAGAAATCATGAAGGGAGTACATACTTTTTCACAGCACTGCATCCAGATGTTCTGGAGCCGTGCTTCACTGCTGCTCAGGTAGACAACGCCATCTATAGGCCACCGTCTGATCTAGCTGAACTCGCCGACGCTGATCACGTTAAAGTGTCAACACACAGGAGGAGAGGATGGAGAGAGGAAGGAGGGGGAAAAAGGATGGAGAAAAGGGGAGGCACAGGAAAACAAAGGAATGGCGAGACACAAGAAGGGAGAGAGAGAGAGAGAGAGACAGATCGAAGAAAAGAGAAAAGAGAAGAAAGAAAAGGAAGTGTGTGAGAGCAGCACATGGAGAAAAACTAAAGAAGAAGAAAATAAATGAGTATGAAGGAAGACGAAATAATGACAGAAAAGAGAGAAAAAATAATAATAATCACAAATAAAAGTAAGAGAAAGGGATAGAAAATAAAAAGGGTGAAGAAAAGAGAAAATGAGACTCAGATAAGGAGAAAGAATGAGAGAGAAAGAGAGAGAGAGAGAGAGATACAAAAAGGAGAAAGAATCTGTTTCTATCTGCTATACTGTAAATAACAACAAGTTATTTTCAATGTTCTGAAAATGTGACTATAAATAGATAAAGAAGTTGGAATTGTTGACAAATTGCTGTCGTTTCAGAGTATGATATGAAAATGTGGCCATAGAGGAAAATAATAACTCCAGTGCATTAAAAGTAACTCTGCTTCACACCATAATGCCACTGATTATTTTCCTATAACAGCACAACAACATATGAAGCATTTTCAGCATACGAGTGAAAGAACCGGGTCGAACCGAACCGAACGCCTGAGAGTCTGAGAGTCTGAGAGTCTGAGAGCTGTTCAAAACAAAAAGAAAGAGACAGAAAGAGATAGAAAGTGGTGAAAAGGCAGGAACAGAAACAGACAAATAATCTGTAGACACTGTACCTTCGAAGACTGTAACCTATAGACTATGTAAGTGTAGAAACTCTACCTGTAGACAACGTACCTGTAAAGGCCTGTAAAGGCTGTACTGTACAGAACCCTCACTTTAAGGCAAACATTAAGGTTTTATGGTCGCTGCTCTCAGACGGAGGTCTCCATGTCACTGATTTGTTGCATTTTAGTAATGAACTCTGACTGCCCTCTCTCTCTCTCTCTCTCCGTCTTTCTCTCTCTCTCTTATTGATTAGACATTATTGGACTTCTTCATTAAGGGATCTGAGTTTCATTATCATTTTTCATCAGACACAAAAAAACAACCAGACAGAGAGATAAAACAATCCTCATTATGGTGGGGGTGGGGCAGGGGTTATAAAAGAGAGTGGGGTAAATTATTATACTGATTACCATACACACACACACACACACACACACACACACACACACACACACACACACACACACACACTTTTACTCAGCTAATTGAGCTGTGTGTGTGTGTTTGCTTGTTGCATTTCTCTGTTGATCTGATTGTATTGTTTTTAAAGTGAATTCTCAGAAACAAACTCTCTCTCTCTCTCTCTCTCTCTCTCTCTCTCTCTCTCTCTCTCTCGTACACACAAAGTGTTCTGTGTGTTAAATACGATGTGTTGAGTTGTGTGTGTGTAATCTGCTGCATTTACACTTCATTCAGAGTAAACAGGAAAAGAGTTGAGAAAATAAAATATATCTGGAAATATATAGTATTAACAAAAGACAGACAGACAAAAAGAAAAAGAAAGAAATGGAATAACTGAAATGAGAAAGAAATAAGACGAAATGAAGGTTAGAAAGAAAAAAAAATGACGAAAGAACGAAAGAAAGAAAGTGGACCAATGAAACAAGGAAAGAAATAAAGAACAAAAAACGAAGGAAACAAGAAAGAAGGCCACTGAAACAAGGAAAAAAGAAAAAAGAAAGAAACAAGACCACTGAAACAAGGAAAGAAAGAAAGAAACAAGACCACTGAAACAAGGAAAAAGAAAGAAAGAAAGGAAGAAAGAAAGAAAGAAGACCACTGAAACAAGGAAAAAGAAAGAAAGAAAGAAAGAACGAAAGAAGACCACTGAAACAAGGAAAAAGAAAGAAAGAAAGAAAGAAAGGAAGAAAGAAGACCACTGTAACAAGGAAAAAGAAAGAAAGAAAGAAAGAAAGAAAGAAAGAAAGGAAGAAGACCACTGTAACAAGGAAAAAGAAAGAAAGAAAGAACGAAAGGAAGAAAGAAAGAAAGAAAGAAAGAAAGAAAGGAAGAAAGAAAGAAGACCACTGAAACAAGGAAAAAGAAAGAAAGAAAGAAAGAAAGGAAGAAAGAAGACCACTGAAACAAGGAAAAAGAAAGAAAGAAAGAAAGAAAGAAAGAAGGCCACTGAAACAAGAAAAAAAGAAAAAAGAAACAAGACCACTGAAAAAAGGAAAGAAAGAAAGAAAGAAAGAAAGAAGACCACTGAAACAAGAAAAAAAGGGAAAAAAAGAAAGAAACAAGACAACTGAAACAAGAAAAAAGAAAGAAAGAAAGAAAGAACGAACGAAAACCAGTGAAACAAGGAAAAAGAAAGAAAGAAAGAAAGAAAGAAAGAAAGAAAGAAAGAAATTAAACAGAAAATGACAAATAACAGTAGCTTAAAGAACTGAGAATTAAATACAGGAAGTATGGACTGAAAGACAAAATAAGAAAAGGAGAAAGAAAAAAAGATGCCTAGCACAGGACAGACAGACAGAAAGAAAGAAAGAAAGAAAGAAAGAAGAGATTTTTGGTAATATTTATACTTTATGCTGAACCTCACGCACACACACACACACACACACTCATCAGCCCTTGCTCTTTTCCTGCAGCCAGTGTGTGTGTGTGTGTGTGTGTGTGTGTGTGTGTGTGTGTGTGTGTGTGTTGTTGCTAGCTCGGTCAGTAGCGCTGTGCTAAAGCACTGTGATGTGTCAGATGCGTCGCCGCCGCCGCCGCCGCAGCCCGGCTAACTGTCACCGCTCCCGCTGACTCGCGCCTGACGCCTCAGTGTTAGCAGGTGACAGTGTACCAATCGCTCTGCTAACAAGCTTTAGCGAGGAACGCTGGCTGTCCGCGGGGGAGGTGCGGCTGCTGTTCGTCTCTGTCACATTAAGGTTCAGGAGAGAAAATAGTTATAAAGCCGCGGTGTTAGCTAATTCCAGGCTAATTAGCTGGGACGGTAATGTGGCTAATGGTTCGCGGTGCGCAACTGAAACGGCTAGCTCAGAGACGGGGGGGTGGGGGGGTTATTCACCAGACCTGGCTAGTGGCCTTGTTCTCCTGGCTTGTCCCTTCTGGAATCTGAGAAACGTGTGTGTGTGTGTGTGTGTGTGTGGTCTGCTCCACAGGGATGCCGTATGATGCATGTCTTTAATAACAGGCCATTAACGCTGTGCTGGTGTAACAGGCAGTCTGTTCTTTTCAGGCAATTTGCTGGAAACGAGGTCCAATGGCTCGTGAATCTGGTTCTCTCTCTCTCTCTCTCTCTCTCTCTCTCTCTTTCCTTCTTTTCAGCCCTTGTTCATTGGCGTTTCCATCCCCCACAGCAATGTTTGCTGAGATGCGTTCTTCACTACGGGCAGCGACTTTATTGCTCTCCTTCCCTCAAAGAAAAACATCAACACGTAGGGAATTTAATTCTCAGCAGGATGCATTCCTTCCTTCCAAATCTGTTTATTTTTGAGGGAAAAAAAAACCACACCGAGTAGACAAATAGTTTTTGGAGAGATTCAACACTCGTAGAAACGGAGGTTAAACAAAGTACATGTGTGCGAGCAGCAGGCAGCGGATCACTCAGCGGTCTCATAAAGCCGCCGATTGCGCTCTCCATAATAACTCCATTTGTCACGCGGGACCGTGGAGAGCCCTGTGTGTGTGTGTTTGCCCTATTAGTTTTTTTTTTTGCTTTTCCACCCCGCGCCCCGACGGTGTCACGTTCGGCCGTACAGATCGCCCGCGAGGGCACGGGACGCCGGGGTAAATCAAGTTAATGACGCGCGATGGTGCGGACAGGGAGCGCGTATGGAAAATAAGTCAGGAGTTAACATGTGGACTGTAACACAGAGCGATAAACACGGACACGATCCTGAGAGAACGTGAAGGAGAGAAGAGGGCAGGATGTGTGAAATGGAGCGATCCTCAATAAACAGTTCCACATCAGGGCACAGCTGGGGCGCAGACCTCATCCCCATCGCCATTCACATGCTTTCATCACCAACACATCACAAACACAACACGCCTGGGTATCGAGAGAAAGCCAAGAAAATGATAGAAAACTGTATCAATAGTAAATATAACAAAAAGCTCATTATTGAAGAAAGAAGAAAAAAGTTATAAATTAGATGGTTTATATAATGTTAGACAATTAAATGGAAAAATATATAAACAACAAATAAAATAAAGAGGAAGTTGGTAGAATAATTAACAATGCTACAAAAGAAAGAAAGAAAGAAAGAAAGAAAGAAAGAAATATGATTAGAAAGGTAGAAAATGAATACTTTTGAAAAAGAAATAAAGAAAGGGAACTCTTTAAACAAGAAAGAAAAAAGGAAAAAAGAAAGAAAGGTGGAAAGTAGGTTAGAAAGGTAGAGAATGAACACTGCAGAAGAAAGAATTAATGAAAGTGAAGGGAAGAAAGGAAGAAATTAAATAACTGAAATGACAGAAAAAGAAAGGAAAGATATGAAAATGGAAAGAATGTTAGAAAGAACGAAAGAGGTTTCCTTCTTAAAAATATAAACTAATAAATATTAATTATGTTGAAGAAAGAAGAAAATGAAATGAAAATTTAAAAAATGTACAAAAACTAAGAGAAAGAGAGAAAGTTGGTTAAATATCTTACAAAAAAAGTAGAAGAAAGAAAGAAAAAAAGAAATGGAACAACTTAAACAAGAAAGGAAAAAGGAAAAAAGAAAGAAAAAGAAGGTTGGAATGGCTAGAAGGTTGGAATGATATAAAATAAATCCTTGACAAAAGAAAGCAAGAAAGACAGAAATGACAGGAGAATGCAAGAAAAGGAAAAGAAAAAATTACCAGAAGAGAGAAAACATGAAAGAAAGAAAAAGGAAGAAGGAAAAAAGAAAGAAAGTGGATAAGAAACAACAAAAAACTGAAAGAACCCAGAAAATGGACATAAAGATTATTACACTGAAACTGGAGACTCCTTCCATAAGTGCAAAATAAACATCTTAAAGAACTGACTGTGTTAAAGGTTACTATAGAAACGATAAAACAGGCGGGTTTATATAAACTAGCCATGATCACTGTCAGTGCTGTCAGGAAATAAATCAACACCTTCTGGCCAATCAGAAGCGAGAATCTGACCAAGCTGTAGTTTAATACAGGTAACATTACAACATAAGGAGGACATGGATACAGTATGTCCACTTCAGGAACGTCACCGACACCACCGCAGCTACACTCCTCCGGATTCTTCTCCACTGAGTTACATGTGGATATAAATGAGACAATCTGAAGACAATCAGTCGCGGAATTTAATTAATTAAATGTTTTTTTTTTTTTGCCCGAACGTCTCTAGCTAAACCTGTAGCTAAACTAGCTAGACTTTTGCACAATAAGGTTTGATTTTAATACACAATAATTTGATATTTAATAAAATAACGGTGGTTCTGCTACGATACAGTTTAGTTACCTGTGATCGATTCATAACCAACTTTATGACAACTTTACATAAAGTTCAGTAACAGATTAGGATAAATATTATACAATAACTATTCACATGAGAGTTAAGTGAAAATCGGCTTCTTATCCGATGAAAATCATCGTGTTTTAGTTGTTGCCTAGAGATCCAGTGTGTGATGCCTTTCGCTAAATAATTAGCATGAACATACTGTATAGCATGTGATTGGATAAACAGGAAAAAAAAAAAAAAACCGTTT
>JAQMYI010000023.1:20127893-20137901 GCA_030014275.1 Clariallabes melas | reverse complement strand
AAAAGATGCTTTTGAAAACATTTCTGCATAAAAGAAACTTCTATAAAGAGCAATAAAGAGTAATAAAATAAACAGTCGATATTTTCATTGCCGAAAATCAGGAGTTTTAGACACAGATTTGAGCAGTTTTATAAGAAATTTTGATACTTTTTATACAATATTTATACAATTATTCCTGATACCACGCGTGAATCCTCTCTTTACGTTTGCTGGTTATATACTGTACATGAAAAACGCTACACAGTGTGATAATTAGTCAATAGTTAAATATCATGTACGTATATAAACAATGTGTACCATTTACTTTTGACTTAAATTGACTTGCTGCCTAGCACTCCCTCATCGTCTATACCGCTTTATCCTGTGTACAGGGTCACAGGGGGCCTGGAGCCTATCACAGGAGACCTAGGACACGAGGTGGGGTACACCTTGGACGGGGTGCCAATTCATCACAGGGCGCGCATACACATACACACACTCAACCTCTCATTCACACACTACGGGAAATTTGGGAACGGCAATAAACCTAATTTGCGTGTCTTTGGACTGTGGGAGGAAACCGGAGTACCCGGGGGAAACCCAACAATCAAGCGCGGGGAGAACATGTAAACTCCATGCACACAGAACTCATGGTGGGAATCAAACCCCGGACCCGGACGAGGTGCGAGGCGACAGTGCTAACCAGCAATGTAGCAAAATTGCTACTATTGAACTTGCGTTAGTGTAGATTTCAGGCAGAGTAGAGTAGATCCAGTTAACTTTTTTTTTTTTTTTTACATTAGTAAAATTAATGTCAAGTTGTTAGATTCTTGTTGGATTTGCTGAAATACAGTAAGGCTAGGGACTCTTATTTTCAGGTGTAGCATTTCCATAAAACACACATGACCAGCAACAACGTAACCTACATTTTGAATGTCAAGGTCATCTCGGATGACAAATTAGCATAATTCCTGATTGATTTTTTTATTTCTTCAATGTCTGGTTGAATGTTAAACTGTTATAATATTTCAATTCTACTCAAGTATACAGCTAACTATGTGTGTGTATTCGCTCCTCGACACAACTCGTGCAGGTTGAAGGTCTATGGCTCTGTTTCGCTCAGCAGAAAAATCTAATATATTCATCTGACAGCGACGAAAAGAAGTATGTTATGTTGTACTGTCCTTGGTTTCGGCATGTCACTGCTTTATAAGATGTCCATCCAGCGCTCAATAAAACAAGAGAACCTCTAGAGATTACAGACACATTTTTCAAGGTCTGAAAAAGAGAGACCAGATGCCAAAAGTGCATGTGTGTGCAGTTTATGACACCAGTGCCATTGACGAATAGCTGTCTTAGGCAGGTAGCTGGTAAATCATCTCTCAATCCTGCACGAGTCAAAAACGGGCTTCACAAAACCTGCAGCATCAAACCACAGGAATTATTATTATTATTATTATTATTATTATTTTTAATGCTTGAGATTGAGCCGATTCCTGTCTTTTAGGACTTTGATGCTGAATGGAATGAATTTCGAAAGAAACACTTAAATTAAAAGAAGAATTTAAAAAGGAAGAAGGGAAATGTTGTAAACATTGTTTATTACATAAATAACACCAAATAGATTTATATTTATAAACTCACCTAGCGCAAGGAGAACATGTACACTCCATACACACGGCACACATACACATACACAGATTAGAGGTGAGCTTTAAACCCCCAACCCTGGAGGTTTCAGACGACAGTAAGAACCAGAGAGGTTAAGCCACCATGTCACCTCTACTCGATTAATAATATTAATACTAGTTTTACACACACACACACACACACACACAAACACAAACATACACACACACGTCATGTTTTAATGCATCATCATTAAAGTGCGGTTTGGGTGTTACACAAATTTTCTGTCCAAACAAAAATAGCACATAAAAGGCTTTTGGTCCTGATGTGAGATCAGTGGTCTTCCCAGCAGACAACAAAGTCCTGGTGCAACGTGCAACCTCTGAAAAGTGAAGCCAACATGGAAGGGCCAAAACATGCAGTTCCTCCAATGTCCACTGGGGGATGGGTCCAAAAGCGAGTCAATCCCGGTTGACCCCATGTTATAATCTTGACAACAGAAATAAACATGTTTACAGCCTGGTACAAAAACTTTAGCTTTGTCTCCATAACTAGATTTTTCATTCATGACAACAGTAGAGGAGTGAATTTTTATGTACTGTAACCCAACCACCCACCGCTTTACCGCTGCATACTGGGTCACGGTGGCCTGGAGCCTATCCCAAGAGACTTACAGTAGGGTGTGAGACGTGGGTTACACCCTGGCTATGAGTGCCAATCCATCGCAGGATACACACATGCTCATTCAAACGCTGGGAACGCCAATTAGCCTAATCTGCATGTCTTTGGACTGTGGGAGGAAAGCGGAGTACCCAAGCACGGGGAGAACATGGAGCAAACTCCATGCTCACAGACTCGAGACAGGAAGGCGGGAATCGAACCCGGATCCTGGAGGTGCAAGGTGACAGTGCTACCCACTGAGCCACTGTGCCGCCCTTTATGTAACTCATTATATTATATTAAGTTATGCATAATCAGTTATGCATAATCAGGGGCGTGGCTGAATTGATGGCAGCTGCAACTATGCACCACTTATTGGATCAGCCCTGACTAAGCATCAGCTAATTGAAATGGTCGTTATTTATCTTATCACAAGAAATGTAGGAGTTGACACGGGATGACGTGTTGTGGTTAACCTCTGCCACCATAGCATTTTAGCTAAGCTAAAGCTAGATAGGCAAGTTCCAAACAACAGCCAGGTGCTGTTGGCTCCGCCCATTTGCCTATTTATGGATTTACTGGGGTTCAGGCAGAGTCAGCTCCTGGAAAGTGATGTCACGGAGGGTTTGTCCAGTTTTTATACAGTCTATCTTCTGGTAGTGTCAGACATTTTTGATTAAACCATGCTTCTCTAGTAGGAGGCAATGAGATTGCATAAAATTCACAGAGAGAGCAATTGCAAAAGGTAAAGATCTAATTCACTCTTATAATATGATCATTAATTAATATAATGATACCAGCCTACATTACTGTTATACAGTAGGGGAAATATTACCCTTTGTTATGATCCACATTGTCCATTTCTTACAGAGACATGACCAGCTCCAAAACTCTCTTCTCCGGCGTTAATACATGGCTCGACATTGGCTCTGCAATACCGCAGGCTTGATTCTGTTTACGCAAGTCCATTTTCTGCTCGAGCCCAGATCGTGCTGATTGATCCCCTGAACTGAACACAGTAATTTTCTTTAATCAGATATAGGCTTGTGAGATCCTGTGCAATACGCCAATATTCTGTCATGCCCTGTAACCATCCCGAGCCGATCAGACGAGCACCACTGCGGCTTGGACAGCATATTATCTCTGAGTCTGTGAAAGAATTTTCTGCCAGGAGGAAAATATTGGGATCATCTCATACAACGTGACAAGTTAAGTCCCCAGGTATGGCAGAGTCTGAAAGCAGATTAACCTAATCCACGTTTTAACTTCGCACTCAGACAGCTCACAAATTATTAATCAAACATACTGACATTATTTACTGTAGTCAGTGTTCCGAGCCGTACTATGCGTGAACTTGAATAACTAACAGCGTGCGTAGTCTTGCGTTAAGTCTTACGTTATTTGCACGTCACATTCACAGCGAAGGTATCCGTGTGTGCATACGGTGCGTTGACAGCATGCCTTAGAAAAAAAGCTCATTATACTTAAGAAGTGATGCGGAGAAATGGAGCATGTTCCCGTTTTCAGAACTGATTCAGAAATGCATTAAAATGTCGTAGTTAAAATGTATGAATTACACTGTACTGATGGTGGTCAAAGCATTCTTTATAGGAACAGTTGTGTTTATTTAAATGGACGGCTCCATTGGTTTGATTCCCTTGCCTTTTTTGAAGTGTTCAAACATCGATATCGCCTATCCCAAGAGACGGGGTACACCCAGGATCATTCACACACTACGGGCAATTTGGGAACACCAGTTAGTCTAATCTGCATGTCTTTAGACTGTGGGAGGAAACTGGAGTACCCGGAGGAAACCCACCAAGCACTGGGAGAACATGCAAACTCCATGCAGACAGACCCCAAGGTGGGAATCGAACCCAGAACCTGGAGGTGCGAGGCGACAGTGCCAGCCACTAAACCAGCGTGCCATCGATGCATGAATCTGTGTTATTGTTTTATGCAGTTATCTAATCTTACTTAAGTTATATTCTGTAGCTCTGATCAGTACGAATCTCCACTGCAGGTTGAAGAGTTAGGGGAGTAATGTGTAAATGCAGAAATGGAATACGTTAGACAGAATTACAGAGGAAAGAGTAAGGAAGTCATAATAAAACATTATTTTAGCAGAATTCAGCGTTTCTCCAACCACAGACTAATCTTGAAATATATATACATATATTTCTTTTTAAAATGAAGCAGGATTAGTGTTGGCCGGAGATGACTTACATGATATCTTGCCAGTATTTTGACATTTTATTAAACTGCCCATATTCTAAAACAGAAAGAATGTAGGGCAGACAAAAAGAGAAAATCAAACCACAACAGGAATTGGGCCTTTTCCTTTTTTTTTTCCTTTTTTTTTTTTTTTTACAAGCTGCTTTCCTCTGCCAAAAGCTCTGAACCGAATGCACTGAGCTGAGCAGGAAAGCAAATGTAACTAGCGCTAAGTATGGAAACAATCATCAGAAGCGATTGTTTGTTTGCTGGATGTGTGTGCAGGATGTGGTGGTAGAGCGGTTATAGCACCCAGGCCATTCTCCAGGATGATGGAGATGGGGAGAGATTAGAAGATTGGCTTTGATTACCTGTGTGGAGAGGTAATGGAATAAGATGCCGTGGCCTAGTGGACCCATCACTGGAACGCCTCATAATGCCTTAATGAAATGTGGCAGGGACAAGGTGTGTGGGGTGGGAAGTATTATCACAGCACAAAGGGAAATGAAAGTCCCCTGAAAGCCCTCTAATCTCAGAATAGTGGGAGGAAAAGCCGATGAGAATTCGGTAATAATGTTCGAGGTGAGGATGAATGGAATTGGAGAGCATGCTGCAATCACGCCTCTGGCCAGTTCGGAATGGGGGAAAAGGCAGGAACTAGCAACAAAAATGGCGCACACACTCACATACAAACAATAACATAAAAACACACACATTGCCCGGGCGGAAGACAGGAAATCTGATGGAAGTTTAAAAATCTGATAAGACACATAAAAGCTGTAAACGACTTGATAATCCTGAGCATTTCAAATCCATTCAGCCTGAAAGCAACGCTTGAAAGGGACTAAGGAATGAAATACAACAATGATGTTATATAAAAACAAGAAAACACAGTTTTGTTGCAAAGCTGGTGGCGTAGTGGTCAGCGCACCGTGACCTCGCATCTCAAGGGCCAAGGGTTCGATTGGCACCACATCCAGGGTGTACCCCTGACCAATGCCCTGAGACCACCCTAGTCCTCCCGTGACCCTGTACAGGAGTCTGAGTGTTACAAAGATACTGCCAATGGAGACTCATAATTTATAAATAAAGGTTAAATAAACATGACCATTTACTGTATGTGGGAAGTCCTGGTGTAATATAACCCTGAACTACAGTCAGAGAGATCACGTTATATAAAAATGAATGAACACTTTTCAAGTTATTCAGAATTCAACAGCTTCGTGGTAAATCCTAATCTTTTATAAATATTCTTTTCCTATGAATACAAGACACCCTGAAGAGACTCCACTCAACCACCACATGAAATCCATGATATATGCTTTTGTGGTCCTTAAAACAAAATCCCAAGCAAATGAACAAGGAAGTGACTAACATACACATTTAAGGACATAATGATGGATGAGTCTGTCTCCGAGACCCTGCTCAGTAATCTATGTTTAGAAGTTAAGTGAGGGTCACGTCGAGGTCATGCCCTCGGAGCAGCAGGAAGACGCCTGAGTGTGCCCATATGCTGATTATTAGGCTGGTATGCAGGGTCGTATCAGGTTACTGGCAAGACCTTCATTTATCACAGAGCCATGATAAACAGCACATCATGTCATATGGAAGGATAAAAGTTAGAGGATTCAAAACAAGCTTTTTTTTTTTTTAACTTATTGCTGGTTTCTGTTTTTAAATATTTATAACATTATAAACTCAAGCTGAGTTCGCCTGTGTGAAGTAAAGTGTCCCTCTATTGCAGACTTCATAAACAGAAATAAATTACAAAGAGATGAAATATGGGTACTGTGTATATCTCGGAAGTGGACAACAATCCAAAATGTAAAGCAATATCAACAGGAAAGTAGTTTAGATCAGATGTTCAGGGTAGGAATTTATAGACGGCATCCAGAGGGTGGATGAACAAGTTTAAACAGAATGTTTGTCACATTTAGAAAGTGAAGGGTGAATCATTTTGCGTTCTTTTCAACTTCTTATCTTAACACACATGCACACAATTAGACCATCGCCGATTCCAAGCCCGGATAAAACGGAAGGGGTGTGTCAGGAAGGGCATCAGGCGTAAAACCTGTGCCAAGTCGTATGTCCGGACCGGATGGTCCACTGTGGCGACCCCTCGATGGGAGCAGCCGAAAGACCGACAACAACATTATAAACTCTTTTTGCCTTTTTAAAAAAAAACTAAATCCTTTTGCTATCAATTTACCTTTCTTCATCTTCGTTATTTATTTTGTTTTTATCCCATCGAACCATCTAGGAACCTCTCTAGTCCAACAAGGGACTGTGGTGACCATCACATTTATTATTTTGTCTTTATGGAAAGTGAAAGCTATTTTATAAAAACAGCATTGTATGTAACAAGGTAAACTTAACATTACCTACACTGCCTGGCCAAAAAAAAAAACAGTCGCCATCTCAGAAGGGTTAAAATATTGGCCTGTGTCAAGCAAACTAGAAGTTTAAAGTACTGTGATTAAGTTAAGAAATGTCCAATGCATCACTAAAACCTGGAGGGAAAGTCCTGAACCGTCAACGTCACAGAAGAAATGTGATCGGGAAAAAAAATCATAAATGACCATCATCTGAGATCACTTAAACACTTGCACCATAAAACGTTGCATCATAATATAGTAGAAATCACATCTACGAATATTAGTGAAACTAAGATCATTTACAAACACGTTGTTTCATTTCATTTTTGTCTCCATCGTTATTACTTGGCGCTTCATTTCAGTACCAGATTCTTCACTGCTGCTTGTGATCTAAAGCACTGGGCATGTGATCTAACGCATGTTCGCATCTTTGAAAGTTTGTAACTCGAATGTTTGTATGTAGGGGACTGACTGTAAAGTATTAATAGCTAAACCTTACTTGTAAAAATGCAACAAAATTTGTTACGTACTTTTTTTAATTGTAAAACTATGCGTCTTTATATTTCGTCTTGAATGCACTTGTGTGCATGTTTTCTGAAAATTGTAAAGTCAGAGTAAATTCCCCCAGACTGTCACACAATTACCATTTGTTAAAATACTGCTGGAAAAGTTTTAACCCCCCAGAACCTGTTGGCACATCCAGAAACCCTTTATTTTTACACCCCACTCGGAATTCTACATATTCACCTTCATAATTAATTGGATAAACTACAGGCGACTAACTGAATATAACTATCTAATTTTACAGCCTAATTTTGTTTAGTTTTCTAAACTTGGTTTGATTAGAATTCATGAAGGAGAAGTTGGGGATTTTGAGTGTTGAAACAGAAAACCTTTACCTTGACACATTGGTCTACTGATCAGAAGGTCATAGGTTCAAACCCCAGAACCGCCAAGTTGCCACTGTTGGTCGCTTGAGCGAGACCCTTAACCCCCAACTGCTCCGGCGTAAAATGAGATAAAATATAAGTAAGTTGCTTTGGATAAGGGTGTGTGCCAAATATATATAAAATAAGTATTGTTGTGAGTTCATATCCTGATTAACTAGCAAAATTATCACGCTACCAAATTAGCCAGAGCGACACGTATGATTAGCAGGTCAGGAAGCTCGTTCCTGTGAGTCCGCTTAGCTGCGATATAACAGCGGTTTGAAAGGATGCGTCATGCGTCTTATGACCAAATTGGTAATAATTTGCCCTTTTGGTTCAAAAACATGTTGATTTGGTATTCCACATCCTCCCTGACAAACTTTTTTCTTTTTTAAAAACACTTTTATCAGTCCACCGCTGTTTTGAAGACCTGACTCACGATGATGTCACAGCGTCACTGATAAAAGTATCAACTAAAAATGCTTTTCCTGTTTCCTCCCTCAGGCTCGAGGTGCACGCAGGTGCTTCTTTTGTCTAGTCGTCTTCTCTTTCTTTGTGTTAACGCAATGCTGGCAGACTTGGCTTTTACCTCCGCATGATTTGTGCATCTGGACGACTTGCAGATGTGTAACACACAGAGCTGATTCAGGCAGCGAGGTGTTAACAGCTGGTGGTAGCAGCTGCACGGTAAACATTTCTGAATGTCAGAATTCGGTTAACACCTGATTTACTCACCTGATTTAATACTCACGATTTCTTCCCTCCGAATCTGCTTCAATTATCGTACTCTGTACTTCTGTTTGCCCGGGTGTGAAAGTGTAGCCATGGCAACAGTTTGTAGCGTGGTAAAAAGCTGTGGTGCA
This sequence comes from Clariallabes melas, assembly GCA_030014275.1. Lineage (NCBI taxonomy): Eukaryota > Metazoa > Chordata > Actinopteri > Siluriformes > Clariidae > Clariallabes > Clariallabes melas. The sequence goes on along the minus strand of JAQMYI010000023.1, from coordinate 20,129,252 downwards.
TGTGCTTTCCTCGAAAAGGCATTGTTATAAACCTAGACATGTGGCTTTCCAAATAGTGCTTATCCCTTACCATCTGCTGGGTCTGCTGGTTTAATCTTATATACATAATACATTCGATTATTTGATCTGCTTCTTCCCTGCAGTTGAAATACTATTTTTAATATTAGTTAAAGTCATGCTGTACTGGATCTTGGCTTCTGTACTGTTTGAACAGCACTCGACCAAAGCCAGACTTTAATAAGGATGGATGGTTTGAGATTTTGAGCCTTTACAGGGAACCTCCCAAAGAGCCCGGTGAGCTGTAATGTTTACCTCTGATAATTAGGTCTACATGAGGTCAAATAAATTCATCCACATCACATGCATCATTTACATATTAAATATTTGTGGCGTTTGAAAATGCACCGAATAAATACAAGAAATAATGAATAAATTAAAAGACATAGGGTTATCACACACAATTATGTAGACCAGAGGGAATCTAAAGAATCAAAACTAACGACTTGTGAGGAAAAAGCCAAAAGGATACTGTTACAAAACTCTTATGGATAATTCATTTGTCAAGCATTAAAAATAAATACATCCAGAATGACTTGTTCATGTATTTCTGGTTGCGTAGTGGTTAGCATCGTCACTTTGCACCTCCAGGGTCCAGGTTCGATTCCCACCTCGGGGTCTGTGTGCATGGAGTCTCCACGTGCTTGGTGGGCTTTCCTCCCAAAGACATGCAGATTAAGCTAACTGGCGTTCCCAAATTGCCCGTAGTGTGTGAGTGTGTGCTGTGTGTGATGGATTGGCACGCTTTCCAGGGTGTACCCCACATTGTGCCCATACAGGATGGGTGATATAGAGAAGGAATGAATGAATCTATTACTGGCTAAAGTTGTAAAGTGTTTGTACGCTTGCATTTTGAGAATTTGTATGTTTGTTTTTCTTCTTCTTCTTCTTCTTCTTCTTTCCTGTTTATTTCACTAAGACACATCTTATGGCTATCCAACGACTTGATCAACGTGTGCTAATGATTTTACTGCCTGATTATCCATCATGATATTTGCAGGATATAGGCAAAACAAAGACATAAACACACACATTTGGAAATGTTTGTGTATTTTGTTTGAATTACGTGACCCTGTTGGTTAAATCCATTCACCCATCTAGGAACCTCTGTAGTCCAACTAGGGACTGTTGAGCCAATCATGACCTTTCGTATTTATTCCCATTTTTTACAACCTCTGTTCAACATCTGCACACTTATTCACACACTAAGGGCATTTTGGGAACTCAATTAACCAGGTAACCTAATCTGCATGTTTTTGGTATGTGGGAGGAACCCGGAGTACGTGGAGGAAACCCACCGAG
>JAQMYI010000023.1:20067129-20081898 GCA_030014275.1 Clariallabes melas | reverse complement strand
GACCCTTCATTTCTTTGTAAGTGGGCAAACTTAGAAAATCTGTAGGGGATCAAATACTTATTTCCCCCACTGTACATAAGTGTATGTTCATTTATATTCTTTGCAGTTTATAAACTTTGTATGGAGGCTAAGAACTATTAGATCTCATGGAGTCTCTGCCTAAAGATGTACAAGATGTACAAGATGTTCCTAATTCCTAAGTCTCAACTACAAATTCCTAAGTCTGAACTTTACAAAAGTTAATTGAACGAATATGTACAAGATAATGTAAGTGCACCTGTTTTTTCTTTGTGAAGGATAAAACATATGTTTCATGAGTAAAAACATCCTGTTGAGGTATTTGTCCTCCTTTTATTTCTTGTTTCTGTGTTAGCATGATGATAGATCTCAAGCCCAAGAGAGTTTTGTCTTACTGCCTTACATCAATTGTACAGATCTCCAAACATCCAACAGATGTGTAATAGTCTCTCTCTCTCTCTCTTTAAACATTTAAACTTTTAAAAGCAATTTTGGGCCTCCTTGGTGATGACAAGGGTGATGAGTATCTCATTTGTTAAAGATAAAGAGAAATGATAGCTGTCGTGAGAGCAGTATGTTTTTTTTGTTTTCGCTCTATCTCTGTTTTCTCTTTGTTTCCTTTCCTATTTTTCTTATAGCTAATGGAGGACACACATTCAGAACTTACTTTACCATGACCTTCAGGAATCTGAGTGATGTCAGTCTGCTCGAGCTCCAGAAGACCTCCATCACTCATCCTACTGTGATTCATCTAAAACTTACAGGAGCTAAAAGGAAGTAAAAATCTCATCCTGTGATCACATGGTTATTACTTTTTTTATTTATTTATTTATTATAAATGCATTTTGTCCTGTGCAGATCTGTCCATGCTGTATGGAGAATATCAGACTATAAAGGAGGTTTAGTGTTTCTGTTTAAAGTGTAGCTTAAAGCTGTGATTGGACGGTGATTGCATTAATGCAAATAAGCATTTTCTCTGTATCAATACTGAAAAACAATACAGTGATTGTGTATTAAATATTATCGAATCTTGGTGTTTCTACAGGCCATGTGGACTCTTTGTGATCTTTCCTCTCACCATTATTCCTTAGACTAGGTTACACTTTACATACAGTACACAGAATTGAAAGGTAACCACATGTCTTTTTTTAATTCTCTAATACTTTATTCCAAGATAGATGTAAAATTTTCCTTAGTCACATGTTTGTCTTTAATTCAGAACAGAATGTGCATGACATGGTACATCCTCCTGAGTGTGGTGTCATTTCCACTGTGTACAGTTACTACACAGTAAACCAACTCATAAACACACTTCTCTCTCTCTGTGTGTATTTTGTAACTTGTGTTGAAATGCGGTAGTTAATCCTCGCTATGCCTTGAGGAACTGCGTGACCGGGTCGGGTATTAGGAAAGCACAGAATAACGACTGACACTAAGGAGAGGAAGTTAAAGAATGAAGAAGTGCAGATAGATTATATACCATAGTATACAGTATACCAGCTGAATGTTTGTAAAAAGAGAAGCTAAAAATAGCTTGCTGATCTTTAATGTAATCAGTGATATTATTATTATTATTTCAGGTTGAAGCCCACGTACATGTGTTAAAAGTCGTGCGTGTTAAAATTCACTTATACCACATCAGTGCTGATATTTCAGCCAAAGTGAAAATATGAACTAATCCCAGTAAAAATATTCAGTTTATCTTTTCTAATTAATATCTTTTGGTGCAGGTGTTTGTTTACATTGAGCAAGTTGCACATTAGTAGATTATTTTAAAGTACATTATTAAATCTGGGACATAAATGTTCATAACATCGCTTTTACTCAACATTTTGATTTCACTTATGGTGCAGATTAAAGTACTCTGGTAGATATCAAAGTACTGCAGAAGTTTCATTAAATTCTGTTTTAAAAAAACAGTCTGGATAGACAGACAGACAAACATTGTCTGAAACATTGTCTGAGACTGGTTCTGGGTCCTTCAATGTATCAAATAAAATATCATTGAAAAATATCATTGAAAGAGCGAGCTCTGACCCATTTACAGAAAAAAAAAAACTTGTGTTTTGTTCTTATTATCTTTTAAAAGTCATTAAAATATGCTATGGTGTGGTTAATTCTGTAAAACTGGACTGTACATCTAGCATATTGTAGTATATTTAAGTTAACTTCAGCAGTAAGAACTGATTATAACATTTTCTGAAGTCTGATGCTCATTCTATGCTTTACCTGCAGGTGGCGCTGTTGCTTCACACTCTGGCTGAACCCTTTGTGGGAATGAGGATGCAGAGAGACAGAGAGAGAGAGAGAGAGAGCAGGGTACTCTACCTCCAGTCTGGGCGTCAGAGCCGAGGGTCAGCTGCTCTTCTTGATGTTTTTTATCTGTACGTATACCTCTAGGTCTTTATATATATATATATATATATAAAGTTAGATGGTCGCAACAAGAGTCATAATGATTTAATCTGAATTATAGTTCGATTCAACTTTAATTACTATTGAATTACTAAAAATAGTTGAAGTGATTGTAGATGTTAATTAGGAAAACATTACCTGTAAAATGAAAGTGAATTAATGAACATCAATCCTAAGTTGAGATCTTTGAACAATGACTCTTAACCCAAATCCCAAAGTTTAAGCTAAGAATCACTTTGTTTTTGTGATTTGTTTTGTGCGTGGTCCTGACACACTCTGACATCATTAGTAAAGCACTAAGGCAGAGCTAATGCGAAATGCAATGGAGCTATTTAAAAAAAAATCCAACGATTCGGTGCGGTGAGGACACGGATAACAACGATTACCTGTGAATAGCTGTGCTGTGTGCTGCGTGGGTCTACCGAGACCTACATGGAGACCTGAGATAACCTCTCAAGCCCAGGATTGTGTGGGTTCCCCTTGTGCCAGCAGGACGACTCTGGCCCCCCTCTGGCATGACTGCACGAGACCCCTCTATAGGTGTACTGTGGTGTCTGGCATCACATTGCCCAGTGGTGGATTCTTTGAGTGCTGTAGGTTACGGGTCGGGCCTCAATGGATCAGACTTGTCCGATCTACTGTCCGGAGCACTCCAAGGGTGCTTGGTCAGATGTAGAACTGGAAATTCTTTTGAGGCTGGATCAACAACCTTGAACTCTTTACCGGCTCTAAGCCCCTGGGTGTTTTGATGCCTTAAACAAACAAAAAAAAATTGTGCTGCACTGGCTTTTCTATAGAATGGGACCAGACAGGATAGTCTTTGGTCCTCATAGGCATAAATGATGTTCTTCAACTCACCTGGTGTTGGAGCTGATCAGTGTATATGTGTGTGATGTAGATGATACAGTACTTATGTACTGTATGGGTGGAGCAGTGGCACAGGCAGTTGTTAAATTGGACCACGCTACATTTGCAACCACCATTGTTTTATAGCAAATAAGCAGAATTAAAATTAAAAAATCTCCACAAACTAAGGTAAAGCACATGTGCAGACTGTGTAACTATGATGTGCTGAACCGTATCTGTTGTTAGACGTGTTGTGTAGAATAAGAGGTGGATAACGAGTAGATCAGGAATCTTCACCAACAATTAAAAACACACCCTCTGAACCTGATGATTAAGGAATTAGTGCAATCAGCTGTATCTGAGCAGAAGAAACACCAAACTGTGCTGGAAACTGGGGCTGAAGGACCCTGGAGTAGATAACCTCTATGACACTAATACCATATATTGTACTGTATGTATTAACTGTTTCCCCAAGTAAACCTGAACATACAGGATCTGTAGATTTTTTTTGTTAATTTTTTACAGTTACATGGCAGATTAAATAATCTACTTTAAAATAATATACCTGCTCAATGTAAACAAACACCTGCACCAATAGATATTAATTAGAAAAGGTAAAGTGAATATTTTTACTGGGATTAGTTCATACAGTATTTTCACTTTGGCTGAAATAACAGCGCTGAAGTGGTATAAGTGAATTTTAACACGCTGGAGTCGTTAGAAATTGTACTACTGACGTCGCTGGAGACGGAAACTCCCCCAGTTTCACTTCTCGTCCAAACATGTCCTTTTGGTGTTTATATAAATGAGCTATGTCCGAGCCACACACCATCAGAGAACATCAGAGCTGAGCAACATTTCAGGGGAGGGTTTCCCTCATATGAGGTCATATTAGGAGAAAACCCTATAGTAACTGGCTTGGTTAAGCCCAGTCTAATAGTTATAGAACAACCAAAATTTGAAAACTGAGTTGTCTCAAACAGGTTTTTTGTACAGATGCAATCGGGACCCTACTGAAGGTCTAAAAGGGCCTAAACCATGAATTTTGCAAAATACAGGGTGTTCCAAAAAAATTGACATCATTTTGTGTTCTAACAAGATATCCAATTCTCGCTCAAATGACCTCAAATTTTAACGAGATGTGTAAAAAAATAAAAAAATAAAAATAAAAGATAAGTCGTGCCAGTGATAGTGATAATGTGTTGTTGAAATGGCCACCATGTTCACCTGACTTGACACCTTGTGATATTTTTTCCATGGGTCTATGTGAAAGGCCTGGTCTTTATCCCTGCTCTTCCTACAAGCCTACAGGAACTCAAGCAGAGAATCATTGAAGCACTGGAGAATGTTACACAAGATATGATACAGCGTGTTCGGCAGGAGCTGGACTACAGACTGAACATTTGTGAAGCTTTGTGAAATCTGTTATAAAGTCTATAACTGTTTGAATATGTTGCGGGAATTTTTAATCTTTGATTTTTTGACATGAAGCCTATTAAATTTTTTTCCCTAAAACATGTAGTTCCTCAGATATTCATATTTCAAATGATGTCAAATTTTCTGGGACACCCTTAATGTGCCATTTGCTCTTTAAAAGAGCTCTGACGGTGTTTGTTGGTGTGTGGAGTAAATGATGACTATAAAATGTAAAACCATTTGTTAAAACACACAAAGCAGTCTGGCTTTAAGATGTTATAATGTAGTTTCTAAATCTATTATTGTTTTGTATACTGTCCTGAGTTGTATAATAACTGGTATCAACAACTGGTGCCAATCAATATTGTTAAAAAAAAAAAAAAAAGATAAGAAAAGAAAAAAAAATGTAGAGAGAGGACAGGTTGCATAAGGGTCATATATTTTAAGGTCACTACAAGTCAGCGTGCTATAGCAATCTTCCATTGCAAGTAACATTTTTAATCCAAATGCTGATCAAATGAAATAATAATAATAATAATAATAATAATAATGTTCACTCATAAGCTGATAAGCAACAAGGAATTAATGAAAAGGTTTCATTGACAGGTTTTGTCATTTCCAGTTATTGTCGAAATTGCAAACACTCATGGTGGACGTCTTTGTTCATGTTTGTCATGTAGATTTGGGCTGCATCCCTGCATAAAAGCATCAAGCTGCAATAAATAACATGAATAGCTGGATGATACAGAATGATGTAGCATTTAAGTGCAGTTAAAGTGGTATAAAGTGAGTCTGACATGAAGCAGTCCATCTGAAATGTGAACCTGTCTGATTTCCCCTTCCAGTCTTCCATTTATCCGTCCTTTATAGTTGTTCTATGTAACGCAGTGTACACCTAATCCTGGGTGGCTCTTGGTGATGTCTGCGATTTATACGAGCCACTCCTCCTTCATTACCTTCGATTTCCAATGGCTGAACGCTTCAAGTCGTGTCCTTTAAATCACACAAAGCACTTGGCTTTATATGCACGGCGTAAATTATTGTAGGGGAGAAAATCAAGCAGTTTTATGTGGCTTTGAAGTCGGGCCATGTGTCAGTGCCTCTTCCAGAGCGATACTATACACTGTCCTAGGGCTACGCTCTATAAATAATGACTTGCATCAAAGAAGGGCTTATTAAAAAATCATCCAAGTAAATCAGAACACAGCTGCATTATAAACTCTGACACATCATATGCAAGATGAATCAAAAGTAGCCTACTTCTGAAGTTTGTCTTACAAATTGTAAAGACAAAAATGAAAGGCACAGCAAAATATTTGTTATATTATAGACAACACTCCAGAACGGTTCTGCTTCAAAAGAAGCAATGCGCAGATCTGTCATAACAGTAAAACCAATGTGATCGGATTGAGATCTGGAGCATTTGGAGGCCAAGACAACACCTAGAACCTCTTTGTCATGTTCCTCAAATCCTTGCTGAGCAATTTGTGCTGTGCTATTAGGAATACTCTTGCCATGAAGGCGTGTGCTTTGTCTGCAACAGTCTTTAGGTACTGTAGGTGGTACAAAGAACAGTTCACACGAATGCCAGGACCAAAGGTTTCCAAGCAGAACAAAATTGCTCAAAGCATCACACTGTCTGTGCCAGCTTGCATTCTTCCCATAATGCATCCTGGTGCCATCTCTTCTCCAGGTGCGAGTGCTTCACACGCACCCGGGTATCCACATCATTTCTGAGATGCTTTATTTGGGTCAACATTGGCACCCTGACTGGTCTGTGGCTACGCAGCCCCAAACACAAGTGTGTTCTGACATCTTTCTATCAGAGCCACTTTTGCAGTGATTTAAAAAGCTCTTCTCTGGGATTGGACCAGATGCTCTAGCCTTCAGTCCGCACATTCATCATTGAGCCTCTGACACAGATGACCACGTCACTCGCTCACCAGCTGTCCTTTCCACGACCACTTTTTGAAGGTACTAACCACTGCATGCTGGGCTCCTGGGTCAGTACTGATCAGAAAGTCGGGAGTTCAAGCCACATCACCCTGTCTTACGGTGGCCAAGAAGTGCAAAACAAAATAATAAATCAGAAAAACACAACAGTATATTCAGAAACAAAATACCAAATGAGAAAACACAATGACAATTCAGTCAAACCGGAAAGGGTAGTACTGAAATGAAAAGAAACTGAAATTCTTATCACAGAAGAGACATCTGTCACTCACAGCATTTAAATGTGTTTTTTAAATTTAAATCATTTAAATTTAAATCATTTGTTTTGAGTGACAAATGTCTCATCCAATCAGCGGTAAGAATCAACAAACTGATAAAAGATCACCGGTAAGAATTTCATACCTTGTTTTTGAATTTTTTATTTTGTTACTGTTTTCGGTTTAGTTTTTTGTTTTCGGATTTTATTTATTTATTTATTTTTTCATTTTGTTTTTTGTTTTTATTTTGTTTTTCAGTTTTGTTTTTGAATTTGTTATTGTAATTTTGTTTTTGGTTTAGTTTTTTTGTTATTGGATTTTAATTTAGGTTTTTTGTTTTGTTTTTCTGTTTTCCGGTTTAGTTTTTTTGTTTTCGGATTTTATTTTGTTTTTGAATGTATTTTGTCATTTTGTTTTCAGATTTTCATTTTGTTTTTTGGTTTTGTTATTTTGTTTTCTGTTTAGTTTTTTTGTTTTTGGATTTTCATTTAGTTTTCTTGTTTTGTTATTCTGTTTCCGGTTTAGTTTTTTTGTTTTCTGATTTTATTTTATTAATTTTTTTATTTTTTATGTATTTTGTTTTGGGTTTTGTTATTTTGTTTTCAGATTTTCATTTAGTTTTTTGGTTTTATTATTCTGTTTTTTTTTTGGTATTTTTATTTCGTTTTTTGTTTTTGTTATTTTCTTTTTAGGTTTTGTTTTTGAATTTGTTTTTGTAATTTTGTTTTCGGTTTTGTTTTTGAATTTGTTTTTGAGTTTATTATTTTTTTGGTTTGTTATTTCGGATTTTTTTATTTTGTTGTCGGTTTTGTTATTTTGTTTTGCACTTCTCCGCCACCATACTATATGTATCCAGTAGGGGCGCTGTCTGTATCCTGGCTGACCCCAGTTTTCTAACTGGGACATGCGAAAAAAAAAAAATTCACTCTGCTGTAAGTTGCATGTCACAAATAATTGAATCTAACAAACTAAGTTTTTGTTTGTGGCGTTATTTTAGAAACTGCATTTCGTCAATGAATTTTAAAAACCATGGAGTGAGCAGCAGTTCTGTCAGCAGACATGCCTCAATCAAAAGAAAGGTCAGAGGAGAACGTGCCAGACTGGCTGAAAGGAAGATTTTAGTGAAGTGAAAAGTAAACACTCTTTAGAAGCATGATGAGCAGAAAAGCATCTCAGACATGTTACAGTGGGAAGCTAAAGAAAAATACTTAATCTATTCTTAACAACCTCCGTAAGTAGCCGTATATATATACAATCAAATACAATATATATGATTCAGAATAAACAAGTGTGTGTGTTGGTCCTGCATCTACCTTCCAAACCGTGCATCTGAAGAAACCTGAAAGTACATTTACTTCCATATTGTCCACCACATTTGGAATTTCTGCATGGTTTAACAACAAGCTCTGCCCTCGTTACTGAATTAGCTCTGTCACCTGAAAGAGGAGACCCAGTTCCCTTTTGTCTCCCATATGCAGCCACCCATGCCCTCCCTCCCTCCCTCCCTCCTCATGTGCCCTATTGAGAGCGCTATAAATTAAAGCCACACTCTGAGACAGACCCCTACACCCCAGCCCAAACACAAACACAGGGAACCTATTCAGCGAGTTATAAATCCAGGCTGCACTTTGACACACGAGCACACAAACACAAACGGTAGGACGTGATGTGATGTGTGTATGACACTCTGAATGGATGGAAGCGCACATGGAGGACGCTGGCTGTGGTCCGGCTCGTGGTGCGGTTTGGGAGAAAGTGGGGCAGGTGCTGCAGATGACACGCACCTCGAACTATATAGAGAGGAACGTGTCTGTACATCTGCCACGGTCAAAGACTTTCCTGGATAAAAACTAAAATAAGATTTTGGAGTCTAAAGTGTTTCCGCCCAAATCAGTACTCCAGTTCAACCAGTTGGGTTTAAGCTAAGAATATATATCTAGGACACTCTAAGTTTTAAGATTTAGATTATTTTTCACATGAAATTTACAGCACAGTGAAATTAGAGCACAGGGTCGGTCAGGACACAGCGCCCCTGGTTCAGAAAGGGTTAAAGGCAATTTGGCGGTGCTCAGGTTCGAACCCCCGACCATCTGATCAGTAACCCAGAGCCTTAACCATTTGAGTCACGACTCCACCTCTACACCAGTAAAGGGAAATTCTGGTGCAAATGTAAACACAGACGACATCTTACACAATTGTTTGCTTCCAACTTTGTTCCAAAAGTTCCATGAAGAGCCACATATGGCTGAGATGGTCAGATGTTTACATCCTTTTTGGCAAAGGGACTACGAAGGGTTCAGGATTAACCCACTAACCCTCGATGATCTACAGTAGGGTAACCTGGAACCAATGCTTATGTAGTGTAATTATGTAAAGATGTTTAGCTTGTCCCATTGATTGTTGCTGTCTTATCTTATAGAAGACTCATTTTTAGATTTTCACTTTTCTAATCCACTTTATTTTTTCGCCAGTTTGGGAAAAGCAGAGAGGTGGGGCTTAATTATGGGGAAACAAAAAAAAGTAAGCAATATCACGTGAGAAGGAGTGCTGTTGTACTGAATATCACCACAGCTGTGATGCCGTTATGGGCTTAAGGGAACGGACTACATATAGCATCATGTGCCGAAGGCATCACAGCCATGCTGATATTCATTACAACAGCATGACCTCAAGTGTGTTATTTATTTTTATAGAACAGTTCTACAAACACTTTTCATCAACAGATTATGATTTGTTTATTTATTCAGCCAGTAATTTTGCTCCACCAACACATACAGTACACTGAGCCTAGACTTGACCAAGCAAGCCCAGTTCATAACACTACACAGACGGACTTGTTCAATAGGCACACGGCATGACGTTGCATTATTTTTTTCGCCTCTCTCCTTACCCTGATGCACCCTTCACTCTGGAACAGGGTAGATCTGGACTCAGACTCAGACTTTTTCCCCCTATCAAACGAATACCTTTTTCCCCCTGATAACCCTCACTGATAAATAGTTTTCTTAAGGATACACTGCTGTTTAGTCCCAGTCCCTTGTGCTCTTGCATTCATTTGTTAAACAGAGCTGTGAGTTGTCATGATTTGAGTTCAGTGTGTTTTAGTGATCTCTCATCACACTCATTCGGGATGTTTTTTTTTTTCCCGAATGTTATCCTTCCATGTGTTGGACAGTTCTTAACCCACTTTCAGTAGTTTCCACAATCTCCTTAGTTGTTTTCTTTGCTTGATGCAGTACAATAATTTGACCCCTCTGAATCAGAATGCTCACAGGATGTGTCTTCTGACTTGGTTGTTTAAGATATTATAAGCTACTCACTATCATTTAGGGTTAAATAACTTTTTGCATGCTGAACCGTATTAATCACTGCACTAATTATCCAGAAGACGACTCTTAAATATTTGCTTCATTAAAGACAGATAGTGACTTTTTTTTTTATCCAGACACCAAAAAAACATCTATACTTGTTCTCGCACAGTTAATTGTACACTTTAATAAAGTTACTGGATTTTTACCTACCATAATGAAATGGACACAAACCAAATTATACACGTGTGTCATCACATAGCAGTTGTCAAAATGTAATTGCACCCCAGTCAGAACAGGATTTTAAATGCAATTTCTCCCTTTTTATTTTGCTGGAGAAATCGAAATTTAAAACTACTTTTTTCCCCCCAGGAGAAATCTGTGTTTTTCCTGTTTTTCTGATTTCAGTTGTCGGTGTTTGACCATTTGAAGAGGTTTCCCGCCACCAAGCCGCTAGAAAATCTCCTCTGATTGAGGAAACACATTAATAAAGAGTCAGGAAATGATCAACATTAGGCCACAATGTTTATTCAGTAGTGTTGTTTCAACTTACAATACTGTCTGCATTTTGTAAGACTAAAAAAGGTTACCGTTACAGTCAGCTGTGCTTACACGATACCAGTTGCTCCGGCCCACTCCGATGTACACACTCCCTTTTAGCCGATACACACACACACACAAGCACATTTCCAAATGATAGGCACTTTGAAGGTTTAAAACATTTCGTGAATATACATTTATATATTTTATTCGATATAGTTTTTTTTTTTTTCTATATGTGAATAAGCATTTGGACTCGCCTTTAAAAAGTCTAAAGGATAAAAAAAAACTTATAATAATAATAATAATAATAATGATGATGATGATGATGAAAAAGTCACAATAAAATGTGAAAACTCAAAAAGGTGGCCAAGAGAATACGATACCACAATGTAAGAATCCCTTAATTCTGTGTTGCAGTAATGTTCTGTGTCCATGTCCAGCTAAGGTGGATCATGTCTACACGGCATTGAGAAGATGAAGCAAAGCCCGTGAATGTGTGGAGTTTAGTATGCAGTGTGTGATGTGTTCAGAAACAGGGGCCTCTCCGCTCTCCTCTCGTTCTCAGTACGACTTCATGACCTGCCGAATTCATGTTGCCTTCCAGAGCAGGGAAACCACTCGGAAAGGAACTTCCTGGACTCATTATCATTTGAGATGAGTCGCAGGCTTTTAATCAGAGCAGTTCTCCAGGTCTAAGTATAGCTTCTAACACAAAAGGGACCTGATTAGATCAAAACAGTTTGGCATGAATCACTCTGGAGACTTTACCAGAAGCATTTAAAAAAAACACCCGTGTCTTTGGGAGGGAGACAGCCGGGCCGGGCCCGAAATCCAAAAGGCATCACACCCAAGAGAGGGGAACAAACAAACAAACCAGCGGGGCAGCAGACTCAACCATGCCAAATGCCAAAAAAAACATCAGCTTAAGCGTAAATGCACCAGTCGTGTTTAAATATGATGTACTGAAACCCCAGTGTGTCACTTCCTTCTACACAGTAATCTCAACTTACAGATATGACTGATACCGACGCCAAAAACAATCTGTTCCCACTGGCAAGGCAAATGCAGAGTGGATCCAGGTTTTACAGAGGGAGAGACGGAGCTATGGGAAGCATAATAAACTCGACAGAAATCAGCGTCCAAATAAAGGGGATTTTTTGGGGGGTTTTTTTGTTCCTTTTCTTTTAAACTCCGACAAGCACCTACACGTAGCAAATTAGACGAAATCATAAAGATACATGCTCTACATCTCTGTCCCATCACTTCTCACCTTCACGTCCAATTACTTACTGAACCACATAGTGATATTACACAAGAAGCTAAAAAAAATTTAAAATTTAACGGACCAGGTGGACACGAGGGCTTAAAAATACAAATTTCCCTGGGAGCACGCGTACACTGAAGGATAACTGTTAATCTCGAGATGAAAAGCTCTGTAAAAAGTAAAGAAAGGCATTTTTAAAAACACCAGGGTGGGGAAAAAAAAAAAGAAAAAAAAAAAAAAGATAAGTTAATGAGATACACCTTTAACATCAACATTAGACATGCTAGGACAAAAACCTAATGCTGGAAAAGAAAGCAGGACTGATACAGAACAATTCTATTCAAATCGTTTCTTCTTTTTTTTTTTACTTTACAAATACAGACTGCTACAGTTAAAAAGTAGTCAGCGACTAAAAACAGCTCCTTTGACAGAAAGATGAAGATTCCTCACCTTTACAGATATTGTTTGTGTGGGTTTATTATTTTTTTTGTCTTTTCAGCCTTTTCAAAATAATACACAATAAAAGTTTAAATACACTGAGATTTACCATAATTGCTTGTTTTTTTTTTTATTTATTTAAAAAAAAAAAGAAAGAAAGAAAGAAAGAAAGAAAGGAATTACAATACTCTACGCAAAAGCTTTCTTTATGTTACTCATGTTCCTCGGTTGGTGTCTTAGTTTTGATCTTTACTTGAACGTTGTTTGTCGTCGTCGGCGATATGGGACCGTCGTTGCCGTCACTGATGAACTTTAGCTTGCGAGACAGTTGTGGAAATGGAGTCTATGCGTAAAACTCCTTGGTAGGAGCCTTCTGATACACCGCTCCCGACGGTTTCCGCTCACCCAGGTCGTAGCTGCCTTCGTCCTTCTTCCTCATGCGGTACACCAAGAGGAGGATGAGGAAGATGGCGAAGAGGAAGCCGATGACTCCGCCCGCGATGACGGCTGCCGGGGAAAGAAATAAACGCCAGGGTTAAAGGGAGCTCAGTGTGTGTGTGTGTGTGTGTGTGTGTGCGTGTGTGTGTGTGTCCTCACCGACTCTAATGTCAGTGACAATCATCTGCCCACCGGGGCTGGGCTCGGGCTTTCTAAATTCTAAAGTTCATAAAAACGCAGGCTATGCTCTCTCTCAGTTAAGCCTCACTTAATTGCCTAATTATAATAAAAGAGCTTTTCGGCTGCTTTTGAGGGGGAAAGAACAAAAGGAAGGTGGCAGGATGTAGGAAGCCGTCTGTCCACCCACACTGCAAAACCTCGGCGGTGCAGCATATTATCCAGACAGAGCAGAGTTAACTCTCTTTTAATATTTCCCCTCTGGATGTAAACTTCATGAAAATGTTCAGTTATTTGAAGGCAGTGCTGTATGCTTTTATCTTCTATTCTGGGTACTGGGTGCGGGGGCGGCGGAACGGCGCGGGAGGCATTGCAGAAGAGGCTGAACAATCCGAGTTGTAAGGTTTTAGCGTGTGTTTTGTTCGAAAATGAGGTAACCATGTGAACGTTATGTATATCTCTGCTAATCATCATCATCCAGCGTGAATGAACCATGTTCTGTTTACGTTTTAACAAAAGTAACACGTAGCCGTAGATGTTCTTCATGAGAGAAATACTGTACCTTATTTTGCAACTAATGTCGTTATTTAATTAATGCACATCATTAATTAAATAAAATAAAAATTAAATTAAAGCTGTGCAATTTAATCAATCTTTTGTTGGTCGATTCAATTCATTTTTTTTCCCGATTTCAGAATTGTTTAGATACGTTAAACTGTCTAAAATTGACTTAAACAAAATGTATTAGAGAGTATGCTGCGAAACCACTAGCATATTCTGCAAATACTCGCATTTTATGAGAGTATTGCAATTTTTTTTTCCTCTTTGGAGTTCAAGGGCTGTTTGGTGCGTTACTGCCACCTACTGGACTGGAGAGTGGAGGGGAAGAAAAAAGTTTTACAGCTTTGTAACTGACATTACACTTAAGTAACATAAGTTACATGGCATTTTCATTTCTATTAAATATTTTAGTAGTACAGGAATCTATAAGAAATATAGCTGTTTGAAACAGATTAGACAGTAAACTTTATTGCTACTGAATCTGATCGAAAACCGCAATGAATTTAAATCGAATCAACATTCTATCTCTGATAGCTCACAACTCGAATTGTTTTGATTTTCTTTTTGTATGCGTTTTAAATATTGTTAAATGTTTTACAATAAAATTTCTAGATAAAATATATTTAAAAACAACTTTAAATTTAAAAAATGTGTAATATCTTTCTTAGATTTTTACAGAATCCCCTCAGGGATAATGTGGTACTGAATATATACTGTACAGTAGGTGACAAACTATGTGCATGTTTTACTGAACCGAATGCACGAACTGACAAACCATTCAGTAATCTCGTGGGCTCGGTTTGTTCGTACGCACAGATTTTGCCTAAAATATTTTTTTGTAACAAATCGCATTTTAGAGAACACGCTCAGGAAAACAGAACTTGTATGATTCTAACGTGATCCTGAAAATCTCTTTCTCTGCTGAGTTTATCATCAGTAAGTAAGAGATTGCTTTTTAAATGGCAGAAGCTTATAAAACCAATGGTAGTACATAAATTTACATACATAAAGATTTTTGATAGTATTCAGTAGAGATGCTCCGATCAGCATTTTTGGGGCCGATCACCAAGATCATGATCTGCCGATTGCCGATCACTGCCGATCACAGAATGGCAGGGGAATGTTGCACAGAAAA
>JAQMYI010000023.1:20049830-20063791 GCA_030014275.1 Clariallabes melas | reverse complement strand
TCGCAAGAAATATCGTTATCGCAATATTCAACAACAATATCGCATATCGCATATTTTCCTAATATCGTGCAGCCCTACTTGGAATAAATAAACTATATTTAGAAAATAACTGTGCGAAGAACTAGTACTACTACTGTAGTAGATCCGAACATCTGATTGGACGAGAGACATCCCACGAATGGTGATAATGGATGGTAACATCACTCGGTGTCCCAGGTGTTCTAATAATCGTTAATTACACAAACTGTCGATCGCAGCATGGATGAAAGTAGGTCTAAAGATTAAAAATAAATAAATAAATCACATTCAAAACCAGTCACTTTCAGCAAGAAAACACATCTGATAACATCATAAGATACGATCACACGTTATTAATCCTGGAGGAAATTCTTGTGCCAGAGAATGCTCCAAGAGCAGAGAGAGTAAATAAATATACACAATGAAGTGAAGGAATAAATAAGGTAAAATAGAAATCCACAAACTGGACGTACGTAGAATGAAGCAACAGGCAGCAACAGAGTCACAGAAACCAGATTCTGGTGTAGGATCTACATGATGAATAATACTGCACATGATATTGCTAAATGATGTTACATGTGATATTGCCAAACATTACTGGACTTGATACTGCTAAATTATATTACGCATAATATAATGTCATCTTAGCAACAACTCAATCTACTTAACTACTTAATCTAGTCTACTTAATAACGGCTTCTGAGTCGTTCTGAATTGCCTCCGTGTCGTTTTATTTACGCCTAAGGTGAGTTACAAAGCTAACTAGCTTCTAACACAAGGCTGAATCCCAAATCCCCGTCTCGAGCCCCTGTGACCAGGGATTGTACTGTACGCCCTCCATAGCGAACAGAGCCTGTATTCAAATGCGGAATAACGGGAATTAAAAAAGCTCATTAAGTTATTTACAGGACTTTTTATCACCTCTACACGGTATTAAAATTCTTTACGAGTTTAAAACTGCTTTCATCTCTGTTAATTACACCAACTGTCGGTCGCCAGCTCCACCTGTGGCAGAAGGATGTGTGTTGGTGGAGAAAAATAAGTAGCTGGATGAATAAAAACCAATCGTAACCTGTTGATAATAAATGGTGTGTGCAGGACTGTTGTATAAAAGCAATATCACACATTCGAGGTCGCGGCTGTCGTAGGCACGATGGCGCAGCCCTCAAATGCGATATGGCTTCATTTTCCAATCACATGCATTTATGTCAATTATTTGTAGCTCATCAGACAAAAGGCTATCTCGAGTTTAAATGGTCTTTCATACTGTAGTTCTCATTCTCCAACCTGATCCAGCCACTATTTAAAAAAAAGAAATAAACAAAATGAAAAAAGTGAACTACAAAGCAGAACATTTAACCACAACCGGACAAAGGAGCATGTGTTCATTGTGCTCATATTCTGCATCATATGCTTATCTGTCTAGTGTGAAACAATGAACCACTTTGTCTTATTTGTAGCCATAAAGTCAGTAATCAGTAAACAGTTAAGCATTAAACGGTCAGCCTTCAGTCATGTCAGGAAGTTACCTGGATGCAAAAACAAATTTACCCAGCGCGACTTGTACAAACTTTACTCGAACACTCTCGCTCCAAGGCAAAGTAAACTGATACATAAAGCCTACTGTATGACTTGACATTCAAACTGTGACATTGCGTCCGTTCCCTAATCGCTAACGGAGCTCGAAATGTGCTATTTCAGTCATAACACGTCGCGCTCCAAGCCCCTGCTTATCTGTGAAACTCCGCTTGCCGATAAGGGGTTTTGTTCTCTCCGCTACATGCCGCAGTGCTGATTGCACCTGTGCTGGAGAGGCTTCCTGGTGGGACGCGTCACTGGTTTATGGCACCGACACCACAAGCAGCGGCGGCAGTAACGCCACATGTTCACTCTCAAATTAAAGGAGTCACGTCACCCGCCGCCCCTAATCCCCTGGCAACCACCCTGGGAGGAACGACTTGTTTGTCTCCCAGTGTTTACGAGTGTCCTATTGAAACCGAAAATAACTGGCTGGTGCTTTGACGGTACACGAGAATAAACCTGCATAACAACGACCGCATAGCCGTGTAACCATTTAAAACACAAGTTAATGGGAAAAAAAAAACAGGGCGTGTTTTTGATGTTTATATGAAATGATGTAGGTCCACTTTATGGGAGTAGGTCATGTCTTGTTTATATGCAAGGGTGCTCAAAGTAGGATCAGTGGCGTGTCTTTGTGTGTTCCGGGATAGCTTCTTAAACACCATGACAACCTCGGTTCACTGCCAACCTTACCCGAAGTCTCTGGTCATTCGGTCGGGCTCTCCATACTGATGAAGCTTCACAGGACACACAAAATGGACGTTTTTTATTTTTTAATCATGTCACATAATATTTGCATCTTTGTTTGACTGTTTCTAACATTAATAAGACTTAAAAACACACTTTCCGAACCCAAGAATTCAAAGAACTTCAGAAAAAGCCGTAGATAAAAACCAGAACACTATCAGATCCGTTCAAAAAGAGAAAGGAAAAAAAGAAGAAAAAAAAGTTAACGTTTTAAAGAAAGCCGCTCAAGCATGGAATGATCTGAAGGAGAAACTGTTCAAAGGAACTTCGTCATCTCGCCAGCGCATTCCTTCTGCGCTCAAATTTCCGCGATCGACACTACACACGTGAGTCAAACCACGGAGCGCATAAGGAATTCCGCCCAAATCGACAAAGTCCTGGCGCTAATTACGCGGCCACACACAATCCCCCCCCACCACCACCAGAGAGCATGCACCTCGTTTGTACAAAAGGTTCTTGAGCGTCTCTCTCTCGAGTCGTATCGACGTGCCAGGGTTCGAGGCACCAAGAGCTGCTCACAATAGTCAAAAGGGCAAAAAAAAAAAAGAAAAGAAAATGGAATTCCTGAAAGTACACTCCTTCCCAGGACACGGCCCATTGACGTGGACTTCAAAGGACTTCTGCACCACTGATCTGAAACCTGTAGAACACGGTTCACGCGTACAGTGCGGATCCGACCACAAAACCTGCTGCTTGGGCCCGTTCGCTTTGAAATGGAACGGACTGGAGCCGACAACCTATCGAACAACAAAGCGCCGCCTTATAAACCTATCTGCTGGTTCGCTTTGATCTCCAACCACTCTCCCAACCCCCCCATCCTGTGTGCGGTGTCTACTCCCAAACACCCACACACACACACACCCACACATATACATACACACATACTCCCAAACAGCCTAACAAACCTAAATGCTGCCCACTCGTTCAACAGAACATTATCAGGGCTGCTGTTCTCAAGGACACCATGCAGTGATTTCTTATAAATGACTTTTTTTTTTTTTTTTTTTTGAGAAACGTTGTGGACACTTCTTGTGGACAGTCTAACAAGCAGCAGAACAAGACACGAGACCTTACGATTTTGCGGCCCGTTATAAAGAAACAGCCACAATACTTTTGTGTGTGTGTGTGAGTGTGTGTGAGTGTGTGTGTGTAACAAACAGTGAGCCAGCTGGAGGCTTACATCGTTCCACAGATGAGGACACAGAAGCAAAGGATGGATTATGGAGAAAAGGGAAACAAACAATGTGACAGGAAATAAAGAAAACAGAGAGAGAGAGAGAGAGAGAGGGGAGAGGAGGATGCAGAGGAGCAAAAAGAAAAGGAAAAAAAGAAAAGAAAGAGAGAGAGAGAGAGAGAGAGAGAGAGAGAGAGAGAGAGATTACTTCTGTTGCCTGCAGGTTACTTCACTAAAAGCCTGTCAAACTGCACGTTCATGCCTAGCAACCTTTGAAAGACTAGAAAGGGTCCCTTGGTGCATTGTGTGGTTAGCTGGAAGCGATGTTATTACTCAAGCAGGCAGCGGATGAAACGGGAAGGAGGGGGGGAAAATCACGAAATTGAGCTCGTATTCTTTCTACTTGGACTCACCTTTCACCTTAAAGGGAAATTCTGTCAGAATCCCCAACCACAGATATTACAGCAAAACCCCATAAATGTATCAATCTCTCACCTGCTTTCGGATTCATCAGTGACGCTGCCGGCAACGGCAAGAAAACCGACGGTTTGAACAGTGTAACAGTTTGAACAGTGTAACAATGTAACGGTTTGAACAGTGTCACGGTTTGAACAGTGTAACGGTTTGAACAGTGTAACAATGTAACGGTTTGAACAGTGTAACGGTTTGAACAGTGTAACAATGTAACGGTGTCACGGTTTGAACAGTGTCACGGTTTGAACAGTGTCACGGTTTGAACAGTGTCACGGTTTGAACAGTGTCACGGTTTGAACAGTGTAACGGTTTGAACAGTGTAACGGTTTGAACAGTGTAACGGTTTGAACAGTGTCACTGTGTAACGGTTTGAACAGTAACAATGTAACGGTTTGAACAGTGTAACAATAATCGCGCCAAAGCTCATCACGTTCCTTCGATTATGACCTCCAACTCCGAGACGTACAACCTCTAAAACACATGCAAGATTATCATTTGTGCACTTTTTCTGGAATCTTGAAGGTCGTCGGAGTTTAAACTGAGTTTTGGCGAAAAACACTTCAAAACACAATTAGCTTTTTTTTTTTTCCATTTCTTTTTTTCAGCCCGAGAAGCAGACTGAGAAAAGTTCATGCGATGCCATCTTTAAAGGTTTAAAAAGGCTGTTTGAAGCGGTTAATGGTGCGTGCTTGTCGACAGGCTACAAAAAGATTTTTTTTTTAAATAAATAAAAAAAAAAAAAAGGTCTGTGTTTGGCCATCTGCCTCGTTCTGTACAAGCATAAAGTTCCAGGCCGAGTTTATTGAGAAAACCATCTATCAGTGGTTACATTTGGTCAACGATCCTTTAAATAGATTCCCTACATGATGGAAAAAGGAAACTTTTTGCAGATGCGTCTCGAGTTTCTCTTATTCCAGCGGATTCCTCCATTTCGCTTAGCCAGCACATTTCAAATCATCAGAAAAAAAGAAAGAAAAAAAAAAACATTTCCAGGGAGACAGCTCGACTCTCCTCCCCTGAGCTCGTCTTTAAACTTCTAACTTTATCTATACAGCCGGACAGGAGGAGATCTACACCGTAAGCAATATGGACCCCTCGGTCACCGGTACAACCTTTTCCGTTCCATAAGTCGGCAGCAAAATTATTAGGTCTTGCTTTATCACCTCTGAAGAGCAAAACAGCTGACCATAGCTTTCCTGTCACCGCGCTGCGCAGATGGGAAAAGGAAGAGCGATACTGTGGTGTAATGGATACGACTCTACCTCTGGAGGGGCACCGCCAAGTGCACCTGGCCGTATCCATTTTACACGCCGTGTATTGCTTGACCTGTGATTTATTCGTCCCTGTGCGATGTCTTGGGCAAAACGGGACGTTACGGGAGTAATTGGGTGCTGAAGACAAAATGTGAGCGGTTTTCAAGGAACGGAAAACAAGTTTATGAAATTGGTTCCAGCAGTAAAGCATGAGGGGGGAAAAAAAAAAGTAGAAGAAGAAAAGGAAAGGGTGGGATAGTTTCTGCATTCTTACATGCTTGAGATTTTTTTTTTTTTATGGTCCTGCTGGGGATCATAATCAGGGACTAATTAATAGTCTTTCAGAGAGAGTGGAGCAGAGAGAGAGAGGGGAGAAAGTAAACACCGAATCAAACTCCAGCCCGAACCCGAGAGGCCTGGATACGGTCCAGCGTGTGGGTCGGGTATACAGTAAATGTTTGTGAAATTATATCACTCGTGGGCCAAGACGAGACTAATCTTACCAATCAGAAATGTGTTCGTCAGCTCAGGAGCACGCTTAATCAGACACGTGAAACTTTTTCTCTGCCTTTCAAAAAAAGAAAAGAAAAGAAAAAGAAAGATGCAGCTGGATTCGACGGATCAAAGCAACACCGCCTTAAATGCCTCGGCCGTTCTGTAAAGTGGTTACCGAGTTATCTCATCTCTCATCTGAAGTCGTGGAATCAATGGACATATCGAGTTCTGAGGAGAGTGAGGTGAGGCCTGAAGGTATAAGTGGAGTGAAAGCCTCTGATCACGCTTGGCAGGACTTCACGCAAGGTCTCCTCATATGGTTCCAAGGGTTTGGGAAAGCACTGCATGAGCAGGGAGGCCCAGAATGTACGTTGATCCACCAGATAATATTTCAAAACACGCGTAAAGCGTTACCATGTGCCACGGCTTGAGGTTGGAGGCATGCGTAACCTATCTGTAGTGAGTTATGGGAAAACCTGTTGGATCTACAGACGCGTTCATGTTCAGGACCTGACAGAAAGAGGAAGACTTATAAATCAGAAGAACATGCACGGAATAAATATATATTTCCATAAATACACTAGACGGGCAAACATTTTTGGAATACCAGAGCGCGTTTCTTCCTCAAACTGTTGAAGATGTACGGTAGCATTACTGCTTCTCTTTGCTGGAACCGCGAGGCACAAATTTGTTCCAGGGTGAAAATGCTCTCGGCACAAATCAAGCTCCATGACCCTATACAAATGTTGAGACTTGAGTTTCCTGCAGAACCCAAGGTTCAACCCTGCTGTACACCTTCAGGACGAACTGGAACACTGACTGCACCTCGCACCTCATTACCCGACACATCACTACCTGACCTCACTAAAGCTTTTATACCTTAATGAACACAAATCCTAGTGGAAGATCTAGTGGAAAGCCTTCCCAGAGGAGTGGATGGTATTACAACAGCAAAAAAGGGGATTAAATGTGGAACAGGATGTTGTAAAAGCACACATGAGGGGTGAGATCATCGGGTGTCCACAACCTTCTAGGCTAATAGTCATCTTAAAAGATTAGACATGCACTACTTTAGTGCATGTCTAAATAAATAAATAAATATATAAAAAAAAATTTTTTTAATCCACACAGTTAAATGGTAGCGTACACTATGAATCATCCGTACAATACTATGAGCTAATCATTTTATTGCATGCTAATGTTAACTATTCATTGCATGCTAACTTTAGTTTAAAAGTTAAAACTTAACCAGGTTTTGTTATATTTGGCTAAGGATTTCTGCAGGTATGGTAAACTGATCAAACAATAAGTCACTTATTCAGTGTGGTTCACAATTACTCTAGTAAAACATCAGCATGCTTTGGGTTCAACTTTAATCCGCTTGTGATAACAGAAGTCTCACGTCACATCACATCGGGTGAAACCGAAAACCTCAAACCTTTGTGGCCTCCTTAGCAAACCGCCCTCCTTAAATTCACCCAAAGATCCTCTAAAACAAGTTGATCTAAAGCGTGGCCTGACCCCCCCCGAATCAATCCATGGTTCAATTCTATCCAAACACATTTATTGTATTTTACTTTGGGGCCAAAGTAACAAGGTTACAAGCTGATGATAAGGTTATTATTTATTTTTTTTATGTTTGTTTTGTTTTTTTGTGAACCCAGACAGTTGGCACCAGATCAGACGCCGCGTACTGCCGCTATTACTTCCTGTTCCCAGTATTACTTCCTCAGAGGAAGACTTTCGATTTCATGGTTTCCAGTCCAAACAGTAATACGCCCCAAATGCACAATAAGCCTTAGACTATTTCTCCCAGTAGATCAATCAATAACACAAGTCAAGCCCAGAATCTGGCATCATGATATGAAACGAGCATCTGGATACACTCGACTCGATCGGTCGATCCAGTTCCCAGGCATTCCTGTCTGACCCAGACCTGCGCTTCCTGCTACTCGTTCAAATCCCTAAAAAGTAAAAAAATAAATAAATAAATAATAATAATAAATGAAACAATTACACAATGAGAGCCATTTGTTTGATTAGCGGGTTTGCGGGACTGGATCATCCACCGCTGCACAGATACAGTACATTACATTTCAGAATGATTTATGCTTTGAGAGGTTTTTAATGATCACTGACCGTCTTTATCCGCAGCACTTATACATATCACACGTTTCGAATTTTAATGTGCGTTCAGCCCAAAGGGCACAGACAGTTCAGCGTTGAATTTTAACTATGAATAATAAAACAGGCCAATTTTCTTTTTTTAAAAGGAACACCACCGCTAGCTGTTTATGAACTATTTCCAATCCACCTTGCCCGCGGTAGGAAGCGGCAAAACAATCTGTTGAACGATGACGATCATTTCGCTCCAATATCCCTCGATATCTCTATTGACTTTCCACCAATCTCGGCCCTCGCTGGAAGGGGTTTTACACTTTCCTGTTTAAAAAGCCTTAGAGGGTATTCCCCACATTCTCACACACACTATCAGCCTGAATTAAAAGTCCTGCTCGCTCATCACGTACCTTAAATCATCTATTTATTGCCCAAGAACTTATAATGTAGTTCTGAGCGTCATGTGATCACCTACGACTCGGCTACAAACCGGCACAAACTCTCCACGTGTGTACGTATTTAGCCATATGTATGTGTATCTAGCCATTTTAGCAGATTACCTCCACCTTCTGTATTAGCGTGTATTAGTTTTATAAGTGCTTGCTCAAAGCTGTCTATTTCAACATTAAACAAGGACTCGAACATCATTTCTGACTTCATGATCCATTATGAAGAGGCACAAAGTCTATAATCCTCCTACAAGCCGTTACAATCTCCCTATGAATAACTTCTAGATACATTTCTGTCACAGACTAGACGGCCCAGCGGTCTCGCACCTCCAGGGTCGAGGGTTCGATTCCTGCCTCGGATCAGTGTGCATGTTCTCCTCCATGCTTGGTGGGTTGCCACAGTCCAAAGCCATGCAAATTGCCCATAGTGTGTGATTGAGTGTGTGTGTGAGAGAGAGGCAGGGTGTAACCTAGCCAAGACCCCTAGAATAGGCTCCAGGCCTCCTATGCCCCATATACAGGATACGCGGTATAGAAGGTGGCTTCGACAAAATCGAGCATCGAAATGTACCTCGTCATTTGGAACCAAATTTTTATTACCCAAGGAGTAAAATCACTGGAAAGCACCTCCTGCGCATCTTATTTCCGTCTCAAACTACCTTTGAATTTCTTTTTGTTCATGTTTTTAATTGCGATGTGAACTTGTCTAGGTCTAATTAAACTAGTACAGGGTTTGTTTAATCAGCTTAAGGTAGTTTCACATGTCACACGCATTCATGTTACTGCCTGATTATTATTTTTTATAAAGAGCCACCATCACCACTCCATTCGAAAGTATCAAAACCAAAAAAACTATTGATAAAACCCCCCCCAAAAAAAAATCAGTGTCTCTAATATCAATCAAATTCGATTGGTATAAATTTGCATCGTTATTACTAATATTTTGTCACGATCAGCTCTCTCTCTCTCTCCATTTGTTAGACTTAGTGTTGGTTTTCACATTTATATTAGCTTGTATTCTCTCTTTTTAGTGACCTCGCTACTTTCTGAAACGTGTAATAACAATAATAAAGTCTTAAATAACTGTCTTATCTGTATAACCTTCAACGTTGCTTAACACTTGTATAGAATAAACAATAACTGGACAAGTTCTCTCTCTCTCTCTCCCTCTATTATATTATATTATATTATATTATATATATATATATAGAGAGAGAGAGTAATCTACCCAACCCCGAGCGTGCATCATGCATTTCATTTAAACTCAACATTCTGACGAGGTGTCCAGGGTGTTTAACTAGCCAGCGTAACCGTCTCCTCCTTACCGTGCCACCTCAGATACTAAAGCCCTTGACATATGATGGGACTTCACACCATTCACACCCACTAAGCCATTGTTTTTTTTGCTTTGTTTTTTAATTCACAAAACTGCATCCAGAAAAAGCAACTTGTCCGCTGAGCATCTTTCAGGTTGGCAGCGAAACCGCACTGCGCCTGTTTTGACGCCGCCGCGCAGCACCATCCCACGAGTGTTCCTCCTCCTCCTGTGATTACTAAATAAAACTCAGAAATGCTCCGAGGACTGATTCCGGCCTCGCTTGAAGGAGGGGCTGGAGTCTGCAGGTTTGCTTTCCTGCAGAATATTTCTCTCTCTCTCTCTTTCCTAAGGCTAGTTTTTTTTTTTCTTCAATGCTCTCACTGCAAGCACTCGTACAAGAAAAAGTGAGCTAATTACAGCGCTCGAAAACAGCTTTCACACTTCGCCGTGAGAACTGAACTCTCAGGGCATGTGGCTCCGAGGACAGAAAACAACCTAATAACCGAATGTTCGAAAATATGTTCTGGCGCCGGAGTTTTTTTTTTCCTTTTTCAATGGAATTTTAATAGGGAAACCTAAGCAGTGAAAGAAACGTAAACACTGATTTGGCGAGCTCGGCGTCTGGTTAGCGAGCTAAAATCGAACACGGCCAGCTGGTGGCTAAGATTTAACGAAGGCTGTGGAGCTTTTTTTTATTTTAATTGTCAGTTTGATGATCTTCACGCAGTAAATCACGTCATGAAATCCTACTCGTATCCAAATCCTGTACGCGCGTGCCACTTAAAACCGGCGGATGAAGAAGAATCCTTCGGTAATGAATAACGATGTCTAATTAACTTGAGCTAGACGATCTACACGGTTCGCGAGCGCACGTCTCCACCAGCCGTACCGAAGCCATCGACAGGGACAACTTGGCTCGCGGCGCTTTCAAGGATATTTTTAATAGAACCCGGAGGATCGCCGTGATGGGCCTCTGCTCTCGTATCTCCACGACTCCCTGTGGCTCCAAAGTGGATTATGGCCACCCTGTGATTTCTCGACCCAGTTAAACAGCTTTTGATGCACACAGGAAAAAAAAAAAAGAAAAAAAAAGGCAAGGATTCTTTGTGTGCTGCGTAACGTTATACGCTGGGAAATGGGCTTCACCCTCCGAGTAAGGATTTGAATAAAAATACTTAAAGATTCGGCGTAGCGAAGCAGGTCCGTCTACTCCGCTTACAGGACGAGTGGAAGGAGGGATGCGAAAGTCGGTGGTGAATCTGAAAGAAACACACGGATACGCTTTCAGAAAATTGCTTTCAGCAGGATCGGAGCTCAAAGAGGGAATCAAACTCAAGATACAACAGTGACTTAAAAAAAAAAGAAAAACAGATCATTAGTTTTATCCTGAATAGATTTTCTTCTCTTTATAAACTGGTACTCTGGACTATATAAATATACTGCTGACGAGATAAAGCGCACAGATCCGATAGGTCTATTTTTATTTTCCAGCGTAATGTTGGGCCCCTTCACATTTCGAAACATTTTAGACTGAATACCGACAGCTCCTTTGAACAGCTACCTCATGCAAATACAAACTTGGAATCAAACTCAAACCTTCTAAGCTCATCAATTTGTCATGAACGGCAAGGAAACAGGTCACAACCCGTCATCGAACTGCTAATCGGTAAATCGGCCTTGGCTGTTTCAACTGTTCATGAAATATTTTGGATAAATCCCCAGAATCAAACTTCACACTTTAATTACATCTTGGTTGATGATTAATTCATTTCAAATCCAGTGGTGCTGTACAGCTAGGGGCAGCGGTGGCCCAGAGGACTAAGGCACAGAGTTACTGACTGGAAGATCTGCGGTTCGAGTCCCAGCTCCACCTGGTTGTCACGGTTGGGCTCCTGAGCAAGTCCCTTAATCCTATCTGCTCCAGCCGCACCGTATCATGGCTGACCCCAGTCATATTACTAGGGTTTACATACACTAATATTATGGTTTATTGCCATATCAGCTTCACAGGCTATTTCATGGCAGATACATAAACATTCAATCATTTTATACAAACAAATATAGTATAGATATAATGTAAGGATATAAAGATAAATAAATAAACAAGCACAAAGCTCTGCTACAATGCAGATACCTGGACGATTTCCTACGTGTGCCTGGACGTAAAACAGCTACCAAAGGAGCAACTCCTCCAAATCTGCCTAAAATGAAGCAAACAGCAACACAACCAACAATATTGTGTTTTAGCCAGAATCGAACTTTTTCGACATGAGCAAAGGGGTTGTTCTTCCCGCTGTGAAGCGTTTAATCTGCCAAAAATATAACAGAAGACGATTTTTTTCCCCCCACAATCCATCAAATCCAGCCTTCTGAGCTATGACTTGTGATTTATTATCCACTCAGTGTCCCGTCCTCAGCCGAAGACCAGAAGTCAGAAAAGTAAAGACTAGTGCGGGAGAGAGTTGTTCTTACAAAGTTTGTTGATCTGGAAAGGACGCAAACTTTTCCTCCTAGAAACACATCTCATCGCCTACTGTTACCCCATGTGGTGTAAGCATGCTCAGAAATGAGGAATATATTTATTCCGACGAGAGAGAAACGATCAAGTTGGTTAATATTTTCCTACTGAATGGTTTAGACGACTGAAAATTCCTTCCAGTCTGATGAGATCAGACAATTACCTTCCAACTGAGGTGGTTACTAAAACACGTTAACCTTAGGCCAATTAATCAATTCAATTAATTGAATCAGGCCATCAGTTTTCGATTCAGAATCAACTAATGCTTATAAAACTATTAACTAAATGTCCAAAATACTCATATTTTGCGAGACTATTGGTTCTTCTTTTGTGTTTCCATGTGCTTGGCGCGGGTCGCGCCAAGCACATGGAAATAAACAGGACGTGTAAATAAACAACACAAACCGAACAGCATTTTAGTAACTACTTTCAGTAGTTTTTAATACTTCAAAACTTGCAATAAATATCACTGCTTCAGAAATATTAGAAAGTAAATATTAACACTAATAAATTAAATAAAAAAAAATCAATCACAATGCCCTTCGATTAAATAATGCATTTTTATTCTGATTATCAGTAGAATATTAGCGTCCTACTACTTTTATCCAAAGCAACTTCCAATTGGAAGAGAAAGCAACTTCCTAAACAGCCCACCAATGAGAGCTTCTACAGTACACCTGTCAAAAATCTGGACACGCCTTCTAATTCAATGTTTTTTTGCTTTGTAATTTATTTTCTACATTCTAGGACTATACTAGACGTGGGCAAAAATGAATTAAGTCATGTATAAAAAATGATTGCGAGCCGATTCACGTATCGTCTCACTGACTCCATGATATATATATTTTTTATATCATTGCGGTATTAGGTTTATAAACAGAGATTCACCGGTCGATCCTCCAGTGACCGAAATCGGCTGTTTTTCAGCTTGGATATAAACGATCCTGTGCTGAGCGATCACGCTCCTTAGTGCATATATTTGGCGTTACCAAAGATATCAAAAGTTGCACTTGTTAAAAATCAATAAATTTTTTTACAAAGCCTTGGATCTGCCTTTCTCTCCAAACTCTGCGAGCGAATTAGTCTCACGCCCACTCATTACACGCCCTCACACCAGCTTCAAAACAGCACTAGCGCTAATCAGGCGTTAGGAGCTACACACACACAACGGCTCGACATGCGCTCAAGAATTTGGAGGCAGTTAAGGCGTTGAAATGTGACCGTTCCTTTAAAATCCCGCAGGAGGTACACTCTAAACTAATCACACCCCGGCATCCCGCGGGGTAGGAAAGGAATTATTTGCCAAGTTTGTTTAGAAATAATAATTATGGTGGATATGTGCTGCTCGGTAAAAATGTAGCTTTTTGTTTAATTTAATTTCAAGTTAAATGTTAAAACTCTTGTATTTTAATCTTGTTAGTTTGTATTGTTTAAATGATGCACTTGGTTTTTAAGTGAGAACACTTATGTTTAAAGAATAAGCCATGAGCTACATTAATTTATTCATGTTCAGTTTAGTTGTGAAGCCAAGGTATAAAATTTTGAGTTATGGCAACTTTTTAATTTTTAACATCATAAAATTGTAACTGAATTGAAAAAAATATATATCGAATCGGGCTTATTTATAAAATCATGACTCTTACAGAATCGCAATATCAGTCGCCGTATTGTGTCGAGTGCGTTTGCAAAACTTGTGCTTGATGATGAAACTGTCTCTCATGAAGACCTTCCCAGGAAATCAGAGGAGACGTTCATTTAGAGTCACCAGCCTCAGAAATCACCAATTAACAACCAGCACCTCAGATTAGAGCCGTTA
>JAQMYI010000023.1:20011472-20021583 GCA_030014275.1 Clariallabes melas | reverse complement strand
AAAAAGTCCTCTACAGGAGCACACTGCTTTGGATAGTTAATGTCAAAAATATAAAATGCCTTGAAGCACACATCAACAAGTAGTGTGCTTAGCTCCAGAGTCTGTCCCACCAGAATGACGAATGCCTGAAAACAGCGCTGGTCATTATCTCCCAACATCAGGATGTAGGGGTACGGCGTTGACACTTCAGCCTGCTGCAGGTATTCCACCATGTTGGTTCCAACCTTAGAAAGAAAGAAATGAAAGAAAGTAAAAATTTTGTTAAAAACCAATTTTAAATAAGGAATAAAATAAATGATCTAATTTAATGACACATCTTTAATATTTATTTAAAAGTAAGGTGAATGTGACAACGCGAAGGTAGCATATATGCAAATTCAATCTAATTTATAAATGGGTTGTCACTATCAAATTCTGGCAGCGTTTAAATAGCCAATAAGTTGCAATGTAGACTCAACATGCTGTGGATGAAGGGTACATTACAAAAAGAAAAAGGGTACACTACTTGACTGAAAAATAAAAAACACGTGCTTACCTGTAAAGCTATCTATCAGGTCAGGAAGCTGCCATTCTGTTAATGTCCTTCTGACAAAGCTGTCCATTACGATAGGGTATAGGTACCCGGAAACAAAAACATGGAGACAGCTACTACCAAAAATAAAACAGCAAAATAAGCATGGCTTTTCGGATAAAGCTCCTAATTATTTATTTATTTATTTTTAAGTCAGACAAGTTGATCTTGTGGTCTGTGTTGATTTTAAGCTAATTACCGAGAAAATGCATTGTCATAGCTGGTGTCATACTGGCACATTACAATCACCCAAATATTAATACTTCATCTAGTAGTTATCTGTACAGCTGTGGTACTTTTTCCCGTAGTTGGCGCGTTGACTGATTTAATTTAGCCTGAGTCACAAGCAACTTTGGTTAAAGAGGGCTACCTGGTTAGCTTACATGCAGCAGTTAATGGTGACATATTTGCATACTTGCCAAAGGGGGAAAGGTGTAAAATATTGTTATAACTCGGGAGAATTTTGACCGCAGAGTAAATTACTAGCTAGTAAAAAACGGGAGTCTCCAGGGAAAATCGGGAGGGTTAGCAGGTATTCATATTTGTGAGAAGGTCAGTGTTTTGTAACACTCCAGCATTTTATTGTCTCAAGCAGTGAGATTAATAAAGTTCTAATGTTAATGTGGTTGCTAACACTAGCAACGTAACTAAATGCCTGCGTCATGCTAGCACTACAGTTAACAGTTTAGCGTTCATTCATCACTGCACCATCTTCGTACACCCTGCAAACATTCTACAAAGAAATCTAAAAAGCTCAGACATCTTAGCCGTTTCTTTCATACACAGGTGGGGTTCTTTGGCTAGCTAGCAGCACTTGTCAGCTAAATTATCATACCTCAGACCAGCCTGAAAGTTCGAGTGTAACCTTAACACGGTAACAGTAAATGTTTTTCAGTCATATGTGACTTAAGTGGGTGAACATGTGTATACAGAACTTGTATTTAACGTCATTAACATCAGCGCTCAAAAGAGAAGACACGAAGCTGACAGCCGCTGAATACACCGGTGAACTTTGGGGGAGGGGCCAACCAAACTTCAACTCAGCAGCTGGGTTACACAAAAACTACCCAATTCTCTGTAAGTAACCCAGAACAATTACCCAACAGAGGCAACCCAGCGTTTGAGTAGAAAAAACAACCCAGCATTTTTTAGTGTGTATGCATTATGTTAAGTATCTAAATGCATTCTCTTTGATGCTGAATTACAAGAATTGACCTTCACCCACTCAGAACTTTATTGTTGTTGGAGGTGCTCACACAATGCACTTCTGGTCTTGTAAGGTTTTCTAAGGTCTTGTTAAGCTGCTAGCATGCTTACTGCTGGGATTCGTGACTAGGGCTCACTCTGGTCTATCCTTGTTTTTTCAGGATGCATGAAAGCATGCTGTGGTGAACCCTGTGGAGAATCAATTACACTCACTGTTATTTTTGGATTTACTGTGCCCACCACAGTGTTACCTGCAAAGAAAATGTGCATTGAAAACAGAATGATGTGATAAGCATGTCAACACTCTCTACTTCTGTGAGCAGTACAGCTTGTGTTTACTTTTGGTCTGAGCACAAAAAGCGAGATCAAATCTTACTGAGTTAAGGGAGAGTTCAGGATTATTACTCTTGGTAATGCATTGAGCAAATAGCATTTTGTACAGGCAGAACACCAGACAAAGTATTATCAGCTAGTGTTTGGCTTTTTATCACTCTCATTTAATTGGATCTCTTAGAAAGTTCAGATGAATCTCAGGGGGGCTCTCGTCTAGTTTACACCTTCACACTTGTTTTCCACCTTCCTCTGGTGAAGCTGATTAAATTGTGCAGCCTTGCTTTAGGGCACCGAATAATAATGTCAGAGAATGCTTTGATTTCTGCTAAGTGTTTTTTATACAGCAATGCTAAGCTAAAACTGGTTGAAACTATTGCAAAGATTTAAGCAAATAATTACATTTTGATTTCAATTTTATGTGAAATCTTTACATTACTTATACCACAGCATTGCTAACTTCATGTGCTAGATTGTTTAAAAGGTGTTGATAAATATTCCACAGGAAAGCCTCACATTAGCTGGCTGTAAGTCAAATAATATGCTTATATACAGTAGTAATCTATTGTAATGCTTCTCATACATTATTGTTTCTATAGCAACAACTTTACAGATGTTTTTACATTACATTTTCTGCCACCGGAAACTTGCATTTTCTGGTTTCTTGGTAACAAACAAACTGCATTTTTGTTTCATGTACTTAAATGAAAAAAATGAAAGGCTGGTGAGTTGATGATAGCTGCTATAGAGACAGGATCTTTGTATAGCAACATTATACACCAATCAGCAATACCATCAACACAACTGCCAGATGAATTGAATAACATTGATTATCAATTATGTATATATTCCAGTAAACTAGTGACAGGATCATGAGAACCCAAGGCTCATTTATGTCTCTGGCCAGCCCCCCAAACTTATCCTACAGAAGGGCCAAAGTAGCAAATAGCAAAACAGAAAGTTATCAGAACACCTAGTGCATTACAGTCTTCCATGTACTGTATGGGGCTGAGCAGGCACAGAGTTTAAAGCAGTTGATCTGGCTTCTCCCCAGATCTCCTTCCTACCAAGTATCAATTGATTGCGCTGGACAAAGAGGGTCGATCCATAGTACCCAAAGGATCCATCACTTGCATCTCATTGCCAGACACCACAAAACACCAACCGGGGTCTGGTGGAGTCATGCCCTGAGAGGCCAGACCTGCCATGGTGGCACAAGGTGAACTTACACAGTATTATGCCTGACCGGTGTATGAACCAGCAAACATGTGGGCAATACTAAATAGTGCTTCCACAGGATTTATATGGTTAAGTTGCAGTCAATTGCTGCTAATCATCAGCCCTTGATAAACCGAACATTTGCAGGTGTGCAGACCTCTATAAAAGCAGAAGTTTTGGTAGTTTGCTGATCTGGAGCATTCAGTGGTTCAATGCCAATAGGAAAAGAATTGGAATTCTTGCTGCACATAAATCTAGAAATGGAAATTAAAACCCAAGAGTTAAATCCTAGACCCTGAAGGCTTTAATGAGAATGTCAAATGTAAAAGTCCATGACAGCACAATCAGAATAGGACTGAACAAGTGGAGTTTGTTTGGAAGAGTGCCAGGACAAAGCTGAAATAATGTGTCTAAGAGGTTCGCAAAACTCAAACAAACCAGACTTTTGAAAAAATATCTTATGAACAAATGGAGTTGTTTAAACAGCGCAAAAACACCTCATACCCGCTATCAAGCACTGCGGTGGAGGGGTGGTGATTTGGGCTTGTTTATAGCTACAGGACCTGGATACCTTGCAGTCATTCAGGTGACCATGAATCCTCTGTATACCAGAGTATTCTAAAGGCAAATTCGAGGCAATCTGTCTGACAGCTTGGTTAACATTGGGTCATGCAATAGGACAATGCTCAAAATATAAATAAAAAAGATTACTTTACTTTGCTAAACATGAATACACAAGCTATTTAATCATGGGTGGAACTTTCCCCCTTTTTTTTTTTTTTTAATTCTTTTTGGTTTCATTTTTGTTAAATAAATAATGGCACTGTGGAATTAATATTCTAAAACTGAGACCCAATCACATGATTGTTCTTTTACACAAAAAACATAGGATGAAGAGGGGATACTAACTTTTGAACGTGACTGTAATCTTATTATAGAAGATTTTAAACATTTTAAGCAAGGCATGATAATTTAACTTTAAGATTTTCAACAAAATAAGACATTTTGAAATGAACCAGTTAATTAGCCAGGTCATTCTAACTTATGCTTGCATCTGTCTTTGTCATATTGAATATTCCACATATAGATAGACTATGCAGACTACAAAAGTAGTGGAAAACCGTGATTAAGCACAATTTTTGTCTGGAAAATTCTCTAACCAGAGGCATCTCTTTCCTTTTCATACTGTAAGTACAAATACAGTATGCTTAAAGATTCAATAAGATTCAGTTTATCCGTTGATAAAGTTGTCATGACAGAAAATGTGAAATGTGCAATTATCTTCATCATTACTATCACAGTTGTATTTAATTTTATATTCCCAATCTTTTATGTGCATAGATAATAACTTGTACACAACTCCAGAAGCTATTATCTTTGGTTGATTAGAAGTGAATATCTGCTGATTAACCTCTGAGCAAAAAAATGTTTTCTTCTGTCTTACGCTGCGTTCTTGTTACAGCTACTGTAAACACAGATTTTATGAAAAACAATACTTACATAATACAAAAACTTATTGCTGCAGTCGGAAGTTTACATACACTCTTGACTTGAATGAACTTTTTCTATGACAGAATGATTTTACAATATACTGTACATACAGTACAAGTTTAATACCCTCAGACTTTTTTTCTTAAGTTTTGATTTACAGTATTTGGGTTTCGTTGGATATTTTTCTTCTTCTCCTCTACAGTGACCCATAGTGCAAAGATCAAATCAATCAAACTACAGACAAATACAAATTCGTCAAATGTAGAAAGACAATCTAACCCAGACTTGAAACATGAAAAGCGTAGGTTTATTTCTAAAAGAACAAGAACAAACTGAAGCACTAGGTTATCACACAACCTTAGTCTCCCTCTTGCTTATGTCACTTTTTTCAAACACTGGCATTTCATGCCATTTTGAAATTCCCATTATCTCTCATCCAAGGACAAATTTACACAGTTTTAATCCCCATTATTTCTTAGTTGCCAAAGAGTCTTTTATCTGATTGGTCAACACCTTCAAGGTTGGTGACATTTTCCAATAACACACATAAGAGTTTTTGTTCACAGCTTTTCATATTTGATTATTTTCCAATCTGTTCATGTAAGTATTTAAAAAAAAGCATAACGGAAAATCATTGTAATAAGTTTCCTAAAATTAACACAAACTTATACATACTGGGTCAAATATATATACAGTGGAACCTCGGATTACGAGTAACGCGGTGTTCCGCAAGACGAGCAAAGATTTTAAATCAATTTTGACTTGAAAAACGAGCATTGTCTTGGTTTACGAGTACCGAGTATCACGCATGCGCTTCTTGTTTTGACGCCGAGCGTCACGTGATCACAACTGAGTCAACGGTTTTTCTCTCTCTTGCCCTGCCGGGTCTTAGTGCCCGTCTCTTACTGGTATAATCAACATCCGTGCGCGCATGTACTGTTTACTATAACACTGTGACCACGTGTGTGTGTAAAACATTTTATTTTGTGTCTGTATGCTTGTGTGTACAGTGCGCGTGTATTGTTTATTATAACACACGTGTGTGCATGCATGTAAAGCAAAGGAAAGCATCATTAGAGAGGTTAAAGATCCATTTTATTTCTCCCTCTTTATATCAGCCTGCAGTTTGTGTCTGTGTGCGCGCGTCATTGGACATCGTGCCCCTTCACACACACCCCTCCTTTCACCTCCTCCTCTCGCCTTCACACACACACACACACACACACACACTCTCTGCTCTACACAGAAACACTGCTCTGTCGTGATTCTTTTCAAATGTAAAGTGCAGGTTAATTTGTTGTTGTTGTTTTTTTTAACTGTACAGCAGTGATTCCATTAGCGTGCGCTCCTGCGAGAGTTATTAGCGATGTTCCTTGCTAATTTTCCCGATAAAAGAGTCTTTCTGTTAATGTGGGTTGCTGTGTTATAAGAAAACAACCAAACGATAATGGATATGTCATTAGTTCAGGGGTAGGTAGTCAGTGGTAGCTCAGTGGAAGGTCCCAGGTTCAAACCCCACGACCACCAAATTGTCCTTGTCGGGCCCTTGAGCAAGGCCCGTAGCCCTCGACTGCTCAGATGTATAGTAAGAATAAAATGTAATTTGCTCTGGATAAGGGCATCTGCCGAATCCCTAAATGTAAATAAATGTAAATGGATTAGAACCATGAAGATGATTATTTTCCAATAACAGCACACCCCAAAGTGTTTTATTCTTATTATATCACATGAATTGTATAATAAGACATCCCAGGTTTTAATCTTTTATATTCTCAAGTCTTTGTCATTCATGTAATAGCACTTACTGTACCTCACCAATCTGTCTTTTATCTTAACAGTAATAAGACAAAAACAAAAAAAACAAACAAACAAAAAACTGTTTGTCATGTTACCAAGAAACTGTAACACACTGTACTGAAAACTTACTACCTTGACATCTAAGATTCCTTCCATAATCATTAAATAAGTGTCTCCTCACAAAAAATGTCACAGTAAATGAATATACATTTATATTTGTTTAATAACAACTTAATTATTTCTAATTGTTTATAATAAAACTGCACTATTTGCACATTGTGTTGACATTACATTAAAGTATACCATCACCCATCTCACATTCATACTTATCAAATGTCTCTAGCAATCCACTCTGTGTCAGTAAACTCTACAGTCATGAGATTATTAGTAAACCGTTTAAAACGCATTTAATCTCTGACTTCAGACTCACTCCATGGGGGCCTTGGGCTTCTCCTCCAGAGCCTTTTTCTGCCAGTAGCAGTGCAGGTACAGCAGAAGAGCCACCAGGAACTCATCCAGCTCCTTACTCCTGCACTCAAGCCAATGAAATGATCAATACAGACCCTGATCATGAGCAGATGCACTAGTTATCAAGACGTAGAACGACTTACCTAATCATACCCGAAAAGCAAAGCGGAACAGGCAGGGCTTCTTTTTCCTGCATCGCTGACAGTGCCACTTCTGGGATATAAATAGAAATTGTTCCAGTTCATAATTTGTGATTTATGAACCTGTCATTCAGCATGACAGCAGATGTAACTTCAGAACAGATTAACTTCAGATATTGAAATTATAAATATCATTATCTACACAAGGACGGGACCGAGTGTAATATCAGTTACGTTTAACATCCTCAAGAGTGATCGAGTCTCTCTGTGACGATCGTGTAGCATCCTTGTAAGCGGTCAGCTCATCCAGTCCTGCCCTCTTCCTCAGACCAGAGCTCCCTCCTTTGGCTGAAGACATGCACTGTGAAACTCTTTTTTTATTTTTATTTTTAAATACAATGAATTACAGTCAGTTTCATTATGTTTATTTATGCAGCACAGAAATAACGCTATCATTAAAAGAAATTGTAGAGCATTTTTTTATGCGGGCATTGAAGTTAAAAAAAAATTCTCGAAATGTTCTCAAAGAGAAGAAAGAAATTACTTTAATAGATGTTCTCTAATACGCTCTTGGTATGTAGAGGTCGTTGTGTCTTTTTTCCTCCTCTTTTTCCCATCAGAGATAGTAAAACTATATTAAAAAAAAAAAAACATTAGTTAGGGGGTCACTAGATGCATAAAATATGGGTGAGTGTTTAATTGTTACCTTAAAACCCCTAAGGCACAGATCCGTCAGTTTGAGCCGACAACACAGCATAGGTCAATGATAATTTTAAAATATATATATATATATGTGATTATATGGAAACCTTTCCAGTGTGTGTTAACGGGGAGGCTTCACACTTCAAACTGTGTATTTGGGTTTTTTAGATATGTCCGGTAGAATGAAAGTCATCATTACTTTTATAATGTGTAAATTTTACCACTAGAGGAATTATGGGAATGATATCACAAAATTGTAGAACTCTCAAAACATTATTATTTTTACTATTTTGGTCAACTCAGAATAATTAGAAAAACATGTGATCATGTGTATCTTTTTCTATTTCCTTGCCTATGTGACCCATTTTATCATTTTTTGCTCGGTCATGTGGTACAGTGGTACCGCGGCAACACAAACACCCCGCCTCACGATGAATTTTCACCATAAGAACTGAAATTTTGTGAGAAAATTGCCTCGCCAGACGAATCATTATCGCCTGAGCTGAACCGAACCAAACGCCAGTTACAGTAAGTTGCGCATACGTCCAGGAGCCGCTCATAATGAAATTTCACTTTAAGAACTCGCCTCTGGAAAATTAAATTCATATGCCGAGGTCCCGCTGCAGTTGGTTAAAATAAAATTTTATTCAATTTATCATATTGCCTAGGTTGTGCTGAAAAAAAAGGTATATAAACAATGTCAGCCAAAAAAAATTTTTTTAAAGGAAAATAAATAAAACGATGTATATTCTATTAATATAATATGAATAATATTATAATATATATCAATATAATATATAGCATTACAATTTATACATGATTTTCTATTCTTGAAATGTGTATACATATTGTGGCTGACTCGAGATAGATAGATAGATAGATAGATAGATAGATAGATAGATAGATAGATAGATAGATAGATAGATAGATAGATAGATAGGTTTTTGCATAATGTTTAGAAACAAATAAATTGCTGTCTATTTAATAAACCTATGGCTAAAATGCTCTGGGCTTTAGTAGGGATTGGGCCTCGTGACGTCATTCCGTGAAATTCCTTTGTGACGTCACGACCCCAATCAATATTATGGGAAAAAATCAAAATGTAAAAAAAAAAAAACAAAGAGCTTATACCAGGTGAAGTCCAGAGATTGTGTTTCGTCGTTCCAGGTCCATTTCCCTGGAGGAGGCACAGCGTCCTGTAAAGATCATAAATACATGATAACGACAATAATAAAACTTTTTATTTCGACCTGTAATTGTTCTTGTCGGTTCTCCAATACAAAGGGAAAGTAGATCCGATAAGCTCCTCGTTCTCACGGAATTAAAGTGTAATCCTTTACTTTTTAAACATTTATTTTTAAATGCAAAAACACTATTATTTGAGAATAAATGTAATAATAATCACCGATTCCTTGCGTGACTTCGACATCCCACCAGAACTCCCATTCAAACCAGTGTTTACAGAAATGACGGCTTTCTGTATCCTAGCAACAGCCAATCACACGCCTCGGTAACTCACAGATAGATACACGTTTATTTAATATATATCTAGCAGAATATACTGTCGTGACGTCACGATCCTAAACCCAATTTATGAGACAAAAAGCAGAATGTAAAAGTCAGCTTAACAAATATTATATTTTATTATAAATTAGAAATGAAAAATACTTAC
Source organism: Clariallabes melas (assembly GCA_030014275.1). Classification (NCBI taxonomy): domain Eukaryota; kingdom Metazoa; phylum Chordata; class Actinopteri; order Siluriformes; family Clariidae; genus Clariallabes; species Clariallabes melas. The sequence continues at coordinate 20,011,988 of JAQMYI010000023.1, read as the reverse complement.
TTTTGAATTTTCATTCAAACGGTAATTTCTAATTGTTACTACTCTAATACAAAGGGAAACTTGAACTTTCCTTATTATTATTATTATTATTATTATTATTATTATTAATGTTGTTGTTGCTTCATTATACTGTACAGTACTAAAGATTATCAGCATCCGCTGTACCTCAAATGACCACTGGGTGCCGCTAAACACAAACTAATCACCAAGACGATACCTCGTGGAAAAGAAAGAAAGGAAAAGAAGAAGAATTTCTAAGAAAAGAGGAATAAAAAAATGAATAAAATAAATAAACCTTTGTGGAATATTTATTACTCGTTATGATTTTCACTTTCACTAAATTTCAGCATTTATAACCAGTTAAATTCCTGCTTTGAAGCTTTGCGCCTGATAATGTAGGCGGAGCCAACTGTTACAGACAGCTGCGATGCTTCCGCCCATTGATCCCGCCCTTTCCTGTTCTTCCACTAATACAGTTTGGAGGCAGAAGTCCAGGAAGTGGGTAAAAACAAATGT
>JAQMYI010000023.1:19992389-20003420 GCA_030014275.1 Clariallabes melas | reverse complement strand
AAAATAATAGGGTATAATACCCTGGGTACAGTATAATGGGGTATAATGTCCTGGGTATAATATCATGTTGTATAATATAATGGGGTATAGTATCCTGGGTGTAATATAAGGGGGGTATACTATCATGGGGTATAATATAATGTGATATAATATTCTGGGAATAATATAAAGGGGTATAACATCCTGGAGTTGTTATATTCTGAGGTATAATATCCCGGATATATCATCCTCATCATCATCATCATCATCATCCTCTTTGCTCTCAGCGCTTCATAGTTTAAACTATAATTATATCCTCGTGTTAAAGCATGTTCCAGTAAACAGGGATTTATTTATTTATTTATTATTTATTTTATTTTTTGCTGTTATCGATTTTTCTGTCATCGTTGGCCGAGTGTCAGTTTAGCGGCCAAGGTCGATTGAGGTTCATTTGTCCCGAGAGCGCGCGCCAGATGTGTGTGTTTGTGCGCGCGCGCGTCCTCCAAGACGCCTCCATGCTCACGGGCCAATCAGAAGCGCCGGGGGGGGCGGGGCTTGCCGAATGTTGCGCGGATAATGGAAACGGACAATAATAACCCCATGTGCGGTGACAGGCCGGGGAGCCGAACGCCGTCTTTTGTCTTTTAGTGTTGAACTGGAGGCGAACGGGGACTCGAGCAGGAAACCGTGTGGTGTGAGTGCTGCTGACGGGTTTTCTTCTTCTCCTGGGCAGTGATGGAGCGCGGGGTGAGGGAGCGCATTCACTCCACCGTGTGTTACTGTAGATAATAAAGCCGCACACTATAGCGGAGCGCCATCACAGCAACACCGTGACGATCAGCCCACAGTGTGGACCGGGAGATAAAAACGTGTAGGAGGAGCCTGTGTGCGCGCGGACTGTGCGTGCGTTGTGCGTGCGCGGAGATCACGGTTACATCCGCGTAGCCCAGCCGGACCTCCTCTAGGACAGCATCAGACCAGGGAGGGAGAGAGAGAGGGGGGAGAGAGGGGGGGAGGGAGTGCAGATCTGCGCCCTAACGCACGCGGGACGCGATCGTGTTGAACCGCTGGAGACGCGCCGGTGCGAAGCTCCGTTAATGACCGGTGCATTAAAAGTAATCACAGGTGTGACCGGGATCGAGAAGCTCCTCAGACACTGGGGTTTAGAAAGTACGCACCTTGGGCACTTGTGAAATGGCACTTGATCACATCCCAAGCTGAAGGAGGAGGAGGAGGAGGAGGAGAGCGCGACGGGATGCCCGGGACCTGCAGCCACTTCGGAGGGACAGCGCTCCAAGAGAAGGTACAGTACCACACACACTCACACACACACACACACACACACACACACACACACTTGACACTTTAGAGCTAACCATGAAGAACCCAACACCAACCCGCTATCTACAGTTATCTACAGCTTTTATTGTCCTCATTGATGGAGTTACAAGTCAGATGTGTGTCTCCATAGCACATCTCCTCTCCAGGTATCTCCACACTTTACCCACTTTGGTGGCTTAAGTCCGTCAGGGACGTCCGACTTAATGAGATCCCGAGACGAGACCTCACTAAAACTGTGACTCAACCAGGCGATCATGTTGTATCATGGGCCGGTTCGTTCGATTTTGCTGCGTTGCTGTGAGGGCGCGGGGTCCGAAGGCTGCGCCCTCTTGATAGACAGCGTCTCGTAATAACTAACTCATTCCATGCCGGCGTCATGCAAGCCGAATGCATGTGGGCCAGGGGAAGGTGAAAAGGAGGAGGGGCAGTATAGGCATGAATAGCTCTGCATTATGGCACAAGGGGAGCGTTCACTGTGCGTTCACTGTGCATTCACAGCATCTTAAAGCCTGGAGTGGGCAGCCGAAAGATGTGCTCAAAGTATCCTTACAGCCGAGACTACTAATGCTGGAGCAGGAGAGAAAAGCTGTAATTGTCCTCGCTCATCCTGTTCGTTAATTAGCCCTCGAGGCATGTGCGCGGGCAGCATATTGTTGAGCCATAATTAATCAAGCCAACTTCTAATTATTGTGGATTGGAAATTAAAATGTGAGAGTGTAGCGGGGAGGGTGGGTGGCTTTCAGTAAAAGGTAAACATCTTATTAACTCAGTCACACCCTTTCGAGCCATCTGAGGCATCACTGTGGTTTAATTCTCCGCAATTTGTGTCTGTGAAATTACTTGGAGACGGAGTGCAAACTCGCCCAAGAAACAACACCAGATCTCGGGAACGGCAAACACTAGACTTCTCATTTGCAAGCCGCTGTTTGGTCGAAAAACACATTTCTAGGTGAGGCCAGATGATGCAGCAGTAACACCGAACCACAGCCTGAGGCCCGGTCAGTCTCACTGCCACAAACATGCAGCGCAGCCGCGGTTGCCCCGCCGTTGCTTTCCCTCCAGCCCATAATGATAGAGTTCCAAGTTTAATTTTAGCCGAATCTTGTCTTGCTCTTGCCTTGCTCACCTCGTCATACCGTTCGTTTCTATCCAGAAACGGCCACGATGTATACAACCTTCGTGCTGTGTCTTAAGCAGGGGTCAAAAATCACAGAGCAACCCGAAACACACGGCCAGCAACAACAGGTATTCTGTCCAGAGTTATTCTGCAATTATAGCTGGGAAAAGCTAACAAGACAAGACACAGGGGTGTGTGTCATTAAATATTAGATACTTGTCTTTTGCCTCATAATGAATAGTGTGTTATGTCCTGACAATAAGTTTTTCAGTCTTGGATTTATAGACCATATAACATTATATATATACAGTATGAATGCATATATACAGTACATGAGTATTTAAATGTATACATATCGTTAGTCTTCTCAGTGAGCGGTTGCTGCAGCCTACCATCCGATCCGCACACAACTTGGCACAGGTTTTACGCCGGATGCCCTTCCTGATGCAATTGTATATTGTACGTATAAAATCTTGTTTATCAAACTTGCAGTCATGCAACCACATATTTACACTACAATAATAACAGGTCTGCACTGACAGAGAAAAAAAAAGAAAAAAGATGGCACACTAATGTGTTTTGAGCGCACACAGTGATTGCCTTACACTCAGAATCAGCCTCGTCTCCAGGCGGGCGGGGAGGGATCTGATCCAGCCACAGTGACAATGACATTCTGACAGTTCTACGTGGCTGTAGGTCATTAGAATATGAGCAGTACTTTTACAGCGTGTAGTCTTTTATTCATGCCACGGTGGGTCATGAACTGAGAAAGAATGTCGAGATGGATGTCAAACCAGGCATGCCGTATTCATTAAAATTGACTCTTGTTGACATGAAGGTGCATTCTTTCCCGTAACTGCACCCTGCCAGATGCCAGTCTCCTCGAACCCGATCGCGAACCACCTGGAGCTAATCTGTAAGAAGCTTCGCCCGAGGACTGATAGAAAAACAACTTGACCTTGGGAGGAATAATAGCTGTTGTTTCGGCCATTGTGATAAAGTATGGACACATTAATTTGACAACAAGGCGCTCTTAGGTTGAGGAATTGTATGAGAAGGAGAAGAAGAAGGAGAAGAAGAAGGAGAAGGGATGAGCCGCGAGTCCAGCTGTCACAGACTCCTCCATGTGAGAAAACAAAGCAGGCTGTCGCCGTCTGGACCGGCCAGCTTGGCACATCGAAACAAACGGCTGCACCTGCTTGTCCTACCCCTACAATTCACCATAAATCATTTTCTCTTGCGCCCCTCAAAACCAGAGGCATTTTTATTTAGTCCAAGAAAACGGAAAAGGCAGAACGGTTAACTGATAGTCTCATGAATACATTATGGAATTGATTGGACAGGGCGATTACGGTGATGGAATGTTCTCATTAGCTGTTATGAATACATCGCAAACTCTTTCTAGACCAGCCATGATTTTGGAAACTCATCCATGTTTACTCATCTGTATTTACCACCAAAAAAAAGAAAAGAAAAAAAAACCCTGAACATGTTCGCTGAAAGAAAAGATAAGAGTGAGACAGCGATTAATAAGAGAAGGCACCAGTGACAGGTTGAGATGAGTGCTGAGCGTGCGTCAGAGAGTCACTCCAACCAGACTACCCTGTCAGCTCCATTCTCACTCCAGAAGCCTGGTGCCGAGTTCCTCAAGCCCACACATGTCCTCGATTTGCATTGGCCTATATTTATTAGCCAGGCTATCTCCCTCCCTCCCTCCCTCCCTCCCTCCTGCTCGTATCATCTATTGCAAGAGATTGCAGAGGTGCTCCGGTGCTACCGGGACGTCTGAATTAACGGGAATCGATTCGCAGGGAAAATTAAGATTAACTTCACCTGCGAGGTAAGAAAAAGCCAAATGAAATAAAAGAAGGGAAATCAATGTCTTAACTAAAGGATGGCATGAATTATTGATGAGCAGCACGTAACGTAATCTCAGGCATCTGTTTTCTGACTAATATCAGCACATGGTGAGAGAAGCGTCACCGCACAAGCAGTGTCTTATTGATTTTACGCTCGCATATCCGTGGGGACGGAGCATCCGAACATGGCCAGAGTTACATACGAGGTGTGAGGGACATACAGAGCATCATGTAAATGAAAAACATTTTTTTTTTAATTATGTTTTCGATACCGTGCTGATAGTTGATTCCTTAAATTATTTAATTGAACTGAATGAAATTACAAATAGACAAATTTGTTCAAATTAGAAAAACATGCATGTTTCCATCAGCTCTGTTCAGACAAAGATTGTAAAACATCCCAGATTTAATTTAATTTAAATAAAATAAAAAACACCTACAGAATGCATAAATACCAGCATTTGGAAAGTTTAATTAACTATATAAAATAAAATAATATAAAATATAAAAAGCATAAAATCACATATACAGTTAAATGACATTCACATTCATCTGCACTTCGTTTTATTTTTTATTTTTTTTGTATTTTCTTTAAAAATTGAGATCACAGCTATTAATTTTAAGATTAAAGTACAAAATGTCAGCTTTAATTAAGTGTATCCTCTTTTTCGCTATTCGAGACCAGTGGCGTCTACACAGTTTCGAGTGCGTTTTCCATGTAGGTCTGATGATACTGAAGGACTGTTGGACAGTTGGCTGCTGTTCTCCAGCCAGCTGTGGGTCATTTCTTATTCACAGCTGCCAAGACTGAAACACATGGGAAAATGATGACCTCCGGAAAAAGCAACTAGATATGTGATAATTTTTATGGCTGTGGATTTCCTAAACATTTCATAGTCACATATGTTGCCCCGTACTGACAGTTGTAAACAACTGTTTAGATCTAAATCTGATCTTAATATTTATTTCTGCTTGTTTTAAAGAAATTTCCATTTACGTTACAAAATAAGAGACATGCTGCGATACCGCTGTGTCCTAATCTATATGCAAATGTGAAAAATAGTGAGGCACTTTTAAAAAAAAAAAAAAAAAACACTTAATAATCATTTGATTGAGCGTTCTAGAAGCATCTGGATGAATTCGTAATTCGTTCTCTGCATATTATGACATCAACGTATGTAGCACAAGTGACATCACCTTTACGGTAGAATGAGCCACATACCCCAAACCCCTTTCGGCTGAATGCTTTATTTATTTATCATTTAAACATACAGCATTTATCAATAAATATGTCAGAATATACAGTAGGACTATGAATCTAGAGCTTTTACTTTCAGAAATTTTATTTATATGGTATGTATAAGAATATATTTATGTTCATTGTCGGAAAGCAGCTTTACAGAATTTACATATGCATGTGCAGACATATGTATCTCATACTGTACATCACTTATACATAAAAATGATACATGGTTAAAGCACACACAGGGATTGAATACAGAAAATATTGCTTTAGATGCATCATAGCATTTTTATAGGAATACATACAGCACACTTTCAGTTTATGAACAAACCCACATTTATGTAGTACTGTTCATATACTGTATTATTATTATTATTATTATTATTATTATTATGGGCGTGTTTATAGGGACAGGTGAGGCAGAACACCATCATGTCAAATCAGCTGCAAAAATATTCATCTTTACTCCTCATTCAAATCGAGTCATAAGCCGGAGTCTTAGTGAATTTGCCTACCTTTATAGATGTTTTGCATCTAAAAACATGTTGGGTTATTATTCAAAATAATAGGAACTGCAGCCAGACCACTGGGGCAGGACGCATGCTGCCCCGCACTTATTCTGTAAAGATATTCAGTGGAGGAAGAGTAACAGACAGCACGGTTACTGACACGGTTAGGGTCACCAGTTTGGCCTGGTCTTATCATACCATGTGTAGCTGTACTCTGAGATTGCGTATTATATTTCATTCTAATAAAGTTCCCCCAAAACAGGCAATTTGTAAGCTGTCTATCTATGACGTACAGAACCATTAGTGTTGTTAAACTGTTACAGTATGTTGCAAAGATTGGGAGAAAAAAATGGGGGATTTGTGGAGTGGATGATGTCCGTACTTCAGAAATGCTTCATCTATTAGGGTTTCAAAGGAAAGGGAAAGGAAAGATGAAAACAGATGTTTTCCTGTTGCCTGAATTTTTGGGTTAGTGATTTGAGATGTAGTTGGAAATTTTAGTTGAAACATGTCAACCATGGTTAATATTAATCAGACCTTGTGTGTTCAGGAAACACACTGCAGAAGGGGAAACACCTTCTGAATCGAACCCAGTTAAACAATGTTCAAACTGTACAGGATTATGCAAACTACACCAAAAATAGTAGACAGTGTCCTGTTGCATAAGGCAAGTGTGAAAGCGTCTCTGCTTCATTTTTGTTTTTAGACGACGTCATTGATAATGCCACATCCTGCCCCAACAAAAGTAGTTCAAAATCTCTTGCTGATTTTTTTTTTAATTTATATTCTATAGGCCTAAATGTTCTATATGCATTTAATTTCGCAAGATAATGAACCTTGTTTGTGCAAATGCATTTTAAATAATGGTTGATAATAAAGTGGAGTAAAAAGCCAGACTTGTTTCTTTCAAAGAAAAGAAAAATCAGGAATCGAGTACAAGTTGAAAAGAATTTTTAAGCCATATTGAACTACACAGCTGGACTCCAACACTAACCAGAATAGAGTAATTTGTTGCTCTCTGGGATTTCTGAAAAATTTCTGCCTGATCTTTCTACCGAAGCATATATACGGGTTGGGAGCCGACTGCGAAAAAGCGAAATGTGGAGATGAAATCACTGCCTATTCAGTATTGCAGAAGGACAGGATCGTAGCAAACGTTTCCTACTGGTACGTGTCATTTTCTTTTTAGTAATTAGCGGAGCTCGCTATTGCATTTCTAGAAGCGGATCTGATATCTGTATGCCTTGACCTCGCGTATCGCAAAGCGCTGCTATGACGGAAAATCTGGACATTTTGACGTATAAAAAAGGGAATTATAGAATTCCATGTTTAATTATTACTGATTTTTACATGCAATCTCACACACCAGAGTAGTTATACGCCTCCCGCGTGGAGCGCTAGTGATGAGTGATGATGGACCGTAGCGGTGATGGGGGAGAACATGAGCGTTTATGACACATAAAGAATAAGAGAAAAAGAGTAAAAAAGAAAAACCCAAGGACGCCAGGTGAGACCTGAAAGCTGCCTTTGTGCGTAGCCTGGCAGGAGAAACACTGACCTAGTCTGTGACGTGCTACACGCGTTACACTCCCCCAAATGCACACACACACACACACACACGAAGGGGGTTATAAAGAAGAGGAGAGAGGGCAAACAAGTCAACCTCAAAACTGCACCATGTTTTCATACCAAACACAGGGTCCAGTCTTTCCCAAGAGTAACCGCTCATAAAGTCGATTTATTTTTCCTGCTCGCTCTGATTTAATTTTACTTCTTAAAAGTTTTTGTTATACCCCCCCCCCCCACTCCTCCCTCCTCCCTCCTTCAATGTTGGCTGTACCGAACTCTGTTTCACTAGAGCTTGGAGAGAGCCTGATGCTATCTCTGTGCGGCTCATGTTTAGCATGCTCAGGCCAAACACTAGGCCAGTGTGTGTGTGTCAACAGCAGAACGGTCTCAGACCACCGGTGTAAATGCAGCCGCCGCAAATCAAGCATGGCTGTATGCTGGCGCGCACACTCTGTTTTGTGCACGCTGGAGATGCTTCACTGAGTGCATGCTGGATGTAAGATTTTGACGTTCCAGGGAAGAACAAAGAGAACCCGCTGACGAATGGATAATTTTCCGGGAAATGCTTACTGCACGTATTGCACACATTTAAATGTACATTTGATTGTCTGCTCAGCTTCCTTGTGTTGCTTAGGACAGGTTTATTTTATTTATTTATTTATTTATTTTGCTTGCCTTGCCTGATATTTTTAATTAAAATTTCATTCCATTTAGTTTTAATTACATGCAAAATTCCCAGTCTTTGCGTATTAAAATATTCAAAATAGCTGCAGCATTACAGAAAGCGAATAATATATTCTTTGATTACGTGAAGCGTTTGATTAGTGACAGAATGCATGAGTGTCACTTGCTAGACTAACTGACCAGAAGGCTATTTAGTGATGCGTGTTCTTGATTTCTCTGCTAGGATAGCACAGAGGGACTCGGTGAGCCATGAGGAAACTGGAGAGAGAGGAGAACGTGCCACTCATCACTTTGATTGGACGACGAGACGAGGACCACACACCGCTGGTACGGCGGGTTCCAGCCCGGCTGTGAGAAAGAGGAAGGAAGTGTAAAAGCCATAGTTTAGGCCAGCGAGTGCTGTATCTCCTACTTCTTTCTAATGGACCAGTGGCTGGGGGAGCTATGCCAGACCTCGGGCCTTTTCCCCCCACCGCGTCTGCTCCTTGCTGAAGCTCCCAGCTGAGTCCTGGAGAGCTAAAGGCTAAGAGCGACGAACCCCCATGCAGGCGCGCAAGAAGTATGTGCTGCTGGGTCTGTGTACGTGCTGCTGGCTGCTGCTGTTCTACTGGGGCGGCCTACACGAGCGGCTCCTCGGCCTGGTGACGCACAGGAGGGCCGAGGTGCTGCGCCCATGGCCTGACTGGCTGGACCGAGCCCTTTTACCGGCGTATGCCAGCCATGCGGAGCTGCAGAATGGAGCAGGGCCTGGTGACTCGCCTGCACCGCGACGCCAGGCCTGGAACAGTATCTATAAGGACAGCCGGTGTCGAATGGAAACGTGCTTCGACTTCAGTCGCTGTCACGGACGCGACGGCTTCCGCGTGTACGTATACCCGCCTGAGAAGGGCGACCGCGTGTCGGAGAGCTACCGCAAAATCCTGGCCTCGGTGGCCGAGTCCAGATACTACACATCGGACCCACGTGAGGCCTGTCTGTTCGTGCTGGGCATCGACACGCTGGACCGCGACCAGCTCTCGACGCAGTTCGTCCCCAACGTCGACGAGCGGATCCGTGGCTACCCGCTCTGGAACGACGGACGCAACCACGTGGTTTTCAATCTGTACTCGGGCACCTGGCCGAACTACACGGAGGACCTGGGATTTAACATAGGCCAGGCCATCCTGGCAAAGGCCAGCCTGAACACGGAGCACTTCCGGCCCGGCTTCGACGTCTCCATTCCATTGTTCTCCAAAGAGCATCCACAGAAAGGCGGCGAGCGTGGCTGGTTGTTGCGCAACACCGTGCCGCCGAAGCGGAAATATTTACTCATGTTCAAGGGGAAACGCTACCTAACGGGGATCGGTTCTGACACACGGAACGCACTGCATCATATCCATAACGGCAAAGACATCATATCCTTAACAACCTGCCGCCACGGCAAGGACTGGGAGAAGCACAAGGATGCTCGCTGTGACCACGACAACCAGGAATACGAGAGGTAAGTCACGTTAGTGTTGCTGTTAGCGATGAACCTGAGCTCCTGCTTGCTGAGAATGAAGTGACGAAACATGCTGTCGCTTACTGTTTAAGAGGGTCCTTGTATGAGACGTGTTGTTAGTGTGTACGAGGAGCGTGAAATCGTACACTCTATGAAGCGTGTGTGTACAGAGTGTAAAGTGCACAGTGTTCAGGTTCAGACAGATGCAGCTATTCAAGGACGGTGGCTGTAAATCAGGAAACGAGGAGCAATCACAGGAACTAAGTGCAAATCAAGAACAGGAACTTGAATCCATTTTGGTTCTCTGCTGGCGTAATGACCACAATTATTCATAAATACTTGTGGAGTTTTTTTTTTTTCCCCCATAGCATTACTGTTGTTAGCATAAATACTGTGTCATGTACAAGCTGCAGGCCTGATGTAACGCTAATCATATTTCACTAAACATATACTACATCTGGCATCACAGCAAACTGATTAGATGATTCGATGCAAATTTACTTGGAGTACCAGCGTGCAGTTATAGAAATGTAACCTCCTTTTAATGGAAGAAGAAAATATAGAAAGAAGTCGAACCCGAGAAAGATGATGAGACCAGCTGCTTCCGCGCAAATGTACGAGGGCGAGTCCAAAACAATCCGCGTTCCGGCTGTAGAGTTTATTTTAATTAACATTTAGAAAAGACAAAAACATCATTTCTTTTCCGACATAATCTCCTTGCTTTTCAATACACACTGTCCATCTGTCCACAAGCTTTCTTATTCGTATTTCATATTCTCATTATAAAGTGTTTTATTCTGAGCTGTGAGCCACGAATGCACCGCTGTCTTCAGTTCTTCATCAGGAGTGAATCTTCGTCCTCGTAGTTCTGCTTTTAGGGGACCAAACAGGTGAAAGTCTGATGGAGTGAGATCAGGACTATAGTCAGGACTACGGTGGCTGTGAAGTGCAAAACAAATTAACAAAACTGAAAACAAAATAAATTAAAAAAACGAAATAAAAATACCAAAAACAAAACAACAAAACCCAAAACAAAATAACAAAACCCAAAACTAATTAGTTTTTTTGTTTTGGGTTTTGTTAATTTGGTTTTGAATTTGTTCATTTGTTTTCCGTTTTGTTAATTTGTATTGCACAAACCGGAAAAGGTAGGTACAGTATAGTTGGCTAATTAAATTCTTACCGCTGATTGGACGAGACATCTGTCACTCAAGATATACAGGAAGTAGGAACTTGTTTCTCTATCTTTG
>JAQMYI010000023.1:19966279-19979492 GCA_030014275.1 Clariallabes melas | reverse complement strand
AGTGTCCACTGTACAAGCCTCTGGAGACAGTGTTATGATCTGGGGTTGATCAGTTACTCAGGTCGAGACTCAGTAACATTATGGGGCAATAAAATGAAGTCAGCTGACCACCTGAATGTACTGAATCACCAGAGGATCACGTCTGTGATGAAACACGCGTATTCCTTTCTATAGATCGTCTCAAATCTCTACAAGATTTTGGCCAGAAATAAATGTAACTTTGGTTAGGAATAAATGTTGTGATGTTGCAAAAGGTTCCTGAAACGATGCCACAGTGCTGAAATCAGTGCTTAAGGCAATCACACAAAACATATTGAAGTGCGAGGCGAGGTTTTTGGCGAGGCAGTGTGAAACATACAGTGTATGCTGGTGTTGATATTAATGTAAGCCACAGTAAGGATTCCATACAGTCCATAGAATGAAAATAGACTCCCTTATTGGATCTTTTCTACTCATATGTTAATACACTGAGCAACAAAATAGCAAATTCTGTTGATTATAATATTTTATAATTTGAGGTTTATTTTGTATACATGTGCCATTAAAGGACAAATATTATATGATTTAGCTGTAAAGATGTAGATATTTAAAGCAATCCGGAAATACAATGCAAACATGAAAATAAGAAATTGACTATAGTTCGCTCAATGAGGATTTTAGATTATCCTAATGCATGTGATCCCTGTGGACTGAGATGATGATAGCACAAGCTTCATATTAAGATTGATCATCTTTAGCTCTGTGAGCCACTGATTGGACATTCGCAGTAAATGCCTCTTAACTGATTTACTGTGCCTGCGCCGAATGTAATTTAACCCTTTTTCGAAGTAACAGAGCACCTTCAGCTCTGGATCTTAATCGAATTCGCTGGTGGTCGGTTCCTTTTTTTGTCCTTTAATTAGACTTACAGTATACACGTTGCTGAATTACATCATTATCCCTCTCTCTCTCTCTTTCACAATTGAACCAGGCCTAGAAAACTAACCTATGATAACGGTATATGATGATTCTTCATTCTTCTTCCGTCTGCATCTAAAGCGTAACAGACTATAGACTATAATCTCTCCGTCTCAGGTTTCCTGGTAACAGTGTCGGAGCCCTTGGTCATGTGAACTGTCCCCGAGCAGACAGGAGCGAGGCATTAAACACCAGCATGGTGACATGCCCTAGATAAGGCTGTCAGCTGAACAAGGGAGAAACATATTGAACTTTATGAATTAATCATGAGAAAAAGTCGTCAAAGTTTTTTATTTAATGATGGCCTTTACCGCGCTGCTCTTACTCGGTACGGTAAGTCCGGTGTCACCTCCCCACTCATCTGCTGAGCAACACAGCTTAGAATCATAATACATCCTGTAGACCTTGAATAAATACCCTCTGTACTGCATCATTAAATAGACTTCACATTATGCTCAACTCTTGCAGACTTTTTTTTTTATTATTATTAATAAACTTAATTATATTTTACGCCTTCAGGCTTTTTTAACTGGAGCTACATTTTATGACCGTAAAAATGAACTTACTCTAACCGGCCACTTTATTAGGAACACCATTATGCCATCTGATTCACATCATCAGTGAAGAAAAATGTGATCTTAGTTGACTCTAAAAAACAACAAACATCCAGTGAGTTATTTCTGCATGTGGAAGCGTTATGCTGATGACAAGTGGTCAAAGGAGAAGGACACTTTTTATAACCGTGGTGAGCAGAAAAGTATCACATCACAGCATACAACAGTAGAAGATCACACACAAATCCTACTCTTCTAAATCTACTATAGCAGTTTGGACCAATTTCAGGGTATGAATTAAATTTGAATGAAAGTGTGCTGTTTCCATGAAGTGCTGATTCTGAAATCCTGGAGGGAAGTAGGCTGCCGTTCAGAGTGATCAAAAAAGCTTTTAATCACATACAAAAATCTTTTAAGCATAATTTTGAAAAACGATACCATATTGGACTTGGCCATGTGATTAGCTCCTCCCATTTCCACTTCCTGGATGCATAAACTCAATTAAAATGATGATGCTTTCTAGGTATTTTTATTTATTTTAACTTCTGCCTTCTTTAAAGGCAACCTGTTAGACAAATATAATTTTTTCTTTTTCCCCCTATTTTTAGAGATTCACCACTGTGCATGGAACAAAAAGTGTGAGAAAAAAAATCCTTTTTAAATTTTTGTATTCACCCAGAGGTTTAAAAGTACATTATATTTTATTTATATATATTTATATTTTATATACATTTTATATTTTATAACAATTTTATATTATATATATTTTTATATTTTATATATATATATATATATATATATATATATATATATAAATTCTCTTTTTTTTTTTTCATTATTTATTTTTATTTTATTTTCTCGTTTTTCTTCATATCCTATTGTATTTGTATCTTTTAAATATGCAGCCACTGAAAGAAACTATTTCCTTCGAGATTAATAAACACTTATGTTATCTTATCTTATAAGCTCAATTAGATTTTCCCCTCATATAAGGGAAACCCTCTCTCTGCTTGTTGCTCGACTCTGCTGTTCTCCGATGGTATTCTCAGCAGTAGTTCATTTACATAGACACTGAAACAGTGTGTTTAAAAAAGGAGTGAAACAGAGGGAATTTAAGTTAAAAATTAAAAACACATCATCTGAAGTTTATTTCAGCTGGAACATTAACAGGCAACACTGTGGCCGACCTCCGAGACCTTATTAAGTTGTTAAAGAAATGTTAAGTTATGAGACCATGAAATCTCTAGACGCGATAATATCTTTGTGCATTGTGAATGGCAAAACAACTCTGGCATAGACCAGATCTCCGGCAGCCCAAGCATGACTTTCGTATCTATTATTGGGAGGCTAATTTATGCAGTATGACATATTGGATTTACTTCCACCAAGATACGGAATGTCCGGTTTGAGTAACAATAGAAGCCAGTTCATGTAGGCCTGTGTGTCTTTGCCAGCAATTGTCAGGGCCGCAGACCAGCGTAGGAACTGTTAATCCGGTTGAAACTCGTTGTCTTAAAATCGGACCGGGTGTTCAAATCAACCCGGGACTTTCGATTGCGCAAAATAACAGAACATAGTTGTGAGAGTTTATTTCTGTATATATAATCCCTTACTACACTAATGCACTTATCCCAGTGTTTCACTAGTGCTTCGACACTATTCAAGGTAGAAAGTTTTCTCAGTATGTCGGAGCCGTGATTAAACTGCCTGCTTCACGTCTGAAAACGCAGATCTCCCAAACGACCCAAACGTGTGGAAATGTCTTGGAGCGAGGTCAGGACCGTACGGGGCCGTGTGGCAATAACGCCCAGCCGAGTTCCTGTAATGTGCAAGTGAAGCTGGTGAAAGACTGTATGTACAGTTCACACAGACAGATGCGTCTCTTCCGCGAGTCGTATCAGCCGTCCCACTCGCTGAATGTTCGCGGGAACGACCTCGGGTTGGCTCTTCTGTAAATGTCAATTAGTTTTCAAATTCAAATTTTATTTGTCACACAGACAGTCATATGCAGTACGATATGCAGTGAAATGCTTATACGACCGCTCGTGACCTTAAAATCAGGATTATCAATAAGAAATAAGTTATGGATTAGAATAAGAATAAAATATAGAAAAACGTAGCTGCAGAAAAAAATATAAAATATAGGATATAAACATATACTAAAATATACTATAATATACACTTCATACTAACCAGACCTCATTTGAATCTGAGGATTGTTGCTGGCCGGTTATATTTGTATCTTCACAATTTACCTATTTTAAAAAAAAAAGGCATGATAACGTTCCATTTCCAAAAAGATGTCTCATCCTGGTTCCACTATTATTGCAATGAATTCTGGCTTCCACAGTCACCAGATCTAAATCCAGCGGAGCACCTTTGGGACACGGTAGAACAGGAGGTTTACAGGATGAATGTGCAGCTGATAAACCTGCAATGACACAATTATGGGAAGCAGTAAAAAAATAATAATAATAATAAATGCAGCAAAGAGCTGTCCCATCCATTATTATTGAAGTGTTCCTAATAAAGTGTCCAGCCAGTGCATACGCACAGGTGATCAGGATTTGTAGCTACTAAAAATCAGCATCTACACCAAACATTTCGTTATATCAGCCGGGCCCGGACTACAGTCATATTTAAATAGGGTGTGTTGGTGTATTTTTAGGACGCGCCTACAAACCCCAGTCTCTCTTCTTCTCATGTAGCTGAGAGAGGAAGTGGTCTCTCCCTCCAGCTGTCAAGGACTCTTCACCTTCTCTGTGGAGGCTGTTTGCTCTTCTTTTCACCTGAATAAGTGATGCAGAGAGTGTCGAGCTTCTGTCTCCCAACACACACACTCACATACATTCACTTGCACTTTCTCTGCCTCTGTCTTTGTCTCATTCCTGGGTATCAATTACATTCTAATGATCAATCTTAGACTCTGTCCATCATCATCGCTGTGAGACGCTCATGTCCTCGCTCTCTTAGATTCCTTATCATATTTTCTTTACCTTTTCAGCACGTCCTTGTCCACCCCCCCAATTTTACACTTGCGACCATTTTCTGATTTCTCACCTCCTCCTCCTCCTACTCCTACTCCGTTTTTGCTCACTATCTCTCTCAAATTATGCGTTTCTCTCTCCCTCTCTCTCTCAGTCTCTCTCCCTCTTTCTCGCTGCAGTAATGTGATCAGGTGTACTGAGTGAGTTGTCTCTGCTCCAGTAACTGCATTAAGGCCATCTCCTCTGGCCCGCCTGCCTCTGTTGCCCATATCATACTATCAAGGCTAGGGTCACAAAGGCCAAGTCCTCTCCTGGAATGAGAGACACTCAGGCACTCAATCACCGCTTGTAATGGAGCCCTGGCCAGGGTTTCCCATCAGCACTTCCGACCCGCGCTCATTTCAGCTCCAGCAGCAGTCCACATCCCCGGTAGCCAGTGGATCTGTGTATCAGATGACCTCACCAATCTTCATGCACGCGGCCCTCCCACAGGGAGAATCCAGGCACCAGCTGAAGCCCTAATGCTTCTGCCGTTCCTCTTTAGTGTTGTGCCCGGATCAGCTTACCGCTGCGTTGAGGTTTAAGGCCGGGTGTGGCTCTGGCACACTCGAGCTCCCGGCAGAATGCAGTATGGACACCAGAAATGCCAGAGAGAACCGGACAGCTGGGGTTTCCTTGATTTTTTTTCTTTTCATAAGGCTGGAAATTCAGAACTAAAAATGTATTGAATGTTTGTAGAACATCTGAATATCAATTCATCCCAAGGCTTTATTTACTATTCTTTCTCCTTTTGAGCTTAACCAAAATTGACTATGTTGCTGAAAAGCGGAGTATCATTGATCAGCAAAGAGCAGAGGCAGTTCTCTTCTTTATCCCTTTTCTTTTTTTTAATACAGCAAATCAGGTTTAGTTTATTGCATGCTCAGACAAACTTGTAAATGAGAGATTGTCTGAGCGTGCAATAAACCGAGCGGTGTTGAAGCTGTTGTGTTTGACTAAATCACGTTATTGCTTCTCCTCACTGTCTGTCCTCCTCCTCCTCCTCCTCCTCCGCAGCAGCAGCAGCAGCAGGAATGAAGGATGGAGGAATGGCAGCGGTGACTTTTACTCTTCCTTACGTCTCTTGCCTCTGCTTAATGCAGCAAACCAGTGCTGGCATCAATCGGATTTCAATTAATCGGAGGTTCCACTTAACAAGCCAGCTTGGCAGGCGGCGGTGAAAACAAGTAGCGTTAGCAGGTCAAGAGAGCATGAAAGATGTGTGTAATGATGCGTCTCTTCCACACACAAACACAGTCAGGCACTACAGTGGAGTGATTGACAGTGCCAGGCTGTGAAAGTTTGGCTCAAAACCAGTAGCTTTCTCATCAGCGAGCCTGCCTGACTGCTTGTCTGCCTGTCTGCCTTCACCCAAATGGAGTTCTCATCCATCAGTATGAGAAGGAAAGGTCTGAATGTCCTGGCAGAGTGCATTCCTGCACGCACGCACACACGCACACACACACACACCACTCAAACTTTAATGCTTTATTGATCGGGAAAAGCATGCATCAAAGCTCTCCGAGTCGAAGCAAGACTGCGGGACTGATTTGCATTAGAGAGTTTGTCTATCAAATCGTGCATATATTCATAAGGATGAAGAAAGGCTGATCCAGGATCAGCTCTGATAGTCTGTTTGCGATTGGAGTTTGATGCACTCAATACTTTAATGCTTTGTCAGCTTGTAGCTACTCCTGTATAATATGTGGTAAGCCCTCCAGGCAAAGTGGCAGTGATGCGGGGTTGCATTTGACAGAAATGTTGGGGAAAAAAAAAATTGGGTTTCTTGCTCCCTGTTTGTCGTTTGTCGCATCTCCTGGAGTCGACCCTCCCATTTCATGGATTTAGAACCATTTCTGACACCGTTGTCTAGGTGACTCATTCTAAGTTTGTTGGAAAAGCCTGCACTTATGCTTGGTTTTTTTTTTTGGATAAAGAATTTCATTTTCACTGACAAAATATGCCAAGCCCTTATATGCAGATTACTTTAACACCACATAACATTAACAAATTATTATTGATAACCAACTACTGTATACACTGGTAAACTGGTGACAGAATTGTGGCCACTAGTGATGTGAAGTTTGAATCATTTTAGTGACTCGGTTCTTTGAATCTCGTTCATCAAAATGAACGAATCTTTTTTTGAGTCATTTAGTTCATTTCGTTCTTTTGATCAGAAATTAAATAAAATGTTACATTTTCAATAAACAGACCCCCAACATGTTTTGGCTATAGTTCCATTAATAAAGATATTAAAATGCAGCTAAGGACATAATATGATAAACAGAATGAGTAGCTCACCTCTCATATCTTCTGGTCCGAGTCGTTTGTTCGTTCCTTCGCGCTATTAGTGTCTATGAGACTCACGTGACAAAAGAACGAACGATTCGGACCATAAGACTCATAAGAATCGCTCAATTCTGTTTCTGTGTACTGCACTGCATAGCGTCTATGGGAGTCACGTGACAAAAGGATGAACGATTCGGACCAAGACTCGAGAGGTAACTACTCATTTCTGTTTCCTGTACAATAACCTACGGAGGTTTTGTGATGAAAATTGCAGTAGAAAATGTAAGAATCACTCTCTAAGACTACTTGTTCTTCTGCGTCACGTTAAAGACTCGTTCAAAAGGAATGAATCGGTTATGAACGACCCGTCACTAATGGCCACCCATCAGGGACCATCTGGTCCGATCCCACAGAAAAAGCAGCACAAACTGCTGAAAAAATGCCATGAAAGAAAGGCACCAGGACACCCAGTGCAACACAGCTCTCCATGCAAAGGGCCCAGCAGACAAAGAGCCCTGGGCAGCCGAACTTCCCAGATCCCAATCCGAACGAGCACCCATAGGATGTGCAGGACAAGTCCGATCCATCGAGGCCCCACCCCGCAACCCACCACACCCAAAGGATCCACTGGTGCTTGATGCCAGGCACCAAAACACACCCCCAGAGGACCTGTGGAGCACATGGGGAACCCACAAGCTACAGTATGGCCGATTGGTGTACAGTATGTGCCCCTGACGCCGTCTGTCCCCTGCAGTATTACGTAAAACTCCCACCCAACTGTTCCTCCACATGAGTAGGACAAAGGGTTAAGTCTTTCCCTTTTCCTTTACTTAACGCTGTATAGTCTTCTGTTCTTTGGTTTCTACATTTGCTTATGTATCCTGTTCAATTACAAGCCGTGGAAAACTTCATAAATAAATCCTAAGAAAAGCCAAAAAACACAAAGATTCGACAGAAACGTTGAACTTAACCGATGCTGGATCTGACTTCCTGTGACTCTTGAAAGGGAGGATTTGATGACATTCTATATTTGGAAGGCCTGGAGGATTATTTTAAGATACACAAGCATGAGCTTCATGGCGTCTTCTGGCGGAAACCAATCTGAAGCAGGAATTTTCCATCTGGATCGAAGCAAAGGAGCCATTCTTTAGCAATAAATGCAGGGCTGGAGAAAAGAAAAAGAAAAAAAAAAAGCCCACTGTTTACAGCCTGAATGAAGAGTGGCATTTTGAAAATGTTACATGCAAATAGACCGCTCTGCTCCGGACCCCGGTGGTCACGCCGCACCATGGCTAATTGTCTCGGAGTCTGACCACAGCCAATCAGTCATCGCATCAAAGTGTAGCAGGCCGTCAGCCTCTTCGTGCCTGAGATGCGAGGAACGCACCTCGGGACTCGACAGCGGGCGTCACCGCGGCAGCCAAACAGGAAATTGAATCTGGAGCACGCAAACGACACGCGGCCTGATGGAATTTCAGAAAACAAAACGGTTCCAGGGCCTCCAGAGGGTGGAACAGAAAGGAGGGAGAAAAAAAAAAAGGAAAAGAAATGCAGCCTGTTTTCTCCTCAGAGGCATTAGCAGAGCTGCAGAAGGATAAAGATATGAGTGCTTACACACACGTTGGCACACAACTAGGGACCGTGGAGGCCAGTGGTGATCATTGTATTTATTCACATTTGTACCTCCGGTCAACATACACACGCACATTATGGGCAATTTGGAAACAGAGGAAACCAACCAAGCACGGGGAGAACATGCAAACCCCATGCACACCGTGGGAATCTAACCCAGGACCTGAAGGTGCAAGGTGACCACGCTAACCAATACGTCACCATGCCGCTATACTGTATATACACACATATACCTGGTACCAGTCAAAAGTTTGGACACTAGTTTGGATTTATTGTTCTACATTCAAGAAAACAACACTGCAGATTTTAAAACTATGAAATAACACATATGGCATTAGATAATTAAGTAACAACAACAATAACAAGTCAGCTGTTATTCCAAGACACGAAGGTCAGCTGTTCTGGAGGAGTTCTTGCAAGGACAGTATTGTCCCGTCAGCAGGGAACCATTTTTATGTTGTTGTCTTTTGTTGCAAAGAAATGATGCATTCTGTTGATGTGGTCTAAAACAGAAGAACTGTCTTTAAACTTTTGGCTCTCTTAGATCTTCAAAAGCTTTAAAAGCTGACATACGATCTGAGACATCAGTCTGAAAGATTTTGGGACATATGGTGTCCTCTATGAGTCATATTGGGAACATAACACAAGGAGTAGTAGTGGTGATAGTATTTATTGTTTTTGTCGTTGCTGTTCTTTTGTTCATCTGGTTCGTATGTTCTTCTTCATATTTTTTATTTTTTTGTATTCATTGTTATTTCTGCCTTTTGCAGATTCGTTTAAATTGTATTTTGTGATATACTTTGATACATATTTTAAGAACTCTTTATGATCTTTGAAATTGTTACACTGTATAGTTCTTTTGTTTTACAGCTTTATTGGTCGTTTTATTTTTTTCCCCCTAAATCCTTTTCACATATTTTGAATATAAAAGCTGTCAACTGTGTTACAGTATATTTGTAGGGACTTTTTATTGAATTTCAACCACTAATAAAGCAACAAAAAAAAAAAATACCAAGCTCCATGATGATGAAACTGTCCCTCATGAAGACCTTCCCAGGACAACAAGACCAAAACTGAACTCTGCTGCAGAGGAGACGTTCATTTAGAGTCACCANNNNCACCTCAGATTAGAGCCGTTATGAAGCTTTACAGAGCAGAAGTAGCAGATATACATCTCAATATCAACTGTTCAACGGAGATTATTGTGTATTTTAAATAAACACCTTCAGTATTGTCTTACAGTGTAGAAAGAAATAAAAATCAGGAACGACCATGGAGAAGAAAGGGGTGTACAAACTTTTGACATGTATCTACTGTACGGTACGTACTGTATGCCAGTGTGAAGTTGTGTTTTGATGGCTGCTATAATTGTGACGCCTGATAATTTCTATCTTAATCTCTTCACAACTCTCTCCATTTTCTCCTCGTCTGTTCTCCTGTGTGTGTTTGTGCACAAATGAGACGGAAACATGTTCATCTGTAACCCCAATTACATGTAAACAAACCGCTCGCACACACTCCTGTGCCAAAACGGGCTCTCGCGGTATCGTCTGTCTTATTCGGATGGGATTATTTTCCCTAGGTCACATACAGTAATTAATTGTTGTTGTTGTTTTGTTTTTTTTACAGGTTTCTGCCATGTTGTTTTGTCTATAAACTAAGATATCTGCTTCACACGTGTTCATAAGATCATGTTCAACCTTAAATAATTAAGGAACGTACTGAAACACAATTACACATTCTGTTGTATCGACGTACTATAAGTGGCGACTCACTCGCGAAAGTTGCGTTTTAATCCCTCGTCCGCTCAGCTGAATCGTAATTCACTCTGAATAAAAGCATCTTCCGAATAAATAAATAAATGTATGTGCATATAAAGTGGATCTATACCCGCAGCTGTCGTTATATTATTATGTGTGATCACGCGTTAGTGCTAGTCATGCTAGCAGAACATTCCCAATGCAACAGGAAGCCTGCGAAAAATCGTAGACGTGTCTGTCCAGACGAGACTAAAATAGTCACATGACAACAGAAAAGGAAAAGGAAAAAAAAAAAAGAGTGCTGTGATTACAAGAAAGTGTTCGTTTTATCCGAACAGGGTTGATGTGAAGCTTCCACAATAGACCTACTGTAGGATTTGTATTTCAGTTCCGAGATCATAATCATAATGGACTCATAATCCACCCCTGATGACATTTAAAGTGATGGGGTGGCATGATTTTATTATTATACTTTGACGTATACTGTAAAAAAAACTGGAGTTAAGACTATTAAGATTTTCTGTTTGTACTCGTTAATAAGAAGGCTGATCCTGATGATGATGATGATGATGATGATGATGGTGGTGTGTCTCCTAGGGCTAGGATATGTCTCTAGGCATGTTGTGCCTCTAAAACAAGAAGGCAAGGCTACAAAGTGCTGGTAGAAAGAGGCTAGTTTACAGCAGCACTGATGTCTCGTCATTGCCAGCAGCAAGCACGGCGATAAGCAGACGGCATTTTAAGTGCTGCTGCGAAGGACTCGAGCTGTTAATGTGTGTGTTTCTGCGTGTAAGAGGAGGAGGGAGAGAGAGAGAGAAATGGAGAAAAGTAAGGACAGAGAATAAAGTGGAATAGAGAGAGAGAGAGAGAGAGAGAATGTTCTCTTTTGCTTTTAAAAATATGTTATATGTGACACCAGCAGAGTTCCTCACAGATCCTAATTAACTGCTAATTGTGGCGTCAACAATAATTCTTGCGTTTCTACATGTCTTTTTGTCTGTGTGTATGTGCGTGTGTGTGTTACAGTATGCGGTAAAGACTGGAGCATCGCCTCAAGGGGTGGAGAACACAAAGGCAGTGTGATAGCACAAATATTTCCCAGTTCCTCTTCCTATTTTTGTACATACTGTAGGATATGCAAAGGATACAGTGCGCAGTGGCAACATGCAGCCTGACAACTTCTGAAAGTGTGTGTGGGATCAGGGAGAGAGACAGACAGTCAGACAGACAGATGTGGCCGTGGTTGGGTGGGTGAGCTCAGTAACCATGGCGATAATATTACTTCCCTTTGTTCTGCGTGTACCTGCAAAAAAAAAAAAAAAGGAAGCAAAGTTGCCATTAATAAAACTGCTCTCTGCATGGCTTAGTCATTATACACGCAGCTCCCTGGAGGGGTGAAATCCACTCGTAAACGCAGCTCCACATCACCCTGACGGTCTCGAGACGTGCAACCCAGCTCGCAGCACACTTGTACGCATGTACACACACATACATATTGATGTGGTTCACAGTCACATGCTGCTGTTAAAGTTTTTCCAGAATATCCAGCGAAACTCAAGCGCTTCCCGGATCTCTACACATTTACATACAAGATAGACAACAGTATGAGAAGTAAACTCTCACCTAAACCACACACACACACACACTGCAGTGCATTAGTGTATTGGCAGAGCTGAATATGGCCTGTGTGTGTGTGAGAGAGAACAAGTGGTAGGCTTGCTCCATTGCTTAAGGCAGTGCTGTTGAATTTATGCTGTGTATCTCAGCAGGAGCGGTTTCAGCACACAGGCATGGATTACACACAGCGTTGTTACACTGAGCACTCATGCAAACACGCAAACATACACGCAGGAAGGCTATCACTCGTCTATACTCTTCCATGCATTTACACATCGCTTGTTTTACATCTAACGTCTTTGTCTTAGGGAGAAAAGGGAAGTTCCATGTAGCACCCTGCAGCTGTCTGTGTGTGGAAAACACTTTAAAGTTCTCTGTAGGACCCTTTAATGTTGAACCCGTTCAGAAAACGTTCCAACTAGAGCCCCTTGGAGCGCTCCTGCATCTTCAGAGGATCCTTTAAGACTTTTTGTGCTTCGCAGGTCGCCGTCTCCAACGCAAGCGCTGACGGAAATAAACACAGAGAGACAACTGCCCCTGTGAGCCAGTGATCATTGATGGAATCAGTGAAGTGTTTTAAGAACTACCGCTTTAAGAGCCTCGGAAATAATAATAGGTGCTGTAGGATTTGTTTTGGAGATCTTGTACTACCTGGTCCAATTAAGGACGTCCTAAGAGACTCACTCGCGTACAAACTCACTTACTATCTATAAACACTCATGCTGTACAGGGAGGCCTGGAGGACGATCCCAGAGGACTCAGGGCACGAGGTGGGGTACACCCTCGGGGGCGGCGGGACACAAGCACACAAACACTACAGCCAATTTGGAAATGCCAATTCGCCTAATCTAGATTTATATTTAGGCATCTGGCAGACACTCTTATCCAAAAAAAGTGCTTTTAGGTTTCCGTCATTGGATAATCTCCATGTTTTTACGCTGTGGGAGGAAATGCCCGGAGTCCCCGAGGGAAGCCGACCAAGCACAGGGAGATCATGTAAACTCCATGCACACGGACACCGAGGCGTGAATCGAAGCCTCGACCCTGGTTTTATTATTTCAAATTAAAATTTTATTCGTCACGTATACAACCATACACTGTATGATGTGCAGTGAAATGCTTATACGACTGTCCGGAAAGCATAGGATAGAATAAAAAGCTTTCACTACAATAAAAGAAAAACTGCACTAGAGAATACAATTAAACTAAAGACAGAATTTCCAATGAAAACTAAAATAAAAATGTAAAAAAAATTTGATGTACAAATCTACAAATTTTACGGATTTATAAAGGCTACAGCAGGCGGCACGGTGGTGTAGTGGTTAGCACTGTCGCCTTGCACCTCCAGGGTCTGGGTTCGATTCCCGGCCAGGCT
>JAQMYI010000023.1:19927053-19945538 GCA_030014275.1 Clariallabes melas | reverse complement strand
TGTTTTATCAGGTCCAGATTCAGCACAGCGTCTACCAGGAAGTTTTAGAGCACTTCATGCTTCCCTCTGCTGATCAGCTTTATGGAAATGCTGATTTCATTTTCCAGCAGGACTCGGCACCAGCCCACACTGACAAAAGTACTAATACCTGGTTTAAGAACCGTGGCATCCCTGTGCTTGATGGACCAGCAAACTCACCCGACCTAAACCACATAGACAGACATAGAAGTATTATGAAGAGGAGGATATGAGACACCAGACCAAACAATGCAGAAGAGCTGAAGGCTGCTATCAAAGCCAACCAGGCCTCCAGAACATATACAGTATAATATATATATACAGTATATAAACAGTAAATTATTAAATAAGGTTATGGGTGGTAACACGAATGGTAATTCTGCTGGGTTATAATTATAATCATTATTATTATTATAATAATATGCTCTTTCATTTTCGAGTCACACTATATTACTATTGCTGTATTAATCTTTTTTTTTTCCACGATAATTTCACGCCATCAGCCCCTCCACATACTCATTTGGAAGTTTATACACAAATTTTCCACAGCAGTGAGTCTCCACAAGAGTCTTACAGCGCAGTTTAATGAAGCGAACAAACACTGGCAAGCAAAAACCTCAAACACTTCAACATGTCAGTTAAAGAAAACTGCGAAAACTGCCCACTGATTCATGCGATTCCCGCCTTGAGATGCCATTCGTTTATATAATAATAATAATATCTGCATAGAGCATGTTCTCAGGGACGTCTGCAGTGACGAAATAAATCTCGTTTACCATAGTGACCTTTCCCCGACTCGTGCAGATCAATTTTAATGGCATGAAGACACTTACGAGGGCGCCCAGAGGACATGCTTTGTTAAATCCGTGCCCTTGCCAGGTTGGAAGTGAACATTTTATTCATTTAATTTTTTTTTTCAAGTTTAAAGCACTGAATTTGTGTAATCTTTATTTTAGGCTTGTTGCTGTAGCCGGTAATAAAAAGAAAGAAAAAAAAATTTAAAAAAAGACTAGCCAATGAGATCAGTAGGTCAATATGGACAAATATAAAATAACATATAGACCACAAATATAAAATGTTGCCTTAAATATATATTACATGATTTATGGGGTTCTAGATGTTAAGCATGTTCAGTATTTTTATATCTGTGTATCACTGACGAAATCATCGACTTGCTCACACACTCTGAGTTACGAGCGGGATCGGGGGCTTTTGAAGTGAAGCTCTAAGCACGGAATATTTTTAACTCAAGAGTCTTGTGTTGTCGTTGTTCCAGAGCTCCAGTATGTACCAGCGTGGAGATTTAAAAAAAAAAAAAAAAAAAAACTCTGATCCCTCACAAGCACCAACCAATGTGAGACAGACTGACCGATGACCTTTGCGCTTCCGATATGGATGAAAGAAGGATCAGCGGACAACTGGTGGCTGTCTGTCATTAGAGATGGGTCTGGCCCAGCTGCGTGTGTGAGATAGCTACTGGAGTCTGTCTGGCAGGAGCATCAATGATAATGAAATCATTGAGAAACAGAGAGGTTGGCAGGCTGCTGCATACGGGAGATTCATTATAAAACACTGCTGAGAAAATGCACCCTATAATATTGCTTTCACACACACACACACACACAGTAATGCAGTATATCAAATGCATAACAGCCGTCCTATCATATCTACCGCAGTGTTGTAACCGGGGAGCAGTTTTCCAGTTCCAGCTTCCATCACCTAAACCTACACACACACACACACACTGCGTGCCCGATTAGGATTCTCTTATCCATTCTCTTATCCGCTTTCTTCCGCCCCTGCATTCCCAAACAGGTACTCCCTCGCTTGGCTCACTCTCACACGCACGCTCTCCTTCTCTCACACTTCCACATGGCAGCTCTCCAGGCACCGGCAACAGCTGAGCAGTCAGAAAATGCCGGGCAGTGATGTTACAAAGAGAGCGAGAGAGAGAGAGAGAGAGACGAGCAGCTGCCTCCAGAGAACACTCCTCAGACCTCTCAGTGATACAGAGGGATATAATTTATTTAGGCCTAAATAATGCAGGGTCTTATTGGGAAAACACACAAAAAAAAAAAAAAGCCAAGCCAGACAGAACAGGAGAGAAAGAGAGGGGAAGTCGAGAGGGAACAGACTGGAGGAACAGTTCATCTGTTACTGGCAACGGGAAAAAATCTGCTCGCTTCGATCCGGATAGGATTTCCTGCATATTCCTTTTTAAATGTTGACAAGCCCTTCCCCAAGGAGTCGCAAGAAATCGGAAAGAAGACTGTGAGGCATCTTTGTGCTACGATGGAGTAAACGTGCCCATGTATGCCAGGACACACACACACACAGACCATATTACTGCCATCAATTT
This sequence comes from Clariallabes melas, assembly GCA_030014275.1. Taxonomy (NCBI): domain Eukaryota; kingdom Metazoa; phylum Chordata; class Actinopteri; order Siluriformes; family Clariidae; genus Clariallabes; species Clariallabes melas. Next base: position 19,943,161 of record JAQMYI010000023.1, on the reverse strand, counting down.
CTAAAATTGAACATAAAGAGCAAAATGCACAGACTTGAAAAACTTCTTGCTTTTTTATTATAACCAAAATATAGATCATAGAATTCGGAAAGTTAGTTAATTGTAAACTAATTTATTAATATAAATGAAACAAAGCAGTTTAAAACTGACTAAATGTTGTTCTCACATGCTCCTCAAATAATCCCATTTTTCCACAATATACCGTATTTTTCCATCACTTTCCTATATATATATATAAAATTTCATTTGCTTTAAATGTAAAACTCAAAATCTGGCCAGATACTAATATTTCACTGGACTAGCCTTGATTGCGATGCAGATTTGGCGTGGCATGCTTTCAAAAACCCTTATGCAACATCATAACGTTTATTTCTGCCCAGTCTTGCGTTACATTTTGGCGGCGATATCGCATTGACGGCGGGAGAGTCGATGCGAGTGCATGCTCGCACTCACTTTCCTTGTTAAACATAGCTGTGATTTTTTCTTCTAGTGTCGATTTTTTTCTTTATTAAGCAACTACACCTAGCGTTTAATTAAGCTTTTTTTTTTTCCGACCAGATTTCTCTTGCGTGGTTGATGGTTCAGCGCCGTCTCTCCAGGTTTTGAGTTTGATGAGGAGTTTGACGGTTCTTAACCCAATTACAGTAATTTCAGCAATCATTTTCTTTGATTGATCCAGACCAATAATTTGACCCTTCTAAAAAAACAATAACTTTTCTATGACTATGTGATACGTCTACTAAGAGGTTTGTTTAAGAAATACGAAACCACTCGCTGCATCAATTAGTGCTAAATGAAGTTTGTCAACTGAAACATATTAATCAGTGCAGTAATTATGCAATTAAAGCCTCTTAAGTATTTGCTTATTTATATCCAAATGATGACTAATTTATGGCAGTGTATATCAGGTCGCTTATAAGATGAAATGGTTAATCAGTCTTTTAGATGCCTATTGTAACGATATAATAATCGAAGCAATAACAAATATGTACATACTGTAAATATGTGAATATTGATCATGTAATTGAGTCCTGTGGTCTGCACTAGTATATTGTGGCTCAAATCAAAATGGAATCCAAAGGTGGTGAACAATGCAAAAAAATAATAATAATAATTTTTATATATGGTCACTCCTTTTTAAGAGATCGATCTATAATTGGAAAATTTGCTACTTGGCTGGTCCCAGATGCACATTACTGTATTTCATTTACACGTAAAAAGGTCTAGAGCTGCTTTCAAGTCCAGAAATTCCATATGTATACATATACATTGTTCTTAACTTTAAAGAACTCAATCAAAACAGAACTATCTGACAGATAGCAAAAATATTAGACCAAATAGTTGACTTATCCACATCTTAAAGAGAACAAACACACCAGTAAACTCAGCAACATCAAAAGGCCTGGAAAACATGTCGGGTACATAACAGGGGAATTCTTTCCCCGGGGAATAGAAATAGACCTTGGCAACAGTCGGCCAGATCGAGACCACCACAGAAGGTAGATCTACACTACCAGTCAAAAGTTTGGACACACCTTCTTAGTGTTTTTTTTTTTTTTTTTTTCTCAACACTGTACATCAATGCTGAAGACTTTGAAGTGATGACGGAACACATATGGAATCATGTAGTCAACAAAAACATGTTAAATAACCCAGACTATGTTTTACATTTTCGATTATTTAAAGTCGATCTACCAAATGATGGTCCCACTACGTGTAAACCAGATGGGATGACATGATGTGGCAGCCATGCTGGTCAAGTCTGCCCTCAATTCTGACTAAGTGACCAACAGCGTCACCAGTGGCGCACTCCCACACCATCACGCCTTCTCCTCCATGCTTCAGTAGGAACCACACATTCAGGAACCTTCCATTCACCCCTTCAAACTCCAACAAATACAAAGTGGTTAAAACCAAAAACCTTAAATTTGGACTCATCAGACCGAAGGATGGTTTTTTCCGCTGATCAAACGTTCATTCCTTCTGTTTCTTGGCCCTTCGGTTTCAAAGCTCTTCTGCTTGTTGTTCTTCCGAAGTAATGTTTTCTTTGCCGCAGTTCGACCATGAAGGCCTGACTCACGCAGTCTCCTCTGAACAGTGGATGAAACAGAAATATGTCTGCCGTTTGAACTCCGAGAAACATTTGTGTGGGCTCTAATCTGTAAGGGGCTGTAAACCGGTGGTTTCCGAAGCTGCTCAGTCTATTAAACTTATACACTGCAGCAGAGTCAGCTCTTGGTCACCCATTCCTGGGACGGTCCTCATGAGAGCCAGTTTAGTCATATCGCTCGATGGTTTTGGCGAGTGCACTTGGGGGCACAGTCAAAGATCTTGAGATTTTTTTCAATTAACTGACATTTCTTAAATTAATGATACACTGTTTTTTTTCTCTTTACCTACCCATAATATGGATTTGAACAGTAGTTGTAGTAGCGCTAATACTGCTCAAGAAATGTCACACTTCTTGATAAGACACACCCGAGAAACTGAAAACCATGTTAGGTGACTACCTCAAGGGTCTGATAAGACAATGCCATGAGTGTGCCAAGCTGGCATCAAAGTTAAATGTACTATAACTACTTTGGACAATCTAAAATACAGTATGAAACATATTCTGGGTTGTTTAACACTTTTTTTTTTTTCTACATAATTCCATACATGTTCTATCATGCTCTGGATATCTTCAGTAATAAAGTACGATGTTGAAAGTCTTTAAAAAAAAAAGAAAGAAAGAAAGAAAATCCTTTGAAGGACATGGTGTGTCCAAACTTTTGACTGGTTCTGTATGTGCTCCAAAGTCAACGATCAAGAGAAGCATTTTCTAGAGTAAATACAAAGGGTTTATCAGAAGATGTAAACTAAATATAGTAAATCTTACAATCAGGAGGACCAGATTATGGATGGGGACAGGAGAGACTAACATCTACTAGTACCAGAATGATGGGAAAAGAAAATGCATGGAGAAGGGAAGGAACTGCTCATGATCCAAAGCCTACTATCGATGGCTGTCGACACCCTCAGCAAGATGAATCGTGAAGTGTATAGAGAAGTCCATATAAAACTCACTGGACTTCCTCAGTGCTTCTCAGTACTGTTACTCAGAACTCATTGTTCCTCAGTGCAGATGGACAGCATAGTGTAAAAGCAAGCCAAGACGTTTATAAGGTAAAGAGGAAGAATCTTCTCTAACGGCACAAGTCAACTGCCTGACCTGAATCCAGCTGAGCTGCATTTCACTTTGCTGAAGCTGAAACACGCCAAGAACAAGCGGAAACTAAAAACCGAAGTATAGACTGAAGTCTGGCAGAGCATCACCAGGGAAGAAGATGGCCCAGTGTATGGAGAAGTCTTTGGGTTTCAGACTTTAGGTCTGAATGACTTTAGTCATTGCAAATGTATGTATTTTTAGCTTGTCCAAACTGACATCATACTCATGATGTCATTTCCTCTCGAATATACAGTACTGTCACAGACAGCTGAAAGAACATTAGCATTTTTAGATGTCCAAATATATATGGACCTGACTGTGTGCTGTGTTAAAACGTACTTGTTGTCACATAGCAAAACTACACCCCTAGAATGCCAATGCAGCAGGGAGATATTTCTAATTTGACAGGTAATATGACTGACCTTGCTTGTCCTGAATGGCTGGATGTTGATTATCCACATCATTCATTTTTTTTTTTCTTTCTTGCCCTGGGGCAGCCGCAGAGACCAGAGTTTAGTCTTCGAGTAATTCTTTTATTGACAGCTGTCCCAATGCGAGAGCTCGACCAATTTACAGAAATATTAACACTTAAGTCACCGATAGCACTGTTTAATGCAATATCTACTGTTAGCCATTTATCTCATTTTATCCAAGCGCATCAGAATTGCAACTGATTAAATGTAACTTAGGAAGCTAAAAAATGATCATATTTAAAAGGCTGCACAATTAATTGCGTTAAAATCTAAATCATAATATCGATCTGTCCAAAAAGGCTGCAAGTTATTACATACGCATAGTCTGGAATTTATGTAGAGTTTATCGATCAGAATTTTCACAAAGAATGCTGCTTCAGTGTTTTTTGATCTTTTTGGCACATGACACTAAAGTATAATTACAAGAATTTCATAAGTGTCAAAGGTTTTCGGTGGCTTAGTGGTTAGCACTGTCGCCTTGCACCTCCAGGCCCTGGGTTCGATTCCTGCGTCAGGTCTGTGAGCATGGAGTTTGCATGTTCTCCCCGTGCTTGCAGGGTTCTCTGGTTTCCTCCCACATTCCAAAGACTTGCAGATTAGGCTAATTGGAGTTACCAAATTGCTTGCGAGTGTGAATGTTGACCAGAGGTCCTAAATACAATGGTCACCATTGGCCTCCACGGTCCCTAGTTGGATTACAGAAGTTCCAGGATGGATGGATGGAGGGATGGAAAGGCTTTTATTGACAATTACATTAAGTAAAGTCAATATTTGCAGTGTTGACCCTTCTTTTTCATCACCTCTGCAATTCGCCCTGACGTGCTGTCAATCAACTTCTGGGCCACATCCTGACTGATGGTGCAGCCCATTCTTACATAATCAATGCTTGGAGTTTTTGTGGGTTTTTGTTTGTCCACCCGCCTCTTGAGGATCGACCACAAGTTCTCAATGGGATTCAGGTCTGGCGAGTTTCCTGGCCATAGACACCAAAATTTTTGTTTTGTTCCACGAGCCACTTAGTTATGACTTTTGTCTTATCGTGAGGAGCTCCATCATTCTGCACAAGGCAATGTTCATCAGCAAACTGTTCTTGGATGTTTGGGAGAAGTTGTTCTTGGAGAATGTGTTTGTACCATTCTTTATTCATGGCTGTGTTCTAAGGCACAATTGTGAGTGAGCCCCCACTCTCTCGGCTGAGAAGCAACACCACACACATGAATGGTGTCAGGATGCTTTACTGTTGGCATGATGCAGGACTGATGGTGAAATTTTGATATTCGTGTCATTCTCAAAACTTTTCGCCAGTAATGTATATTGGCAAATCAACTCTTAATGAGTTGTTTGTCATTTTTTGCTGTTAAACGTGTGACAAAAATGATTGTGACATAATTTTTTTGATCGAATCAAGCAGCCCTAATTCATTATAAAGCAAATCTCTGAGATATACAGTACAAAGCAACCATTTAGACACTGACCTTGACACACACAACCCCACACACACAAGCATAAATCATAAACACACCACTGAGCTGCTCAGTATGCAGTGCGGCTGTGGGTCGTGCCCCAACATTACAGACTGGAGACACGCTCCATGTCCCCTTGTGTCCCGTAACAGCAGTAGTGTGCTATATATGCATGCATTTACTCCTTGGAAAGACAAGCTGGCCCACTTCAACACTCAACCTCTGTAAACGCGAGTGCAAGAAGCCGGCTTAATAGCGAGTAGAAAACAAAAGGGACAATTACATCATTTGTTTGTTCCGTCACTTCTGTGTAAATGGCTTCATTAAAAAAACACACACAGCAAGAGTAAGCGAGAGAGCAAGAGAGAGAGAGGGAAAAGTGGGTCGTACCTAATTTATATTCAAACATAGACGTTGAGTTCAGACCCATAGAACAAACCAAGTGTAACATGTAGCGCATAAAAGCTAAGAAAAGATCTCAAAACCACCCACATAGTTGTGGTGGTGTTAAAAACAGGTTGATTGGTACTCAACTGCGGCTCTGATGAATCCTCTTTTCCATCCACTTAGATGCTAAAACACAACACATAACAATACATGAATTAACTTCAACAACTCAGCATTAAAGGACGAGTGTGAGGCTACTAACCCAAAAACTCATGTGCACTTCTATATGAGATTTTCCCCCATTACAGGTTGCTGCAATACTTACCTAGTGGTACTATATTGGTAGCATCAGTTCTTCACAGTCACCACGTTACAATGTTAAATGGATCTCTTGATTCTGCCTAGAGGAATGACTGGAAAATATCATATGTTTAAATCAAGGATGTACAAACTATCGCCAGCATTTCTAATCTGTTAGAGTTTGCATGTTCTCCCAATGCTTGGTGGGTTTCCTGCAAGTACTTCGGTTTCCTCCCACAGTCCAAAAACATGCAGATTGAGCTAATTAACATGGTCTGTAGTTTGTGAATGCGTGTATGGATGTTGATCGGAGGTCGTACAAACGGGAATAAATACAATGGACACCATTGGCCTCCATGGTCCCTAGTTGGACTACAGATGTTCCTAGATGGATGGATGGATGGAATAGTCAGATAAGAAGCTCTCAAAAATAGTCTTTAGCTCTTTTAGATGTGCATTTGTTCTACAGACTTTGATGAAATTTCATTAACAGACATTGAAAGGTTTCATTTTTCAGCCTAACTACATAAAAATTACAAAATTAATAATTTTCGATAAAATTGCACAAAACACTTGAAATTAGCTTTAAAAAAAAATCAGCCACTTTAAAAAAGAGAGAGAGATCTTTCTACTTCTTTAGCATTCTCTTGAGAAACAAGCCCATCCTGGTGCACAAATGCTGCTTACCAGCCGCATTTTGGTTGGAAATGTATTACATTTAATTACGATGTTAATGTCCTAAAACAGAGAATTTTTTTTAATAGAGTTTTATGCAGCCCAGCTTGGCAATTATGTCAATAACGGTCCTGCCCCCTGGGGTAGCGTTTTTCCTGCCCCAGTGGATATTAACATTTGTTGCAATTCCTATTTTTGGCAATAATTACAATCTGATCCATAATCCATAATCGTTCAACCCCTATAGAGATAAGCAAATGAAGAGAATATCAGCTTATATGTGAAATAGTGAAGATTAATATTTTATATTAAACGAAGCTCCTCCACCCTACAGAAACTTGATACTATAATTCCGCTTCTGTCACCAGCCCTCATATGAACACATTTTCATTACATACACTTCTACTATATCTTACATCATTTTTAAGCCTCAGATTTTTGAGCACCCAATATACCATTACAATAGAAAGCTTAGAATTAAACTCGATCCAAGCTTAGATTTTCTTTTTTGTACATGCTATGTGTAAGTTAGGAATAACAATAGCCTCATTTGTGACTGAATGACCTAGCACTGGAATAGAATCTATATAATAACAATAATATAATAATATATGGATGCATTAACAAAGTGCACAGACATATTTTTACAAATACATGTGTAAAACAATTACTTTTTCATATCTTTGGGATTCCTGTTGACCCGAGCTGTGTAAAGCCTGTGGTTGTGGCCTGGTAGACCTTCTAAGGTCACCCCGCTGACCTGAAGCACTAGGCACTGCTCTGATGATGTATAAAGCAAGGAGAAATAAAATTCTTTATTCCAGCCTCTTGTCCTCTGCTACAGTAAATCCCATGTCTGTTATAGACCAAAGTCTTCACTCGAAAATGAGATAAGCCACATGTACCAACATTTTTATTAACAGTGAGCCTGCGTAGGTCATTATGGTTGGGGGGCAGGATGGGTGTGAAAGTTAAGTTTATGTTATGTTATGTTTTTTTCCAAAAAGAGACAAAAATATGTCTTTTGAAGCAAGGGAGTAAATACTTACCACCGTATCCAAATTTTTTATCTGTTAATACTTTTGCAAACTATAATAACTAACAACAACAAAAAAAAACAATTATAATAGTGATTTATTTTGGCTAGTCAACTTGACAGCTCAGGGACTGTGTAGCATTAAAAACATATTTAATGCATAATTCCAGGTTCATATCAATACAAACAGCATTAGTAGAGGCTAAATAAATTGTATTACACACTCGAATTCAGACACATGTTGAGTCAACCTGGTGCTTCGGCTTTGGCCACTTGCCGGGCTTAGACAGAGAGCCAGAAGGGGAGCTAAGATGGATGACGGGGGCGTTTGCTCTCCCGCTGCAGCGGTAAATAAACATGTATGCGAGTGAACAGAGATAGAGGTGCTTTTATGGCAGAGTGTTTGCTCTCCTGCTGGAGTGGCACTGGAGGCGAGCCACGGTCGCCGTACCCTGCCGGCCTGCAGAGGAACACTGGGTCCTTTCAAGAGCAAAGCCTGCAGCCCACACAGGGTCGACCTGGTGCGAAAAAACAAAACGAGGGTTCTTACAGTCCGAGCCAGCTATCGGTGAAAGGAGGATTTGTGTATGCTAACGCATATACAAATCTATGGTAAGAAGGTGGTGTCATTTCTATTTCTGCGCGACTCTGAGAAGGTCAGTGTTCTCCAAAGCTGTTAATTGCGAGTTTGGGTTTGATAGGCTAATTGTTGCCCTTGTAGTCACGCACTCCCTCTCTCATGGAAACCTGATAATATTAATCCCAGCTCTCAGGTGCACAGAATAGATTTTTCTGCTTATGATTCACTTCTGAAAGCAGTACATCGCCTGAATAATGATATCTTTTTGAGGCTTCCTGAGTTTTTTTGCATTTGCTAAAGGAAGCAGTTTTGTCTTCTGTGTTCCCTCCACAGGCAGACCACACAAAGCGCATGTCTAGGCTAGAACGTCAAAGTTTTCTGATTTCTAGTAGAGATGCCTCCGTGTGCTGATTGTGGTCCACATCATTTGTTTCTCTTCTTCAACCCTTCCAGCAGATTTTCTGTTGACAGCTGCGACAAACTGGAAGAACTTCATATTTAATCAAACCGGATCTCTTGCCCAATCCTTGTCATCCACGCTCATTAGCTCAATCTGGGTCAACAGTGACTTCTCTCTCCATTTCTGTCCCACTAATCACTTGACGGTGGCAACTGCACAAAGGAGCTGGATTCGGTTCCTTCAGCGTACTCTTACAAATGCTAAAAGGTTGCCAGGGACAACAGCTTGAGGCAGGGACGTTGGCCAGATCAGAACGCCTCTCAGTGAGGTTGTGGTTCGAACCGTGCCAGAGCAGCACTAATGAACTACAAAGCTTTCTTTCAGCAGTGTTTAGGATGTTCCTGCTTGTGCTCATGCTTGCCCTGTGTTTGTCTCTTGTGTAGGTTCGACTATCAGGAGCTGCTCCACAACTCCACCTTCTGCCTGGTTCCTCGTGGTCGGCGCTTGGGATCCTTCCGTTTTCTCGAGTCTTTGCAGGTACGACAGCTTTAGCCAGGTTAAACTGTTCAATGGTCGGCATTCGTGCACAACACAAAAATAAATAAATAAATAAATAAATAAAATCCACAAACATCCACCTTGTGGCTGGAAACTCCAAACACTGAGGAATGGTCCAGGGGTTTCCTACAGTAGTAAAGGCATTGGGTGGGAAACTGCAGCGCATATATTTTTAGGCTTACTGGCATTGTGTGAAAGGGCCGGAAGCTCACATTAGGGCACCTGCAGCGCCGCTGAGGAGTGCTGAATAGACAAATCCACAAAAAAAAAAAAACGGTGAGTTTGGCAGCCTTACCCTCACAGTAACTCCTCCTCAAGATCCCACGTTTTCTCATTCCGCTGGTCCAAGTTCACTGTCTTCTTTGCGCCATCGCTTTTCCATTCACTCCTCTTTAGAGCGTCTTTTCTTTAGCGCTAGCCAAAGCCACATAAAGCACTAAAAAACTGGCAATTATCAGTGGATTTGTAAGCGGAAAGTTCTAGAACGTCCTCTGACCCAACATCCCACCCTCCAAGCGCACAAAAACACGCACTCCATCCAGACTTCGCTCGGCTGACACGCTAATATCGCTGACGCAATCAATCTCAGGTTCCAAACCTAACACAATGTGCATACATGCCTGACTATCGGCCAGGAGCAGCGTCTTTCCTCCACCTCTAAATCCACCTTCTCCAAGTGGGAACACACACAGGCAAGATCTAGACTGAAGATGTAAACAGAAATTAACTTTTGTTGTTGTTGCCCAAGAATAGCACCAAAGAAAACTTTCTTAGTATAAAGGCTGGAAATCACTGCACCAGATGGGACTGATGATGGGACGTTTGATCTCTGCATGTTCTTAAAGTTATACTCTCCTAAGATTTCTCTCAAATAATTAACAACGGAACAAAACACATGCTGCGAGATAAAAAGCAAACTTTGAACACAACATTTCTGGGAGTGCAAGTACAGCATCTTTGATAAACAAGAGGAAAAAAGGAATAGCAGAGTGAATTTAATAATCCATGGCTCACCCTCCCACTGCTGATCAAAGGGAAGGATACTGTTTAATTAGCAGCCCAGGGTCCACAAAACGTCAGGTGCTCTTAGTGCCGCTTCTTTGGGAGAACCGATAGAGGGGTCGAGGCATACTTTGGGATAACCTTTCAACCTGATCTGACTGAACAAGAATTCTGTTATTTTTTATTTTTTAATATGGAGACTACATTTCTTAACCTACTTTGTTTAGCAAACTATTTTGGTGAACCTCAATGAATTCTTCTTTCCTGTCTCCCCATCCCCAGGCGGCCTGTATCCCAGTGTTGCTCAGCAACGGTTGGGAGTTGCCCTTCTCTGATGTCATCCAGTGGAACCAGGCAGTTATCGAGGGAGACGAGAGGTTGCTGCTTCAGGTATACTGCACGCCAACAACTGTTGAGCGCGATCAACTATTACATGCTAGTGGAGGACCATACAGCCTTTCACTTAGCGTGCCCCCCCCTCCTAGATAAAATCCCTCTCTCTGTTCCATAAGGTGCCGTCTACCGTGCGGGCGGTGGGCGTCGACCGGGTGCTGGCTCTGAGACAGCGCACCCAGATGCTTTGGGAGGCCTACTTCTCGTCAGTGGACAAGATCGTTCTCACCACTTTAGAGGTGAGCGTAAGGCGGTTTTTGTATGTAGGTTTCAGGCAGTGACGATCCGGCAAGGACTGTCAGGGGAAATTAAAACGTGGATGAAGACGCTCCGCATCATTAGCACCCACTTAGTGCTGTGCCTTCAGGTTAATTGCCAAGCACAATGTTGGTTTTTATGTAAATGAAAAGAGCCCACACTGCCCTCTGCTGGAGAAATTGAGAATGTAGTTTTGGAAAAGCATGTAAACAGATTATGATTAGAGATGATAATAATAATAATAATAATAATAATAATAATAATAATGAGACTGTCCATTTCAGGAGGTAAATAAACAGTAAATTGATTCACTTTTGCCGTCTGTTAGATCATTAAGGACAGAGTGTATGCCCACATCTCAAGGAACAAGTTCATGTGGAATTCTCTGCCTGGAGGTCTGCTGGTGTTGCCTGAATACTCAATCCACCTGGCCCATTACCCTTTCTACTATCTGAATCTCGGTAAGTATTAAGAACGGCGAGGCAAGTTGCTCCTTTTACAACACACATCTAGTGCTTTTCTTTTACAAGATCAAAAGTCGAAATTTTCTATCAAAATATCTTCCATTAATGCAGGAGTCATGCCTGGCCAGGAATTCACTGCCGTCATCCATGCCACATCTCCGCTGGTTTCCCAGTCTCAGCCAATTATGAAGCTCCTGCAGGTGGTGTCCAAGTCGAAATACTGCTCACAGGTACACCAGCTGTTTCCAGAAAAACATAATTTTCTTCTCTGTTGAGCTTTGCATGCCGTATTCTACTCCACTCTGGCCCTTTACAGATTATCATCTTGTGGAACAGCGAGAAGCCGCCCCCTCACCGGAGCAAGTGGCCGCCCATGCCAGTGCCCCTCGTCGTCACAGATGGCAGAAGGAAAGTAAGTGTGTCTCCACACGACGGTACAGTCAAGCTGCGGCCATATGCAAAGAACAAACACGCATTTTCCAAGGCTCACTCCATGACTTACTCTGCTTCTTCTTACAGACGAGCAGCCGGTTCCTGCCACATGTCGCGATTGAGACTGAAGCGGTGCTCAGCCTTGATGAAGACTCAGTGCTACTGACTAGTGAGGTTAGACTTTCCCTTTTATTATAAATCCAAGAGCAAGAATTGTGATGATTATTTTTGAAAGTCTTGGTTTAACATTTGCATGAATAAGTCTGAACTTTGAACATTCTGACTTTTGGCATTAAATAGTGTGGTATGATCTTTATGGCTAAAATAAATGCAGAGAAAAACAAACATTTATAATGATTAAATAATTAATGATTAATGTATTTACAGCACAGTTTAGGAAATAGTAGAGTTGATGCAAGTGAAGGAGACAATCATTAGGCTTAAAAAAATTGTTTTATTATTTTTTTAACTGCAACAGACCTCGAAGAGAAATACCAGAAACTTTGAGAGTTGCCAAAATTAATTTCATATATTCTTAAAAAGAAGGAATGCGCTGGGGAGCTCTGCAAGACCCGAAGGCAGGGAAGATAATTAAAGTCTATTTCCTTGGCGAAGAAAAACCCCATCTCAACATCCAGCCAAGTCACGGACGGAAGTAGGAGTAACAGTGGCAAAGTCTACAATCAAGAGGCACCTTTGGGAATTTAAATACAGAGAGAGATTTACCTCCTCAAGCTGTACACCACTGGGAACTCTCAGAAGCAGAAAGGCCAGATTAGACTTTGCTGGAAAACATTTTTTTTTTTTTTTAAGCCTGGAACAGGATTCCTTGTACTGATGAAACCAAGATTACTGTGTACCCGAAGTACATGGAAGGGAAAGGAAGGGCTCATGTTTCAAGACAGACCACGTCATCTGTCAGATATGCTGGAGGCAGTATTATGGCATTTGTATTTATGACTATCACTGGGACTTGGGTTACTGGTGGTCATTGATGATGTGACTCCTGATAGGAGGATGAATTCTATAGTGTATAGAGCGCTGCGTTCTGCTCAGATTCAGTCACTCTGCAAAATGTATAGGAGAGCGCGTCACAGTGCGCAAAGACGGAACCCAATGCTGAGAAAGGGAATCTTCTTACAGGGCAGAGTCAGTCACCTGATCTCAACCTGATTCAGCATTCAGTTTGTTTTCAGGAAGTGAAAATCATGCTCAAAGACCCACAAACAAGAAGCAACCGGAGAAGCAACTGGAGCCAGCTGCAGTAAAGCCCTGGGGGAAAGCGTCTCACGGGGGAAAATTCAGCATTTAGTAATGTCCATTCAATTTCACTTCAATTTAATGGTATTTGTATAGCGCTTTTAACAATGGTCATTGTCGCAAAGAAGCTTTACATAATCAAAAGAAAATAATAAAAAAATATGTATGAATCAGAATTATCAGATCGTCCCTGATGACTGAGGGAAAACTCCCTGAGACAGCAGTAGGAAGAAACCTTGGGGGCTCAACAGGGAACCCATCCTCATCTGGGTGTCCATGGGATCCAGATTTCAAAGCATCATTGACTGCAAGTTTTTGCAACCAAGAATTGATAATAATAATCCAAATACATTTGATTGTTAGATTATCCAAAAAATTGAGGCTGTGAAAACGAAGGGGCCTTGTTTATTTTTTTTTTAAATGGCTACAATTCCTAAACAGTTAACGTAATTTTTTTTTTCTTAAATTAAAGCTGAAACTCTACAAGTCTAAACTCCAACATGCAAATCTTGATTCCTTTCTTCTTCTTTTTTTTTTAAGAAGTACAAAAGGTCAAAAGTACAAAGAAATTAGTTCTCTGGCAATCTTTAAACAACGACCTAAGACATATCTGGTTTTTTTTTTTCTCTGTACTTTCTTGTTCCTTCACAACGGCGTTTGACTGATGGTACATAGTTAGTAACCTAGTAACTCAGGGTAAGGATCTATTCCAATGATGGAGACTTGAGCATTTTTGTAAGTCGCTCTGGATAAAAAACTTCTGCCAAATGCGCCGTTGTGTCCGAATACTTTTGACCTGACCAGGTGTGTTAAAGCAACTGCATTGATTCTTTTCAGATCAACTTTGCCTTCCATGTGTGGCGGAGTTTCCCTGAGAGAATAGTCGGGTATCCACCCAGGAGTCATTTCTGGGATCCAGTGAAGAAAATCTGGGGCTACACCTCCAAATGGACAAATGAATACTCCATCGTGCTGACTGGAGCAGCTTTCTATCACAGGTACTGATGTACCAAGTTCCTAAAATTTTCCTAAAAAGTTTTCCTAATATTACTTCGAAATATGCTTGAATCAACAAAAAAGCTGATGTGTGGGTAATTTCGAAATCGCGTAACCTTTATAACGACGTTAAAATATCAGATCTTCCATAATCGCTCTCCGAATCGGAGCGTTAGCTCACGTTATTTCTTCTTTTCCCTCTGATAGGTATTATCATTACCTGTTTTCTCATTATCTGCCCCCTTCACTACGGGCATTAGTGGACCGTAGCTCAAACTGTGAGGACATCCTGATGAACTTCTTAGTGTCCTCTGTGACCCACCTGCCACCCATTAAAGTGGCTCAGAGGAAGCAGTACAAAGAGATGCCGAGTCCACAGGTGAGTCATTAGTCCGACACCTCAAAGCAGAGGTAATAACGAAGAAATAAAAGTAGGTTTGGTCACAGTTTAACATTTTCATGTACTCCATTCTTTTCATCTCTTAATCAGAGCACCAACATGGCCCCCTGGGCGAACCCTGAGCACTTTACGCAGAGACAGGAGTGTATAAACAGCTTTGCTAGCTGGTTCGGCTACATGCCCCTGGTGCACTCGCAGCTCCGTCTGGACCCTGTTCTTTTTAAGGATCACGTGTCTGTCCTGCGCAAGAAGTACAAGGACCTCGAGCGTGCTTGAGCCACGCGGAGAGCACAGACGACGTCTTTTAAAGTCGCCTCGGCATCTTTCAGAGCGCATAAACTCTGCAGAGGGCAAGAATTCCCCTTGCTAATAGAATCCTGGACTAACACATTATTGTGTGTTTGTGGAGTCAGTTCGAGAGCAACTTGACTCAATACATGAAATTGTATGTATGTATGTATGTATGTACATGACCAATAAACCATTTCTGAAATGCATCGTGTTCTGAACTTGTGTTGAAATAGAAAATTTAAGGGAGAATTTTTTTCCTTTTTTTTTTTTTTTTTTTATTATTTCATATAGAAAAAAAACATGTAAAGATATTCAACTGTACAAAATATTTACCCTACGAAGATCATCACTGTGAAAATTTACGCATAGACTTACACTCCAGCTTCCACATGATTATAAAAACTAAAAAAGATGCCAGGAAGAAATATGTGAGACATCACACCGCGATCTCCTGCTCAAAGGCTCAGCAATTCCATGTTCATGACACACAGGAGACCCGTGTCTCAGGCTGGTTTCCCATCTGTCCCTCTTGAGATTACCTGGGATCACGCCTTAACACTTGGCCTAGAATTCATATCCCTAGATCCCTGCTAATCCATGAACATTTTTTGTCTTTTCTTTTTTTTTTATAGAAAGAAGTACAGTACATATCACCGATGAGAGCTGATGAATGGAGAGAAGTTCTCCACCTGAATCTTTCTCTCATTAATCAAGACTAAACAATGCAGCAGTAACAGGTAGCGGTGGATCTGCTGTCTTTAGCTGCCTGACTAGAAGAGACTTGATGGAGATCGGATTTACGAGTAAATAAAGGCAGACTTGACTTTTTAATTTTTTTCCCGGTCATTTGCGCATCGTGAGCATGGCGTTGATGTCCCACAGGAGGTTCCTCATCTGGTCCATCAGCACCTTCATCTCCTGATTCTTCTGCCTCACTTTCTGTGGAGAGTTTTTACGGAGTTTTAGAGTTAATTAAATAATTCTTCTGAAAAAAATAAATAAATAAATAAACAATGCTTTGAATCATGCAAGTCAAAATCTGCTAATTTAAAACATCTAAATGCCCGTTATTTTAAGGTAACAAACCATAAAGGAAAAAATATATATATGTAATTTATTTCAAACTGTTTAAAGATTAATTTACGCAGCCTGGAAGGCGGAGAGATTTAACAGCTGTTCTGGAACACTCATTAATTTGTTATAAAGAGAAAAAAAAAAAAAAAAAAAGCACACACACAAACACACACACACACAAACACACACACACAGGATAAAACCATCATGGCTCATTTGCTTTTGAAAGTATTTAAAGCCATGTACTTGCAATACGACATCACTTAGCAAGTAATATTTTATTCAAATGAGTTCTTTGTACTTCACTCAGGGCTGATTTGTGAAATATAATTATGACTCCTGAATAATCAGCTGACTTCATTTTATTGCCCCATAACGTTGCTGAGTCTAGACCTGAGCGACTGATCAACTCCAGATCATAACACTGTCTCCAGAGGCTTGTACAGTGGACACTATGC
>JAQMYI010000023.1:19889706-19908681 GCA_030014275.1 Clariallabes melas | reverse complement strand
CTAAAAGGACTACCATGTCATTTTTGGGTATTGTTCGAAAATTTTGGGTTTGACTTTTTTGTAGTTGAAATTGGACTGTCATTTGTCCGGACCTCGGACTAAATAGAAATTTGGTAAGTGGACCTTTCAAATTTATATTTGAGTACCCCTGCTCTACCACATGAGTTTTACTTTCAGAATCCACAAGTTCAGCTGTGCTATGCATGACATCAGTTAGAGCGCATATGTTTTGAGTTAATTTTCTTCTTTTCTTTATCTGCTTATTAGTCATCAAAGAACGAGGATGTTTTGTGACTAGTAGGCTGTTTAGGTTGAGGCTCTTGGGTCAGATTCCACTACAATTTAGAGCATTAATCTGTCAGCTGTGTCGTCATTGAGATTGCCAGGCATTCAGCACAGAGGATGTCCAAGCCAGAGACTGCTTCCTTTATTGATAGTCAATGCTGAAGCCAAATCATCTTCTGGGGGGGTCCAGATACAAATGCAAATCAGATTTCATGGCTTTTGAGTCACTGTGTCATGTATTATGAGTCATGTGTTATGGTCTGGAAAAGACCCTCAAACACACAAGCAGTATATAATCACAGGTCTGCTAGTCTTCAGGTGGTCGGGATGTGTATGTCTTAATACTTGATGTGTTGGAAGTGTTTAAGCTGAGATGGTAAGGAAATACCCCCCACTGCAGTCTTCCTGGCAAGAGTGGGACTATTGAAACACACATGGCACATAGCCATAGACCAGGTCACCAGATGGGGGGAATTTAAACAACTTAGAAAAGAAAAGAGTAAAAAGTGAGTGCTATATTGAGCCACAAAACAGCAACTACTGACATATACACTGTAAAAAGTCCTAATTTTACAGAAAATAACTTTAACATTTTATAGGATTTTTCTCTTTTTTTTAAAAAAAAACTACAGTGGAAACTTGGATTACGAGCATAATTCGTTCCGGAAGTGGCCTCGTATTTCAAAACATTCGTAAATCAAAGTGAATTTTTCCATAAGAAATAATGGAAACTCAAATTATTTGTTCCACAGCCCCAAAAAATAAATACATAAAAAGACTTAACACAAAATATAAAGTAAAAATAAAACAAATTAACCTGAACTTAAAAAAAAAGTAAAAAATAAATCCAGACAGATAAGTGGTTTCCATACTTACATGTAGGCTATAGAATCGCCTTTATGCCTTCAAAGAATGTGAAGAGAATGTAGGAGACAGATACTCAGTGCAGAACCCATGTACACCACAAATATTCTTTTGTTTTGTTTTGATGACATTTGCTCTGAAATATCACCATGGCAATCTAGCCATCAGCTTTCTTAATGCAGGCCTGAATATCCAGACATAAGGATAATATATTTGCTGTGTAGTTGTTTTAAAGCAACGTGTTGATATTTTGCTTGTATGAGACAATGACCATTGTTAAAAGCGCTATATAAATAAAAATTGAATTGAATGAGTCGAACTATGGCGTTATTTTTGTACCAAAAACTCTGCGAGCTCTCCGCGTTAACTGTCACAGCCAATCAGAAGCTGGAGGCGGGAATATTCTAATATTGTTTCTGATTGGCTGATCAGCATCTGGAGGCGAAGATATTCTAATTATCGCTTCATTATTGGCGCATTTAAATAAGCGCGCGAGTGAGGGCGGGACCTGACGCGATATACGCATGAGTTTATTGCTCAGGGATCAGACACAGTTGTAACGTGATATGAACCACCAGCCAATCGGAAACAGGCGCCCTGCAAACTTTTTGCGCGCGCAGATGTGGTCTGCAGCCGGTAAACGGTTTCTGTGTAAATTCAGAGGAATGAAGACACGTTGGTGAGCTACAGGTGAGGAGAAACGCAGTCTGTAAGCCTGACGGGGTCAGAGATGACTTATGTTACATTAACAGATGCTTTTACTCTCCAAAATGTAAAGTTCCACAAACATTGTGTATTTGTACTTTTAAACGGCTCATTCCATTCAGTAAATTAATGTCAATACTTCAGTCGAAATAAATGTATATTCATGTAAATATTCTCACATATAAAATACAGTATATACATTGACACATCTTGTTCTAATTCCATAGACATCAATATGTTGAAAACTTCTATGTATATGTAGCTTCCTTATTCTGTGTGATATTTACATTAACATTTTCCAGCTTTGATTACTGCTAGTGATAATGAAACTTGCTTAAATTTTTAGATCAAACATTTACCATGGGAGAAGAAGCATCCAGTAGAGAGACAAGTCCATCACTAGTAAGTATGGAGTGCAATATAAGACTACTTTGAATCTTTTCATGGTGATTTAAAAGTTAACTCCTTCAACCTTGGAAAATTTTGAGGCCAATTTTTTTTTACTGTGTAGAGATCCTTTCCGTATTGTCTCACTTATAACCTTTAAGAGCCTGTCAGTGGTGAAAATAAGTTGTTTACACTGATGTACAAGCTTGTTCTGTTGGATTAAATTGCATTGCATTTTTATGAATGCTGGTTGAAGCGTTCAAACTTGATACTGGACTGATTACGATTATGTTCTCTCATACAAAAAAAAGGGCCCCAGTTGAAAAGTTCTTGAGTTTCCCTTTAACATATCTAGTATTAAATATGATTTCGAGTATTTTGTTAATTTGTTTCTCGGGCAACAGAGAAAAAGATTAACTTTTTCTTTTGAATCTAAGATCTTAATGTGTTCTTTTCTTCTCTCTTCCAATCCACCCTACTGCACCAAGGACCCAGTTGTTTACTGCCTGTTTGGAAGAGGATCTTTCTTGGATACACTGGACTGTCCATTTTGCTATTTTGGTATGTTTTAGATTTGATTTACTTGCACTAACGCATTAGGATTCTAAACTAAAAGGTAAAGTTTTTGTACACATACTTTATATACGAAAAAAAGTTTTAAAAAAGGGACCACTTTGTACTTTATTTGTAATAAAGTTTCCAATCCAACTTTAATTGGAACATTGGGAATCTTGTTTGAAATTGTTCATTTCTTCATAGGTTTTTAGTCAAGGATATTTCACGACAATGTTTAAGTTTTGGAGAAAGAATGTTCCACTGTTATAGCACAATAGTCTAAATATTTCATTTTGTTTTACATTTTAGGATTTTACTGTAAAATAAAATTGAACTTCTTTTTATTGTATTTTGCTTGAGTTTGTGTTAACACTTTATTGAACATGTGTGTTCATAGGAA
Source organism: Clariallabes melas (assembly GCA_030014275.1). Classification (NCBI taxonomy): domain Eukaryota; kingdom Metazoa; phylum Chordata; class Actinopteri; order Siluriformes; family Clariidae; genus Clariallabes; species Clariallabes melas. The sequence goes on along the minus strand of JAQMYI010000023.1, from coordinate 19,905,485 downwards.
TTTATGAAATTTGTGAAATAACAGGGTTTTTTGTGTTATTGCTTTATTTGAAGGTGTATTTTACATTTGTTTTTGTTTGGCAGCCGCTACTGCCAGTCATCTGACCGTTTCTTTACGCTTTTTTTTTTTTTACAGTGAATAAACAATATGGGTTTTTTTTTTGATAGATTATATGCACAAAAGTATTTGTCCAAACCTGTTAATTATTGAATTCAGATGTTTCAATAAATCACGCCCCTTATCCCCAGTAAAGGGCGATCTTAATGCTATACTTTTATGCAATTTTGTGGCAACAGTTGGTGAAGGTCTTTTTCTATTCCAACATGACTCCCCCAGTGTACAAAGCGAGAACTATAAGGACATGGTTTGTTGAGTTCGCTGTGGAAGAACTTGACCGGCCCAAACACAGAGCTCTGGCCTCAACCCCATCGAGCAGCTTTGGGATGAACTGTAACGGAGATTGTGAGCCAGGCCTTCTCATCCAACGTCAGAGCCTGACCTCATAGTAAATGTTCTACAGAATGAATGGGCATGAATTCTTACAGAAACACTCCAACATCTTGTGGACAGCCTTCCAAGAAGAGTGGAAGATTTTATACCTACAAAAGGATGACCAACTCCATATTATAGTTTTTATATGGCATTGCATACTTTTGTCCATATAGTGTATATTCAGATTGTTACCTGGATTCAGAACATAGGGTCAGCCAGGGGTTAAGGGCCTTGATCAAGGACCCAATCAGGGATGCTGGGGCTTGAACATTTGATCAATAACCTAGATCTTTAACCACTGAGCCTATGACCACTGCACAAATCCTTGTGTTAACGTAGATGTGGTTTTGAAATCTATTAAGTCTGATAGACTTGACTTGGACTGAGCTGCAAAGTTAGTGAGCACAGTGAAATGGCAGCATCTCTCTCTTTTAGATCATAAACATGATCATATGACCTAGCTGAAATACAGACAAACAATCTTAAATACATCAGTTCCTCACAAACTATCCTACACACAACTTTCTTTTAATAAATAACATGGCAAGAAGAAATTGTGTAATATTTTTTATTTGCATTAGGAAAATAAACAATAATAACAAAAGCAGGAAAATCCGCCTACCAGTTAGTCCTGTACTATAGGCCGTGTGATTTAGGACACATCCCATGGTTTAAGCAGGTGTTCCTTGTGTCCCCACTTTTTCACCCCATGTCACTCTAACCCATCCCCCGCCCCTTTCCGTGTCCCGTCTCTCTTTGTGTTCATAAAAGTCCCGAGTGTCGCCTTTCTTTTCTCACACACACTCACACACACACACACACTGCTCAACCTGCAGCTTTAAAACCCTCCACCGACTCCAGCATCGCATCCAAGAGCTTTAAAGCGTAAACAAGATGCTGTGGAAATCCCGCACCAAGACGGATCCCTATTGCGCACAGGTAAGCAAGCAGCCAGCTCATTCCATCATAGACTTATTGATACATCTGTGTTGATCAAGTGTCCAAGGAAACGGGGTAATAGTACCATGCATTTGTGAAGACAAACATAGGGTTTTCCAAAAGTTTCCAAAAGCTTACAGTATAAGACAAATTAACACTCTCTCCAGACAATTTCATACTGAAATCCTGAATTAAAAATGTAAAATGTATAATATAACAAAGTATGAAAATATTTTATGGAACTCATTTCCCTCTATGTTTTGAGACTTTTGGGACGCCCTTTAAAATTATCAAATTATCATAACTTTGATATATGTGATAAGTTATTATAGAGGTTATAGCATTGGCACTTAAAAAAAAAATATTAGCCTTATAATATATAATTAGGCAAGATCTCAGAATAAAAACTATAGAATGTGCAAAAATATTTGTGCCTATTTATGATCATGCATCTATATGAAGAGAATAATACCTAACATCATTTATTTAATTTGCTTTTAAATAGAATAACATTTACAAGTCTTAAAATCTTAATCCGTTTAATGCATAATTAGTAAATACAGTTTAAAAAATGCATAAATGTCTCTTTAAGGTGGTCCACACGACCCCTCCCCCGTATAGTACACCCAGCTGTGGTGAAGCTATAAGAGCGCACACTGCGCACAGTCCTGGAGAGCTGAACATTTGCGCACGAACACACACACACACACACACACACGCAAAGAGCACTTATAACACCGGCACTTCGGACACACGTCGGCCTGTCTGTATGGATCTAGCACGTAAATGAGTGCGTGAACTCATCTGATTGTTCGTTTGCGAGGATCCTGTAAGTGGACAGAGAGCCAACTTTCACCGCCGACCCACTTTGGCATCCACATGTTAGTGCACACCTACTCAGCGATGGTGAGTCGAGCAGAAACTATAGCTGTGCATATACTATTATATAATCACTTAAAGTGCAGATGATGCGTTGGATTTGCTTTATTCTACAGCGTTTGTCATTGCCATGTAGTGCGTAAAAACGGAGGACCTGAGCTTTTACGCCGGATTAATGTACAGATGTTTTCAGTTTGAAAATACGCTCATATCGGGTTAACACATTTACATTTACATTTAGGCATTTGGCAGACGCTCTTATCCAGAGCGACTTACAAAAAACACATTAGCTTTGGAAAAAATCAACTGACAATAACTCAGAAATGTTTGCAGGGGAAAGTAGGTTATTAAAGAGAGATTGTTATAGCCCGTTAATTGTAATTAACGCATGCGTGGTATAGTTCCAGGAGGATATTTGGAAACAGTTCATGATTTATATCACAAAATGAATTCGTGCTCACAGATCACATGGTCGCAAGATTGATTTTACTCTGACAGAATTTATTTGGCTCTGGCTGAAAGCGTCCTGAGCTACTGCGCAGGGCTGTAACACTGTTTCATTATGGATCTGTGATTGTTAAAAATAAAATGAGAGCAAGATTTTGCTTATTTAATTTCTCCTAACAAAGAGCAGAATAAGTCGTGTTTATTTAAACTGAAAACACTGAAACACCTGCTGCATTATAATGCAAATGATTATGGTATTTCTATCTTGTTGCTGTTTTGTAAAAAGACCTGAAATTTAAAGTGTAAAGAGTGTATAAGTCAAATTAGGATCTCCCAACGTGCCATTTTTTTTATTTAATTTTATTTTAGAATTATTTATTTTCTTTAAAAACAAAAAAAGGATATCTAATGGGTGTAAATACAGCTCAACAACTCAAAACTCTCCAAAGTCTCCTTAGGGTAAATTAACACTTTTGAGGAAATTATCTTCCAAAATTGTAACACTTTTTTGATACTTGATACTATAGTTATTGTTTGTTTGTTTTTTTAGTCTTTGAAAATGCATTTGACAAAAAAAGAAAATAGTGATATCATACTCATGCATACAACACAAAGGTAGTTTAAAGGACAGCAGAGCTATTCCATGCGTAACACCAGATGTGTTTAAAAAAAGAGTCAGCCAAGAGTGTTAGAGACGTCCCTGTGTGTGCTTACAAAGAAATGGCAGATGATGTCGAAGATCATGCAAAGGTTTTGTGCTTTATAAAAGTTATTCATTTCCACAATGCATGGCGACTTTCGGGACACCCTGTAGATAAAAGTACTTTATGTGTGTAACCTGTGTATTGTAGCGTTTCCTTGAAAACTAGGACATTAAATTAAAATGTTCTCATTGAAATTATGGATTTTTAGCAAGTATTGATAGTAACACATTTTTAAACACATTTGCAGCCAGACTTTTTCATGGATTCTTTTGAATACACAATTCGAACACGATCTTAAACATTTTCTACGTTCCACAAGAATTAAACTTCACGATGCTGATGTTTGTTTGGTTGTTTAGGAGCGCGCGGATGGGCTCTCGGGCTCCTCACCGAGACTCTCTCAGCTCTGCTCCCTCAATCAGTCGGCTTACTCTGCGGCCCCTCCGCTGTGCCACACCCCGGCCTCGGACTTCCAGCCGCCGTACTTCCCTCCTCCGTATCCGCAGGCGTCGCTTTCCTACTCGCAGGCTCAGGACTCAGGATACCCGCACCTGGCCGACCCGTACCAGTCCATCAGCTCCCTGCATCAGCACCAGCAAGCCGCCTGGCACCCGCCCCGGGGCCGCAACCCTGAGGACGCGGGAGTCCTACCGCAGCCGCACCGCGCGCTGAGCCTCGAGCCCAGGCGGGACTACCCCGGTGTTCCCCGGCTCCTGCACGCGCTCGGTGAGGGAGTGGGCCCAGGCGCACTGGGAGACGCGGCGCTCGGTGTGCACGCGGGTCAGCACGGCACCGAGGATCTGCAGGCAAGTCTTCACACAACACACTCAGTGCATCATGCAGGAAATCGAACACCCACCAATCCCACCGGAATCCAGGAGTATTTCGATCATTTCTGTAAAATCTTTCCCATGAGCAACTTTTGTTTAGTCTGCGTAACACTGAGCATTTACAACATCTGGACATATTTCCAACAAAATAAATTACACAAACATCAAATATAAGAATGCTGTGAGTGATGTTTAGCAACTTCAGATATAATGTTTAATTTTAACATGTTTCATATTAAGACTCAATTAAGACTTGGGATTAATACTTTCACTTTTTTATACAGTGGTCACATTTTACTACCATAATCACACAGTTCTTCAATAATTACTTCCATAATCACACATTACATTAATAATCAAATAAAACTTCCATAATCAATAACAATACCAAAACAAATGGTACTTCCATAATCATATTTTACCAACGTAATCACATATTACTTAGCCTACATAATTGCTCCTACAATCATATAATCACACATTACTTTAATTACTCCCATAATCACAGTTTTTTTTTATAATCATAATCACATAAAACGCATATAACCATGCAGTACTTTCATAATCGCATATTATTCCAATATAATAACACCACTCTAATCACTCAATACAAACTAATTACTCCTATAATCATATACTATTTTTATAATTGCTCTCAATTATTCACGCATTACTCCAATAATCAGTACCAATAATAACATATTTCTCCCTTAAGTATACTTTACTCCCGTAATTACTCTTATAATCACGTATAACATGCATAATCGTTCCCATAATTAATCACATTACTTCAATTAATACCATAATCACAGAGTTTTTTTTATAATCATAATCATATAAAACTTATATAATCAGGAAATACTTTCATAATCGCACATTATTCCCATAACGACACCACTCAATACAGCCTAATTAATCCTATCATCACGGACAACTTTCATAATTACCTCACAATTATTCGCACATTACTCAAATAATCACCAATCATCACATATTACTCCTATAATCACACATTGCATTCATAATCACACATCACACCTATAATCACTCTCATAATTATTCACACATTACTTTCATTACTCCCATAATCGTACAGTTCTTACATAATCACATAAAAGTCCAATAAAACACATATAATCATGTAATAGTTTCATAATCGTATATGATTGCAATATAATAACATCACTCTAAGCACGCAGTTCTTAGTACCTAATTACTATTATAATCACGTACTACTTTCATAATTACTCTCACAATTATTCACATATTATTCCCAGAATTAGAATTACTGTTATAATCACATATTACTTCCATAATCACATTGCATATCCCTACACATTCTAGGGGAAACAAACCACTAAATTAAATGATCAAATTGCGATTTTTTTTTAAAGCTATAGTGATTTTTTAAATTATTGATTTAATAAGTGTAAACTCGGCGTAAAACTGTAGGCGCACAATTTAATTTTAATCCAACGTAGCTTATTAATTGATTATTGACTAATCATTTACATTTAAATAGTAATTACATGTGTTGAGTTTGTTATACAACAGAACGTAAAAAGAGCCAGAACTCGTAAATAGATTTAATAATTGTTGTTGTTTTTTTATATATAAAGCGATTGAACAGAAACAACGTTGCATTTTGTAAACATACAGGATAAAAGTGTTACATATTGTTACATGTAAACAATAAACAATAGGACAGTTAAATCGATATGAACAGGAAAAGGTTTAATTTAGTCGGGTTTATTCAGGGCTGTAAAATCCCGACTTTTCCCGACTCGGCGGTGTCGGTGGTTTTGAGCAGGTGCAGGATCAAACTGCTCTCAATGACTTTCTGTTTGACAACTGAGCGCAACCAATCGATTTATTTAAGCAGTTCAGGTCAACAAAAAGGTTTTTTGTTTTGTTTTTGTCTTCGCGTGAGACTATTTGAATGCGCAACACAAGAACGCGTTTTTAATTTTGCAAAACACTCAGCAAAAATGCAGACTGGAAAACGAGTTTCTCACATTTCGACTGAGAACTACTTTATATTATAATTATATAAATAACAAATACAATTTGTTTATTAGAATAAGGAATTAATAACCACAAATCAATAAATGACGCACAGAATTTGGCAATATTTCAAAATAGGCAACCGTATGATTACTTTCTATTTGCACTAATGTTTTTCTTTCCTATCTATTCTGAACATAATTTTAGTATTAAGTATTTAATTTAAAAAGCAATGTGTCGGCATTAAATAAAATCTGAGCTTTTCCTATGGCTTTATCTTGGTTTTTCTATAGCCTAATTAACAAGGAGAACTCACCCTTGAAGCATATATAATCTAACCTAATTAAATTAATTTCTCCCCACATAGGAAACTCAGATTCCATGTTATTTAAAAAAAAAGAAAAAAAAAAGGATTAAAACAATGAGAACATTACTTATTGTTTTTGTAATGAATGCACAAATGTATTAATTTAAATCCTTAATTTCTTCAACAGGGCATGGAGGAAACATCATCTCTGGGAATCTTGGATCATTCTGTGATCAAGAAAGGTAAGAAACTGTTGTTTGTTGAGGATAAGTAGAAATAGAAATCATAAGATTTCCACGCTCAGATATTTACAGATTAAAACACATGCGTGTGCGCACACACACACACACACACACACACACATACACACACACAGTCCCCACCAAAAAATAATTCAGCAGTGTCGTTTCATGTGAAGTCAAGAAATCATCCAAGGCTCAGTTCACCCTTAAGGCAGTAAGTCTTAATGAACTGTTCATGGTCATATGAGAGGAAAAAAGAGGGATTAGAAACCAGCTCAGGGGAGGAGGAGGGGTGATGAAGAAGAGTTATGAAGAATTCACAGTGTGATCTTTCCACTGAAATACCGAGAAATTGGATTTTTATAGGTCATGCAGACACTCAGGCTCTGTGTGCTCTCAGAAGTTTCCAAGCTCTGCAGCTATCATGTATTTTACACAAATGCCATCTTAACTCACACGTTTTTGTGGATCGGTTACTGAGCACTCTCAGGGGTTTAGCAGATTCTCGGGGGGGATAAGAAGCTCTAAAGCTCGTATGAATAAACGGAAGGTGTGCAGAGCACTTATAGACATGCACACACACACACATACACACACACACACACACACACACACTGCTTATGTTGGCTATCACAGTAGGGTGAGACACAGAGGCACACACAGGACACCACACAAACACCCAGAGAGAATAAATACTGTACACCCATGCTGCATGTATAAAATATAATTTTGCAGCCAACGGCCCTATTTTTAAATGCAAAAGAAATTCCAAAAACCCCTTCAGCATACATTTTTTTTAATGAACATAGTCCAACTTGTCAAATATTAGGCTTGTTATTTAAATATTTAGTATAATATGTTGGCTGTTTAAATAAAAGACATTAGGTTTAAGTTTAGGATTAAACCCATTCAATTCAAGTGACCTATCAAACAGGTCAATAACCTCAGCCTACCTATAATATATTATACTGTTTATGTTGGTAATGGTGGGTTAAGACTTCTACGATATAACAGAATAAAAAATATATAGAATTGACAGACCCCCAGGCCAGATGTTACATACCTCTGCGCATTCCTGGACTTTTTGCCGTTTTTTACACTATATAGTATGTACACTTTCAAAATATAGTTTTTTTTGTATTGTTTTTTTGCATCGTTAATGGTTCTAACATTTTAAAGAGGTTCAATATTTTTGAAAGAGAAACACTTCCTTCTGTAAGGGCATCCTTAGAGAGTCGATCCAAAGAAGCCATTTTTGTTAAGTCCCTATGACTGACATCATCTTCCAAAAGCACTGAAATGGAGTTTAAAACCTTGAAGCCCACGTATTTTTAGCAAGAAACTCCTAGCTTGGAGAATATTTATTAATAATGCGCCAAATTATTGCACAATTGCATTAAATGTTTAATAGTTGTTAATAATTTCCTGTTTAACTTCAGTTAAAAGAATGTAGAGATATTTACAGTTGTCACACTTTTCATTACCTCCTTCTACATTTTCCATTCCAGCATGAGGAAAAATGGAGGAGGCAGGACTTTGAGTTGCATCTAATGTCTCCTCTCACTGTCTCTGTCTCTGTCTCTCTCTAGTTCCTGTCCCATCCAAGCTGAATGGCTCGGCTCTGTCTGTCCTATCATTCGGTAAGGACAGTTTGGGTCTCGGCGGCGTGTCCAATTCTGCTGAGGTCTTCTGCTCGGTGCCTGGACGTCTGTCCCTCCTCAGCTCTACGTCCAAGTACAAGGTGACAGTAGGGGAAGTCCAGAGGAGGCTGTCTCCTCCTGAGTGTCTCAACGCCTCGTTGCTGGGAGGAGTGCTGCGGAGGTGAGCGGGGCAACAGCGTAGAGAGATCATCAGATATTAAAAAGAAATGGATATAGAGATGAAATCACAACAGTTTATACGGATAATCTCACTAAACAGCCGAGAGTCTTCTAGTACCGATAGATCTTGGTTATGTACATCACTTGAAAATAAATCAGTGAGGACAGTTAAAGTAAAATCCGTCATACAACTGTACTGTGACAGGGTGTTACGTTTATAAATGTAAATGTTATTTGTCACATACACAGCCATACACAGTACGATACGCAGTGAAAGGCTTATACGACCGCCAGTGATCTAAAATTTAAAATGGAGTATTCAAATAAAGAAATAAAATAGGAAATAAGAGAAAATTATACAAGTATAGAAAAACTTAAAATTTACAATATGTCCATATGTTAAAAACATTTGTCGATCATGTGTTATTTAAATAACTGTAAATCTTTCAATAATTTCCTGAAATGTTCTAATTATTTTTATATACATAATTTTTGTCCAGCTGTCCAGAAATTCATTATATACATTATATTCTTTAATGATTCAACTTCGACACTTTTTATTTTTTCGCATTTTGCATCTATTACCTTATTACATCAAAAAGACCACCAAAAAGTCATTTACTTGATTATTAAAGGTTAATCTGGGGGAAATTAGGCTATAAACTAGACAGAGGTGAACCGGTCAGAGATGCTAATGAGAGCATGTCAGCAGTGTTAAGCATCTCTTTGTCTCCTTCCTCAGAGCAAAGTCAAAGAATGGCGGCCGCTGCCTCCGTGAGCGTCTGGAGAAGATCGGACTCAACCTCCCTGCCGGACGCCGCAAGGCAGCTAACGTCACACTCCTCACAGCCTTAGTTGAAGGTACACACACACACACACACAACAAATATAAAGACATTAAATAGACAGAATGAAATTTAAAAAATAATAATATTCACTTTTTAACTACTGCTAACAAATGACATCACTGATTACATTCCAAGCTTTAGTCTAATCTAAATGATCCGTCTTTAAGGTGAGGCGGTGCACCTGGCGCGGGACTTTGGCTACATGTGTGAGACGGAGTTCCCGGCGAGGGCGACTGCAGAGTACCTATGCAGGCAGAGCGACCCAGACCAGCTACCCACACGGCGAAGCATGCTGCTGGCCACCAAGTGAGTCCCAGTCTTATCTCAGGTTTTTAACATCACCAGTACTCCCATAATGTACTATATGCTGTATAAATGTACTATATATTTATTATATATTTAATAATACAACTAAATCAAGGTTTGGAACCTTGATGATGCGAGTTCTTCCTCTTGTACCATTCTGATCCTAACATCGGAACGATCCAAATATTTTGTGCTGTACAGCAGCAAATCCGAATCCAAATCCAGGCCTCCAGGATTCTCTCTCTGTTCCCAGCACAGCTGAGGCAGCGTGATCATTAGCTGACGAGCTGATGAGGGTTATCCTCTCCAGAACTTCATTTTATAAACTACGGACATAATCACTGCATGTGAGAATACACTCATGCAAGAAGAAAAAAAAAACAAGTGTTCAATAGTTTTTGCATTAAAAAATTAAATTCTGCAGATTATATTATATGTTATATGCTCACACTCAGAGTAGGTTAAGAGTAGTGCTTTATTACACACTTCATACCACTTAAATAGAAAAAGGTGAAAATTCTCTTGCTTTCTTAAACTATTCAAATCTTAGTCAATAGCATATGTAGGTCAGAAGTGTTAATATTTTAAATACAAATATCAATTGACTATTTAATCACTGATATTCAGGGATTCATTTATGCTTTTCTTGTTTTCTCTGCTTAAAAAAATCTGAATGTCACGCAAGACTTTTTTATCTCCTCCGTATCAGTTCAATCGAATCCTATTTGCTAAATGTTCAATAAACAGGTATAATACTGTATAATCACACAGTCGTACATACAGTGTAGCATAGTGTCTCTGTATATGAAGATGTACTACACTGTATATAACACAAAGTCCCTGAAGTCCTGCGTCACAGGGGAACAAGAAAAAGCAGCAAAACAAAAACACCTTGAACAACCAGTTTTCTCAATACACAAATTTACATGTAATAACCATCGATAAACACATGGTTAATGATGTCATGAGTCACGTTATGAAAAAGAAAAACTTGTACAAATATTTTAATACTAAGAAAGAGTGACTATTATATAGCTACTTATATAGTTATAGCTTGTTATATAGCTCCAGAAATCATTTAAAAATAATAACACAAAAACACTTTACTACATACCGTACCGTTGTGTTTAAAGTGTTAAAAATGGCGTGGGTTCAATCTGAGCTCTTTTTCTGCATTGAGCAACAAGTTGAATCATTTAACAGATACATTATAATATATATATTATATATATATTAAAAGAGGAGAGAAAAGGCGGAGAGAAAAGGCCAATCCATCCGTTTCGATCCCACAGACAAGCCAATGTAGCACAAATAAATAAAAGCTGAATAAAAGTCAAACCTGGTCACTAGAGAAGGGTATCAGAGAACCCAGTGTCTCATAGCTTGCTGTTTCTGGGGCTCAGCAGGCAAAGAGTACAAGGTGGTGACAAACTTTGCCTCCAAATTCCCTTCATTTCAATCCGACCGAAGATCCATGAGATGCTCCAGACAAACAAGTCTGCGCCATGAAGTTCCCACCCGCAACAAACAGCACCCAAAGGATCTTCTGCTGACATCTTGGTGTAGGACATTACAGCACACCACCAGATGTTCTAGTGGGGAATCTGAAACCTGGGTGGTTGGTCAGAGTATACAGTAGAGCCCAAGGTTTAGTAAACCCTTCCCTGCTTGGTGCACTAACCTTCATTTTCTCCTTGTCCTCAGGGAGATCTGCAAAGAGTTTGTTGACCTCATGTCCCAGGACAGGTCGCCGCTGGGTGCGAGTCGCCCTACGCCGTGCCTGGAGCCCGGGGTTCAAGGCAGCCTGACCCACTTCAGCCTGCTCACCCATGGCTTTGGCACCCCAGCCATCTGCGCCGCACTCTGCGCCTTCCAGAGCTACCTGCTGGAGGCCGTCAAAGTGCTGGACAAAGCCGAAGGAGGTGGCAAAGGCCACCAGGAGAAAGACCTCAAACACTGCAAATGAAGCAGTCGAGCATATCTGGCAACATCTTAAAGACAGAGACTGAGCTCTTCCCCAGACCTTGGGAGAAAGAAAAAGAGAGAGAGAGAGAGACTGTGTGTGTGTGTGTGAGTGTGTGTGTGTGTATGTGTGTGTATTTATGTGTGTGGGCGTGTGTGTGCTTGATATCCAGATCTGAGTGAATCAGCTGCTGGATTTGATTCAACCTCTGTGTTACAGGAGCAATTAGGATGTGATGTCCTCGAGAGAGAGAGAGAGAATCATAGGCGTCTCACTCTTCCTGATCGTGAGGCGGACATTCACAACAGCTCCCCTGTGCACTCGTCCTGAGAATAAATAAAGAAATAAATAAAGAAATAAAAGAGCCACAGGAAGTGTGAAGGGCAGCTAGAGAGGGCGCACGGGAGGATTTGTTAAAAAGCAATGCAAATATTGTCTTTTTGTACTCCCTACTGTATGTTTATTACCCATGTTATCCTTATTATTATTATTATTACTGTTATTAATGTATTTCAAGCTAAATGTAATATATTATTAAAACAAAATAATGGATTGTGTCTGGTTCATATCTCTGGTGTTAATTCCTTATCTGACCTTGACGTATTATGTTTGGTATAATTTAAAATATTTTTAATCTTGCTATTCTTACTATATATTTTTTTCCAGATAAACATTTTACTGAAATCAAATTCGAAGATGCGTCAAGAGTCTTACGATCTTACGAATATAACTTCAGTTTCGTCACAAGAAGGCTGAAATCTTTCCTTATGAATTCATGTCCTGCTTATACAGTATACCTACTGAATATTCGTTTGCATGTTTAAGACAAGCTCACAGTTGATGTTGTATAGAAGTTATTTTCGGTAATCCTCTCCATCATTACATGGGTGCAATCCAAACGTTTTGACGTCAAAGTGTTAAAAATCAGATCGCACCAAAAGGTTGCAGGTTCTCAGCAGGTAATCCAGAAGGTAGCACGAAACCTCCAGGATGATCGCAAGTAACTAATCTCAGAGTAGCTAATCCCCCTCCAGTCCTTCTCTCACTCCATCTGCCACTCTACCTTTCTTCATCTGCTCAGGGGCACTACACCTCCATACCTGCCCCCCTACCAGCTCACACGCCCCGAGTGTCAATTCCCTGATCCTCTCTCTCTCTCTCTCTCTTTTTTTCTCTGATACACGGAGACGCTATTCAGCGTCTCTGTGCCTGCAGGCGAACATATGCTCCTCTTCCCTGCAGATTCCGGGTATGTTCAGAGGGGATTGTTTAATGTTTATTAATCTCACCTATCTGCAGAGGGAAGATATGCACACCCACCCACACACACACACACACATACGAGCACGCTCATAAATAAAGCAGAGAACAAAAATACTTTCTCTGCACAAGGTGAGAAACAGCAGCACATTTTTAAAAAAAAATGTGCTTTATTATTTGTATTTTTTTTTTTTCATTATTTTTGTCGCACGTAAATTTAAACTCTTTGAAATGCAGGAACTTAATTCAAGATGGATGAAGTCCAAACTAGGATTTCAAAACTGGAGTTGACTGAAACTTCATTTTCTTGGGTACACACACATCCTCAGGTGTTGGAAACGTAACTAAAGGAGCTGATGGTTTTTGTTTGCAAGAACTAAATTTAGAAAAACTATTGAGCATTTAAAGCTGTTTGTAGACATGTTGAACTAATATATATATATTATTATTGTCAGGAGCACCATGATGAAACTGTCTCTCATGAAGAAATTCCCAAAAAAAAAAAAAAACCCGAAACTGACCTCTGCTGCAGAGGAGACGTTCATTTAGAGTCACCAGCCTCAGAAATCACCAATTAACAACCAGGACCTCAGATTAGAGCCGTTATAAAGCTTTACAGAGCAGAAGTAGCAGATATACATCTCAATATCAACTGTTCAAAGGAGATTATTGTGTATTTTGGATAAACACCTTCAGTATTGTTTTACAGTGTAGAAAGAAATAAAGATCAGGAACGACCCTGGAGTTAGAAGGGGTGTACAAACTTTTGTCTGATAGTGTATATATTCCAAAATATAAGCGAAGATGTTTTAGGTAATGGCAGAAGACTGTCCAGGCCGCTACAGAACCCCGGAGTTAATCAGCTGTATGCTTGGGGTCGCTGTTTATTTATTTATTTTTTATTCTGCCCAGATTCAGTTAAAATTCTCCTCTCATTAATCCTGATGTTTATTAATTAATTAACGTTTATTGACTTGATTAATGTTAACTTAAAAGATGAGGAATGCAATGTATAAATAAATAAAAAACAGGAAAGACCATAGAATTAGACATGTCCAGACGTTTCACTGGTAGTGTATATGTAGTCATGTTCAAAGGTTTTTACCACCTTATAAATCCTGTAAAAGCAGTAATGGTGTTGCAAAGCTTTTTTGGGGGGGAGGGGCTTATTCCTGTTACATAATTAATAGCACAGTGAAAAAAATAATATTGTTCCTTAACTGAGGTCTGAAGCTTGCTAGAGAGCATTTGGGTGATCCAGAAGAGGATTGGGAGAATGTCATATGCAGACATATACGAGAAAGAATGTTGCATCCAAAGAACACCATACCTACTCTGAAGCATGGGGGTGGAAACATCATTATTTTAAAATTAGAAAAACATGAAACTACCAATTCTACTCATGTGGTGCTTAAGTGGTAAAGGTGGATTCTTATTACTTCCTGTTAATTGTCACAACGTACAAGTAAAACCAGAAACATTGCTTTCAACAAAAAACAATCAAAACACGATGTACTTAACATGACTGAAGATTTATTAGAACATAAAGAATCAGATATGCAGTACAAAAGAGAAATGGTGTGAAGGTGTCACAGTAGACGGTCACTTTGCCCCCACATGAACCTTCTCCAGGTCGTGAATGCCGTCCTTGTCGATCAGGCGAACGGTGAAAGACGGCAGGTTCAGGATAAAGCGCTTGCTGAGCTATGAAACAGAACAGAAAAAGAAAGAAAATCATCACCACACATTAGTTCTTAGGAAGGGGGAAACGCAATTAACACTGAAAAATGGCTTTAATGATATAAACGTTGTACACAACTCAATTCACACCATCAGAAACAGAAGTACAAGAGAACGCTGATATGAATGATGGGGGAAACGAGACGTGGCAGAGGGAAGTTAGAGTGAGTGAGTGAGTGAGAGAGTGAGAGAGAGAGAGCTTACCTCTTCTAGACACTTCTTCAGGAGGTCTACTGCTTCTTCACGTGTCAGATCTGCAAACAGAGCAACAGCGAAGGTTTAGTTTCTGTCTCCTGGGCAGCGAGTGTGTCGGACGCAACTGGTACGTGTACCGAGGAAGGGCGGACACTTCAAGTAATTCTGCCTCGGAGATACTCAATAGGGACAAACTTTTAAAGCTATAAATTTTCACTTACAGTAAGTCCCCGACTTACGAACGAGTTCCGTTCCAAGAGGATGTTTGTAAGTCGGATTCATTCGCAAGTCCAACAAAGTGACTCTTATACACCTTTGACACGAATATATAGAATATAAAGCAAATATAAAGCATAAAAATAAGAAGAAACATACAAGTTTGGTGTTTTGGTTCCGCATTATACTCCCATGAAACTGCACCTTTAAATCACGAGAGGGCATTTTCGATCATCATACTCCCGGACTGATTGATTGAAACTATTTCTATATTGTACAGATGTTTTTCTTATTTTTCTATATTTTTCATATATTGTATATTTTGTACTGTACAGTTATTTTATTCTTCTTAGTTAAATTTACCTTCTGTTTTCTTTTTCATATTTATTTCCCATTAATAGTCTTTTATTTTAAGGTCATGGGCAGTCGTCTAAGCATTTCACTGCATATCGTACTGAGTATGACTGTATATGAGACAAATAAAATTTGAAACCAGTGAGGCTGTTTCAAACACACACACACACACACACACTCAGACAGACAGACAAATCTGAGTAATTATCTTATTTCAAACGTGTGTTTAAGTT
>JAQMYI010000023.1:19878936-19889606 GCA_030014275.1 Clariallabes melas | reverse complement strand
TATTTTGTACTGTACAGTTATTTTATTCTTCTTAGTTAAATTTACCTTCTATTTTCTTTTTCATATTTATTTCCCATTAATAGTCATTTATTTTAAGGTCATGGGCAGTCGTCTAAGCATTTCACTGCATATCGTACTGTGTATGGCTGTATATGAGACAAACAAAATTTGAAACCAGTGAGGCTGTTTCAAACACACACACACACAATATACCGGACTTTAGACATTGTATACATTCACTTACACACTGAAAACATAGATCAGCGGAACTTTCGTATTTGTGGAAAATCCTAACTTTGAATGTTCGTAAGTCGAGGACTACCTGTAGAATTTTTCATTTCTTTATAAAATAAAAGTGATGTACAATAAAATAAAAACTTGAATGGAATTGAACTTCATTTTGTTGCTCATTTCCTGTGTATACCAAATAACAGTGTGGAACAACAGGCACTTGGACTTGAAAGAATTAACAGTAGTTTGGTTCATTAGTGCCATGTTAGATTTGCTGAAAGCAAAATTGTTTTCTTGTTATTTCTCAACCTCGATATTTTCCAAAGCTGAGACAGTACACACACTTGTTATTGTACAAACAAGCATTTGTTATCTATAATGATACCTATAATCTATAATGTTATAATAAGTCCTCAATAAAATTATGTGAATTTCCCCACCATAAAGATATATATTTTTAAATCTTTATCATTAAACATTACAAAAACTTGTTCAACTGAGCTTTAATGTCAGAGATTTATTTACACTAGCAGTGTGGACCAAAAATCTGGATCCATAGCCATTTTTTTTTCTTATATAAAATGTGATTCAACATGAACATTAAAACATGCAATAAAACCAGTAAAACCTAACACCACTTGACTTCAACACAAAGGCTTTTGCTGTGATTTATAAACTTTACATACATTTTTGCCTATGATCCAAAAAAAAAAAAATGACGTCCTTTTACTTGGTTTCTTGTTTTTGTTGTGATGTAACACCAGGAAAACTCCTACATGAAGTAAAAGAGAGAGAACCCCAGAGGGGAGAGGGGGCGTCACCTGGCCTGTAGTATCTGTCCATGATGGACAGGGTGAGGAAAGCCCCGTATCCGTGCGCAGCGAAGGGGGCTTTAGCCAGCGATGACAGGTAGTCCATGTAGTACAGCCCGGGCCCATCGCTCTCATCGTAACCAGCCAGAAGGAGGTTCACATGGTACGGAGTCTACAGAGAGAAAAGTGAAAGAGAGAAAAGTGAGAGAGAGATCAATTCATAATCAAGAAAGAGCGACAAATATATACAGGGTTTCTCATTAAAAGCATATGAGGTGCCTTAAGATAGAGGTTACAGTTATATCTTCGGCGTTCTCGCTACGATCTTAACACAGTGTTTTTAATTAACAAGTTCGGTCTTAAACTCAATCAACAAAAAAAAACTAAGGACTGAAGTAGCATCATCAACATCAAAACCAGTGCCTGAGAAAGAGAAAGGGGAGGGTGTGAAAAAGCCAAAATGGGAGAACAAGCAAGGTAGTGTGTGTGTGTGCGTGTGTGCGTGTGTGTGTGTGTGTGGGTGGTGGTGGTGGTGGTGGGGATTGTGTTAAGCGGTCTGGGGGGTCGTTGGTGTCACTGGCAGTGTGACATCTGCTGGATGACAGCACCCCCGCTGCTCGGAGCGCCTCACCACCTTTCCTTTTCTCCTCTTCCCTTCTCCCCTCTCCGAGCCTCCCACCTTCGCTCCGACGCCCTGGAGCTGCGCCAGATCTCATTAAAACTTCCTTTAGTCTCTTTCCTTCCTACTTGCTTCGCCATCTTCTAACTCTGTTCCTTTACACCTACTCTTTTTTTCCCCCAACTGCTCCGAGCTCCTTTTTTTTTTTTTTTTTTTTTTAAAGAAAAGAACCACACCAGTGTCCAACTACATTAATAATAACTCACCTGGTTCCCGACTTCATCGCGGTGCGGGAGAAGACAGCATCTGGCTTTCTGCCATCTAGAATGGAGCTCAGATGCTGGAGGTACACATCGTATCGTCTTAAAAGCCTACAGTCTGATTTGGGCCTTGGCTTTGACGCTCTCAGGGGCATGTTTTTTTTTTTTTTTGGTGAGTGTTAGAGAAACCTGGCTGTGCTCCAAGCATCCCTGAAGACACCCAGGTTTCGAGCCCAGGTTGTTGGAGAGACCAGGCAGGGGAACGCCCGAGCTCCCAGGGGTGCTATCTCCATCCGCTCTCTCTTAACTCGACACCTGTTTCATACGCACCCCACCTGAGTTCCTAACACAACACCGATTCTCTCACCTCACCCGAGAGAACAGACCGTTGAATATTAGCGCCTGTGCGCACGAACGCGGCTCGACGGCGGCGCTCTAGGCTACGCGGCATGACACGGATACTCAGGCTTGGGGACAGCCAAGATAGAGATGTTTCTCTTCCACCTCCTTTTTTTTTTCCTGTCTGTGTTCCAGCGTTCCTCCACACTCTCAGACAGCCCCAAGGCAACCTTCTCTTCCTCTGTCCCGCCGTCTTTTTTTCTTTTCTTTTTAAAAAGTACGGCTGAGCCAAAGTACAACATAAAACGCGGTCTACGATTATTTGTGTCGAGGGACCAGGCAATATTTCAGGAAGTCAAAAGATGCCAAGCCGTACTCGCGAGTAGATTTGAAAGGCTTACCGCTGTCTATTGTCTTTTTAGCATACCTGAACTATCAGTTCTGCAAATCTGTACATTTGAATCTCGTTTTTAACAAACGTCCTAGAGTGGGTGTTTAAATTCCACATAACACAATCATCACCCCCCCCCGTCCAAGTTATTTAGTTAAACATTATTTGGGAATTTTATTCTAAATATATAAATTTCCGTTTTTCAGCATCAAGATTCCTTTTTGTATTTCATGGGAGAAATTTTCAGTAACTCGTAAACTACATAATGTTCCTGAATAGTGCATCCAAATTACATGTTTTTTCTAAGAACTAAAAAGTTGCTCTAAAAGCCTTTTTCTTTAACAGTGTTTTATAGTGTATGTATATATATATAGAACCTGAGCCTGTAGACAGAGATTAGGTTGTGATGAAAAACCTCAGGGATAAACAAGGTAACTTTGGGTCAACCATGTGACCCAACATCACACTAATTTATTTCGTTCTCTAATAAATAAATTATAATAGCTGAAAAAGCAGGTAGACTCAAAGAGTTCAATGCCGTTCTCGGTCCATACAGCGCACACACACACACTCTAGCTCCCTTTAGACACAACAGTCTAGAGACCAGAGTGTCATTTCAAATGTCGTATTACATCTTTCTTTCAACACTGAAGTTCCGATGATTTCAGGATTAAACTTTAGTGCAGTAAGAGCGCTCACTGTCATCATATCTTTACATATGGAAATTGGACTTTGAAGCGATTCAGGGTTAAAAACCGAAAGGAGGACAAGATGTGTGCATTAGGAATAAAAAAATAATTATAATTGTTTTTCCACTATGCTCATTGCCTAACCACACCCAGCCCTTGAGACCGGCGCGCTAAAACGAATCCTCTGAGGAAAGTCTGGTAGGCAGCCAGTGAAGGCTTTTCTTTAACCATGCACTAGATGTGCTGCAGCTGAAGCATGTTGATTTGGGAACGATGCCCGATGCCCCCCCGAGGGCTCCCGCTTCCCCCCACGGGCTCGCTCTCGCTCTGCAGCCCCTCCTGCAACAAATGCTCTAATTGTTTTTTGTAATTATTTTCTCCCTTCTGCTATTGTGACAAGCAGCAGCTACTCTTCCTAACAAATTAACACGAAAACTAGCAGACAACAGGGCCGGGGTGTAGACAGGCCGCTGACACAGATGGGTGCACGAACGAACAAACGCATACACACAAACACTCACATATACATACATATGCAAAAAAAAAAAAAAAAAAACATACATGCACATAATACACACACAAACAGAACCACACACACATATATATATACGCAGACAAGAGGGTCCCATCTGGATAGGATAATACTGCGGTGCGCACACACACACACACACACTCAGGTGTTCAGGAGCACAGACACTTGGATCACACCTCATATTCAAAATGTAGACACATAACATATTGACATCTGTCTCTGATCAGCCTCGACACGGGCCTGCGCCCAGTCACAGCGAGCGGTGCGCGAGGCAGAGCCGCCACCGCAGCATGAACTCGATTTACAGATTAGTTTAGTGTTAAAAACCTGATACCACTGCTCTGGGGGCAGGAAAGCAGGAAAAATAAAAGAAATACACTCACACCTTCAGTGCGGCGCCATTGTAAACTTCAGGATTTATCGATCTCACTGGTGCATTTAGACAATGAAATGATTTCAGCGATGCTCTCGATGCATCTAATAAACTACACCTATACAGTAATACTTTATTACGCTTGTACCTAACCCTAACCCTGTGACTGAATACAACATTAAACTAAACAAAATGTTGTCAAATAAAGCACTGAACGAATTTCGAAGAGAAAAGATTAGCTCTCAATTAATATTATTTTTATACCTAGATGAAACAAGTACAGTAAGTCCCCTACGTACGAACGAGTTTGGTTCTGAAAGTTTGTTTGTAAGACCAATTTGTTCATAAGTTCAACAAACACTGCCTAGTTGCTAGGATACTAACACAATCAGCTGTAAAACTAACACGTTCCAAGATCTTGTCCTTGAACGATAACATATAGAATTGGAACACTTATTAAAAAAATTTTAAAATTTAATTTTACCGCTTCAAATACCTTAAAAGTTGACCTAAGCACAAACACCCAGGTTGAGCGGCCCTGAGGATGTGGGGTTTCCAATGCTCATGATTTGTGCTCTTGGTGTTTTAAGACTGGTATAAGCGTTTTGAGACTAACTTGCTTGCAGAGTTTGGAGAACTCACCAAATTTTAAACTTAGCGATGGTAGAAACAAACCTAGACAGAAACATATGTACACACCCTACTGCGCAGGTAATCCGCTAGGTTCTTCCTGGTGAAGTTTGCAGCAGCCGTTGGACTGAGTTCATATCCTGAAAGTTATGCAGAGGACAAAACTTACAAAAATATCAGTAAAGATATAAAATCAACACAATATCAACACACAATGATGCTTATCCTGTGAAACCAAACAAAGATGTTAAGTTCTGTAAAATCTGTATAATTTTTTTTTTTTACGTTAAATATGTATACAGCCAAAAGTATGTGAACATGAATAAGATTTTAAATAAACAAACATCAGTCACTTTGTATTGGCGAGTTAATCATAACTAATCTTAGTAAGCAGCAAGGGCAAGACGTTTCTTTATAAATATCGGCATTTCTGCATTTTTAAGAGACTGTCTATTCCTCTTATCATCCAGAATGTTGGCCTCCATGCTGAATAGTCGCTCAATGTCAACCCGAATGCGTGATTTTTTTTTGAGTGAGGGTTGACTTACAACTGTGAAATTATTCACAGTGTTGTTAACCAGCAAATACCGATTGTTGTGTTAAGGTTTTTGGGCATTCGTTCCACACATGGTTTTCTTTTATATAAACACTTTATATATTGCAAATTTTACATCTTGGTAATATTCCCAGAACTGTGATGGCATGTTGTTGTGGCTGTGGAATCATGCATTTTCCGTCATCATGATAATATCGGTTTATGTAATCTGGCAGTTGAGAGCCAACCCTAAAGAAGAAGATGTGCTATCGAGGTGATTCACACAGCCCTTAGTTGTACTTACTCGGTTAATATATTATTACATGTAAAACACGACTACCAGTATTACAGAGTCGTTTATGTGAGTAAATAACTAAGAATGCACGAACACAGCGATACGTACCATTCCTCATTTTGTAGAGCTGGACATTTTTCTGAATGTATTCTGCAAACTGTACCGTGTCTCCAGACTCCCCTACACACAGCAGCAGGATCTTCTCACTCAGTTTAAACATTTTGTCATAGTCTGAAATAAACACATTGCATATTAGGTTTAACTTCCTTACACACAGACACACACACACAGAAATAAGGAGAGAGAGAGAGAGAGAGAGAGAGAGAGAGAAACACAAAAGCATTAACCTTGTATATTATAAAGCTACAAGAAGAAGACAAAACTGCAAAATAACTACTATAATTTTAAGGGCTAAAACTTAATTTGGTCAATGATTAATAGGTAAAGATATTAATTCATAAATATTCTTGATTAATGAGGACTAACAAGGAAAAGAGTTTTCACTTTCACTTTCTAAACGGATTTCGCAAACTCATCTACTAAGACTAGCAGGTCTAGATATTTACAGCAAGACAAAATAAAACCGTAGAAACAGATGTATATTATAAAATTTCAACTTGAACTGTATAACACATGCTCTTATTAGTATATTAAATAATTCACCAACTCTGAACTGCAAGAAATCTCGTCTCCGCACACAAATGCCTGGCTAACCCGTTAGCATTAACTAGCACAGGCTACTACATCGAATTTCTATAGTTCTTTGTGATTTCGTTGTAAATACATACAAAAACAAATTTAGACTAATTAATATATAAATCCAAAAACTATTAACTAGCTGCATAATAGCTAACCGGGGCGCTGGGTGGCTATGCTAACTGCTAGCGCGTCTGTTAACAACACCGCTAAGACTGCTAGCTAAGCTAGGCTAAGCTAAGCTAAACTATGCTAAGGTTCGTGAGTTGTCAAATCTTTACCGTGTTTCATTTTGATAATGCTGCTGGCGGCCACGTTATCAGCCGCAACCAAGACAAAGTCCGGACCCTGAATACCAATCAAATACTCCATCTTTGGGGGAAAAAATGTGAATAAATTATTTTCAAGTTCAGCTACACCGGTATTGAATGGACACTGAAAGAAATTACACAGCAAAACTTCAGCACACCGGCGCGCTTTTCTGACGTCACCGGAAGTGAGATCGCAGACAGAATCTTCCAGGTCACGTGCTCTGTAACTGATTTAGACAGTGCCAGAGAGAGAGAGAGATAATAACACATTTAGTTTTATAACTAAACAAATATTAAAAAAAAAAAAAAAATCATGTTCTGTATATTAAAAAATAGAGACCACTTGATACCACTTTTCTTTCCATTAAGAATACCAATAAAGGTGCTAAAACCTTGATTATAATTTCACAGATAACTGCTTTCACTCCTAATAAATAATATTAAACATAATTCATCCATCTAGGAACCTCTGTAGATACAACTAGGAGGCAAATAATGACATTTGTACTTATTCCCATTTCACAACCTTGGTAGGATGTAATGTTGTGTAATTACTGTGTATAGTGTACTATATTGTCTGCAACAAATGTACAGTGTTTTATGTTGGTCTGTACTCTGAGAGCCACAAACAGCGGAATCAAATTTCTTGTGTGTGTCAACAAACTTGCCGAATAAAACCCGGTTCTGATTCTGAACACTCACACGTGCATTCACCAGCATACAAGGAAGCCAGCATACCAGGAGGAAACCCACCAAGCACGGGGAGAACATGCAAACATGCAAATCCCTGGAGGTACAAGGCAACATTGCTAACCACTATGCCACCATGCCATTTAACATAATATAATGCTTCTAATAGACATGTATATTAAAATTAGGGCTAACAAAAAAAGTCACTTTATATTGAAATAACAATAAATTATGAGGAGCTGTAAACTTATTTATATAATTCCCAGCTACACTAATAAACCTGTCACAGAGTTTCAGAGCCATGACTAGAATACCTGCTTCATGTCTGAAACACTGGCCTCCCAGGAAGTCCTATAATGGCCCAAACATGTGGAAATCCCTTGGAGCAAAGTCAGGACTGTATGCATTTATCATGCAAATAAAGAATGACTTGCTGATTGATCATCAATTAAAGGAGTTCCTGTGAGGCCACTGATGAGAACAAAACAAAACAAAGTAAATATTAGAACTGGATTAGGAAAATAAATGTGTTATAGAGCATGGTTGCCATGAGGTGTAGTGGGCATTCCAATTAATTATTCATCACATGGCACAAGCACACATACCTAATCACTATGGGCAATTCGGAAATGCCAATCACCTTACAATGCATGTCTTTGGAAAGTGGAGGAAACCTACAAAATACAAGGAGAACATGCAAACTTCACACACACAGACCAGAGGCAAGATTCAAATACTCAAATCTGGAGGTACAAGGCAGCCATGCTCTATAATACATTAATTTTCCAAATCCAATTCTAATGTTTGTTTTGTTTTGTTGAGATTTGTTCAGATAATTTGTTGCGGTCTCTGATATCAAATGCCAATGCCATCTATGGCAAGTAAAAAATATTAGCAAGAAGTAATAAAGAAAATACATCAAAATGTGACATGAGCGGTTTAAATTCATTATGCAAAGGTGAAAATTATTGATATTAATTGAAGTCAAAGCTCCCAGGCTGTATTTGAAATACGACTCATACATCAGGTATAAATCACTTTTATTGTCGTCCTATCCATATGGTGCAACGTAAAACAGTACAGGCAGACAATACATCAAATGCAAAAAAAAAAAAAAAAAAAGGAATGCATTACATGCTAATAAAATAGTTGGCTAGAAGGTTCAGTGTGATATCAAATGCATCACATTAAAAGACAACAAGAGCATCATCCAGCAATTTCTGTCACATAAACACTTTTCATTAAATATTTCTTTTTAAATACTTATTGAAATATACAGTAGCTTCTATGCTCTATTGTTACTTTCTGACTGTTTTTATTCAACACTCCTAGATAATACACTTTTTTTTTTATTTCATTCTTATATCGGACTTAAGTAAGACTGAGAATATACTGTCCCTTTAGCAAATTAATATATTCTCACAAATAAAATTTGAATACGTACTTGAATGCTCTTTGTTGAGTACACCTTGACTTGACACTTAACCATCAGATTAATTTGCCCAGGGGAGAAATTACAATATTTAACAAGGTGCTTACAGTAAATAATTTCCAGCAAGGTCTCCTATAAATTAGTCACTTAACCTATTTATTTCCCTTTCTTTATTTTATTGGTCTATATGGTCTAGCATGTTTTTTTTTTGTTTTTTTTTGTAAAGCAAAATGACCTAAGAATCATAAAATCACAAACATAAAGAAGTCCATTTTATATAAAATATAGTTAGTTTTACTTTAGATTTGCCTATTACATATGGCTATTGTTAGGGTAGATATTATGTAGTTTTGAAAATTGAAAATGTAATTATAAATATTTTTTGACTAGATAAGAAATCTACATTCAATATACAGTAAAAGTTGGAGCCACCCCTCATTTCTTACATTATATTAAAGTAATTAATGTTTATAAAATTGAAAGAAATGGTTTACTGTGACATGCTGCAAAGTGTCTAAAGATACAATTTAAAAACTGGTTGTTTATGTATCAGCCTCAGCAGCGACCTCATTTCCCCTCTCGTCTGCTCCAAACACTCAGGATTCAGCATCAGCAGTTACTAATCACCACCTGATCATCTGTGATCACCTGCACATGTTTCTCACTGGGTCAGGACTTAAGTTAGATGGATTTTTTTTATGCATGAATGATTCATTGGTCACTGTGTGGCTTAACAAACAAAAAAACATTCCTCTGAAACTCTCAGGTACAGAGACTGGAGTGAACATGAGAGACAAAACCTTGCCAAAAATTAGGGCCAAAAAGTCCTTGAGGAAGCCTGGAGAACTATTCCTTGATATTACATAAAAAATACAAGAAAGGCTGTGTCTTTGGACGCAAAGTATGAAGAAATGAGGGGTGGCTCAAGATTTTCTTTATTTAAAAAAAATATATTATATGTTTGTAAAGGAGTCAACAAAGCTTCATATCACACGTGGTTATTTTAAATGGTGTACAGAGCATTAATTATTTTGTATTTTGTGGTGAAAACATATTTCCAAAGACAATAAGAGCTATTTAAAAGTATTAAATAGCTCTTATTGTATAGTTTTGCTTAAATATTAATTCTCTGCAGCAGCACCTATAGCAGAAGAACATTAATTACAGTTTTCCCCCCCTATGTTCTTTATAAATGATCTACTCACTCTACACACATTCAAGTTTGTTTTCCTATACGCAGGTAATCACTCTAGTGGAAGTAAGTCTGGATGTGTCACACTCATTTCATTTATTATTTTTGTCCTCTGTCCCCCTGCCTTTCTATCTCCCTCTCTCTACATTTGTCACTGGTTTAGCCTGACTGCTTCGTTAGGACTCATAATTTACATTCAGATTAATTATCTAATTACCGACAAATGTCCGGCGGCCACCCCGTACTCCAGCTTGTCAGCTCAGTGCCTGTAATTATTTTAATCATTTACTTTCATCTGGAGTGCTTCTGCCATACTTTAGTGTTTAGAGGCCATTCTTAATTACCCTGCCAAGGCACTCTTCCCCTTGTTTCATGAAAGAGAAAGAAAGTGACACACACATGCACACACATATACACACACACACACGCAAGCACAAAGTGCCCGATGGGGATGTGATCTTGACAGCATCATGGAAGCTTCAAGCTCTGCTGGTTTTTAGCCTTGTTTCTTTCTTCTACTTCTCATTCACTTTCTCTCTCCATATCTATCACCCCCAACATCCTGCTCTTCTAACTCTCTCTCTCTCTCTCTCCAGCTCTCACTTTTCCCCCCACTATCACCCCCACCACTCTCTTACTTCCA
>JAQMYI010000023.1:19866311-19878836 GCA_030014275.1 Clariallabes melas | reverse complement strand
TCTCCACTATCACCCCCACCACTCTCTTACTTCCACCCTCTTTCCCTTTATCATAAGCACACACAGGAATCGCCTCCGGCCTCCAGTGCACTGACTGCTAATATACTGACACACACACACACACACACAGAGTGACACAGATCTCTTGCACAACGCTCCCCTATGCTATCTGCTAGGAAAATCTATACAACTCTCTGTGTATATTTTACTTACTTGTCTGTCACGCCGTTCACGGCTGCATCTGGTTCTTGTCCATCAGCGTGTTGTGGGGTCAAATCCCACTCACTCTGCTCTCATCATCCTAGCGCCTTGAGCCAAATACACTGGCCGTAACTGTTCTGCTAAAAGTACACCACTTATAATTGGATCCCTGAATATCTGATTCACTTTGAACGAAAGATTAATGGAAAGATTATTGCGTACTGGTGGTTTATAGCTTAAAATAGGAAGCATGGCCTAGAAGTGGTTCCCAATGTACCAATTTCAGGGCAGCGACCATCGAACACAGCAGGTTCGCACCGTCCCAGTGGGACCAGCCAGTAAAAAGTGTCGAGATTACGGGCACACACAGCCTCAGGGTAGAGTTTGCTGGACTGAGACAGGTTTTGAGCTCTGATTAAAGCCTGAGACTGGCTGGATTAATGATATTCATGAGTTAAGTTCAAGTGTGTGTTTAGCAGCTTGCGAAGAGACGCAAATCCGGAGATTGTTGCTTGGTGTTGATAAATGGTGTTAAAAAAAAAATATTACAATTAATCATTGGGAGCACTTGTGAGAGTGTGAGGTGTGTATGTGTGTGAGAGTGAGTGTGAGAGAGATTAAATTTAATACAGTCACTACTGCAGTTAATCTTTGCAAACTTTAGGCCTGCAGATGAACAAAAGTGGCGGTATCAGGGGAATAGTGTCCGAGCTCGAGTGTTTAACCTAGCAATTTAATCATTTGCATTCTTGAAGGGAAACAGCGCGGGGTGTCAGCCGGGCCGATTAATCGGCGATTTCACGCCGCCGAGGCCGGGTGCCTTTCCCCTTTTGTTCGAGACTGTCGCCGTTTAGCGGCCCTTTTTCTTTCCCCTTAAGTAGCAGAGGGCGGCGAGAGAGCACGGGCACGAGAGAGACCACTTCATCCGGACAAAAAGAGCAAGCTAAATGCAAGTGACAGCCTCTGAAAAAATTCCTTGGAGCAGCTGTTAGGATTCGACATAGGCGGCTCTCCCCCAAGCCGCCGCTGTGACCCCCGGTGCTCGGCACACGCACCTGCCGCTCAGAGGCGCGCCTTCACCGGCGCAGAGATTAAGCGAGGGGCGGGGCCGGCGAGGCCCCCATGAGATCCTTAATGCGTGAAAGAGCCTGCATTCAACCCTATTGTTTAACACGTTTTTATGGGACAACATTGGCCATTATGAGGTTTAGAGATTTACATGGGACTCCATAGACGGGGATAATCCTGTCAAGGAGTGAACGAATGAATGTTTAAACCCGCTGTTTTCATATTTATTAGCTGGTTAAAGCGGCCGAGGCAGCTGAAGGAAGGCCGGCCGAGCAGCATTGCTCCTTCAACCGCATTCATGTGAAAGCCTCGCTCCTTAGCAGCCACAGCTGAGCTCTCAGCCTGCGGCCAAAGGCTTTATAGGCTTTCTATCATAACACATAGCCTCATATTGCATATTTGTTTTTGTTTTTTAAGGCTTTTAATTTTTTTTTTTTTTTAACCCTTCTTAAAATGCTAACTTATGGGCATAAGCTATTCTGTCAGATATAACCTTTGAATAAACAGGAAGGACAACTCACCATGCAGTGTAACATAAAATATTCTCCTATATGGCTGAGAATTTATACTGTGTTATATTTTTTGCTTTATTAATTAAATAATACAAAGACAGTGAGAGGTTTCTCACCTGCCATGCAGAAGGCCCGGGTTCGATTCCCACCCAATGCCCAAACCCCAGTCACTGGATGCATTGCCTGTCCCAATCCTGGGTTAAACAGGAGGATTG
This sequence comes from Clariallabes melas, assembly GCA_030014275.1. NCBI lineage: Eukaryota > Metazoa > Chordata > Actinopteri > Siluriformes > Clariidae > Clariallabes > Clariallabes melas. Next base: position 19,876,840 of record JAQMYI010000023.1, on the reverse strand, counting down.
TGTTAGGAAGGGCATAAAGCATAAAACCTGCGCCATGTTGTGTGCGGATCGTATGGTCCACTGAATAACGGTACAGACTAACAACAACAACAAAGGTGTACCCCTCGACCCCTTACAGCTTCTTGTGTTGTCCCTCTGAGCAATGTAGATCGTTACCCTCTTTCATATTCGTACCCTTTTTATTTTACCATTCCATTTCATTTTATTTGTATAACACTATTAAGAAAAGTAACTATCGCAAAGCAGATTTAGAGAAATATATATATATCAAGTCAATATGTACATTTTGAGTTTAGGAATTTATTCTTAGAGAATAAAGCCGGAGGTGACAATGGCGAAGAGCTCCCTGAGACACTATGAGGAGGAAAGCTCGGGAAGAACCAGACTCAAAAGGGAAACCATCCTCGTCTGAGTGGCACCGGATAATGAGATTATAAATCATTTGTCTTCTATAACTGTATACCGTGGTGTCAAAGTGTGCTAAGTGTGTTAAAAGGAACTTATGAGCCTATGAGCAACTTATGAATATGAGCATCAGAGGAATTTCTGAATTCATTATAGTTTTATTTTATTTTTTTTTTACTTTTTTAAAGTCTATTGTATTGAACTGAAGTTACTAACCGTTCAGTGATGGAGAATTACGTGCAAAACTGTCCATCGCAATTGAAGTTCTAAGGCCTAAGGAATTAAATAACTAAGCTATAAAAACTACAATTATATATTTAAAAATATATAATAGTATACTGTAATCAAATATGTAAAAACCTACTTTTGTAGTAAATAGCAAATCGTAAAGGTTCAAAACCATTCTACTGTAATATGTGACCCAGTCTGTGAAAACGCAGCCAAAGTCTTCTGTTCTTCCAGCTAAAGTGATCTCCTGTATATTATTTTCTTATATTTGTTCTATACCAGATTTTGCCTTTATTAAACTACTGTTTATATCCTGGACATGCACTGTATACAGTACATAATTCCCGTACCGTTATTCAGTACACTAAGGATGCACCAGTCAATGCTAAATATCAGCAAGATGACAAAGTGACAAAATTAATACTCATAAAGAGACCTGGATTTTTTTTGTTGTCTTGTTTTGGATCCACTTGCCCATTTACATGGTGAGTGAATCCTGAGAATAAACCAATCATTTGTAAATTTTCAGGAATGCTTTTGCAGGTTAGGGTTGTTGTGCATCCTGGGAACACAAGGCAAATAACTACAGAGATGCTCTGATCACCTTTAAACTATAAAACATTTCTGTCCTGATAGACGTGGTCACTTCCAGGATGACCACGCCCCATCCACAGGACATGAGAAATGACTGAATGAGTAATGAGCAACAAGTGTGAAAATCATATAAATCATACGCCAGGGATTTCCAGATAAATAAAGCGATTAAACACCTGTATGAGATTTCAACCAAACGCATTAGAAATCACTCTCTGTTTGCAGAGCAAAATATCACTACTACTCAAAATCAGGAGACAAAACTGTAATGTAGTTTCTATTTTGTCTGAAATTCCCTAGAAGAAATAGGTGAGACAGGACAATTAGCAACAGGACCGAACCGTGAGACGTAACAGACGACGCCTCACCAAACTCCATTATTAATGGCCCTCTTTTTTCTTTGGAGAAGAAAGTGAGCAATACAACAGTTCCAGTACTGTATATGAGACTATATAATATATATAAGGTAAGGTCCAGCCACAGGTCAAGAAAATACTCCTTTCCCTGGAGATTTGAACATAATTTCAGCGGCAGTTTCTTACAGGGTCGAATTGCAAGCTTGGTGCCCCATTGTGTCTGAGTGTTAGGGTTCAACAGTGGCCGGTTGGGAACACTGGAGCTCGAATCAGGGACCTGCTGATCAGCAATACGACCCCTTAACCTCTGAGCTACACCTGCTTGGGTGATTTTTACAAAGTCCATACTGTAGTGTGTGTTTCATACAGCTGGACAGGGCCTTAAAATTCTTATTATCCATAAGGCTCAGAAAAAAGTTCTGTGTAAAATATCTTCTTATTGTTATTAATGATTGCATAATAGACCTATGTTGTGTGAAGGTTTAATATGGAACAAAAATTCCATATTTGTTCCATAGATTTTTGTTCCATAGTTTAAGATGGCAACTCTAAGATGGAAATTTTAATATTTTACACATTAACTATTTTTTAAAGATAGTTATCCTACAGATTTAAAAAATATTTATAAGGAAGGGTTTTATTTTGAAATAGTGCATGATAAATAGTGACTCACGCAGTCCAAACACCAATAAATCACTTTAGATTTTACACTGTAGAATTTATAGACCTAATCCAAAACAAATCAATCATAGATGAACAACTATAATAAAGTTTTATTAAGTAGTACATGATTTAGAATTGAATAATGTCTGGTGGAAAACTAAAAGTTATTCATAAAAAAATAGAATTTGGGTAAATGGCGCAGCCTACAATCAATAATTTCAAATCTGTTCATTCAACCTACAAATATACTACAAAATGAATCTTTATGATGAGAAATAGAAGTTGAGTCTTGACGATAACTCTCTCTGAGCTCAGCATGGAGATGTATGAATGAGAATTGGATAAGAATAGAATGAGTCCATATAGAGCGCTCTCTGATTTCTCTGCCTGAGATTTAAAAAACAATATATAAAAGAAATATTTTGGAACTTGAAGAGAGCACTTTTGAAACCTAAAAGGAGGCTAATTTGAGGTTTTGTACATTTCTGTGTTTAGAGGGGGGGAAAAAACATACATTTTGGTTCCATACAGACCCCATACTTGAGACATAAATGATACATTTTTGACAGCTCTTTTGGGTTATGATCACAAATAAAATGTTGTATTTTATTTTATTGAAGAATGGGGTTCATCCATTGATTCATATAATCGTTACCAAGGTGCACTGAAAGGTGTGCTGTTTTAGTAGCTTGTGGCGACCGACATCTGCCAGTTTATTTTGTTTCCTTTCTAATTTTATGCAGTGTTTAATTCACCGATTAAATCCAGGGCTTTTACTGAACATACAACACAAATAAGCTCGAAATGGTTTGTGTCAACAGAAGAAATAGGGGAGAGACTTCAGCTCTGGTGCCAGGATTATGTAAAAATAATAATAATAATAATAATAATAATAATGATATAAATAAATAAATAAACGAAGAGTGCAATGAGTGCATCACTAGTTGTGTTGTGTTCGGTCAGTCACATGGCAACAAAGAGTCTATTTTATTTGAAACTGTTTATTAAAGGTTTGAAACCAAAATTTGAACAGAATGGGCTGGATGCGGCCTGTTGTGTTATCTCGAACTCTCTGTAGACAGATCTCCCCATCCACTTCATCATACACTGGCCCGGGGCTGCATACATCCCTCCGTTCCCCCACCACCCCCTTTCTGTCAAAGCTGATTGTTTCCGCGCCAACAGAGTGCTGGAGGCTAGTGCACTGTCACACCGCATCAGGCAGAGGGAAGGGTGGAGAGAGAGAGAGAGAGAAAGGGATATATAAAGAGAGGGATAGGTAGAGAGAGAGGTGGGGACAGAGATGGAGCAATATATGGATAGAGGGAGATGGAGAGAGAGAGAATGAAAGAGAGAGAGAGAGAAAGATTTTTTTAATCTTACAACCCAGAAGTGTTTCTACTTGGTGGCCTGTTCATGCACATTTGATGAGCGATATGAATAATGTTGCCCCCCAGTGCAGAGTAAAGGCCTACCCATAGATAAACATGAGGATACGCTCAGCGCTGCCCCCTATTGGAGACTTTACTGTGTCATTTGACTGACAAAAGTCACCAGTAATCCTGTCCTGCAGGACCGGCACAGATTTATCTTCATATTTCGCCCTGTAAAAAAAACCTGAGCAGCATTATCTACTTGTTTGTGCTGATTTAGAAGTTCAAAAGGCGAATAATCATGGAACCTCCGATCATTCAATTGACTCAATTAAAGGTCATGACTTCGTTTAAGTTGTGTGTGTGTGTATGTTCTTTTTAAATAGAACTATAGTTTTGTTAACAGCAGAATGACATATTTCAAGATTCCTAGGTGTTTATCTGACAGTCCACCCTCAGACCAAGGCTCTTTGCCTCTTTGTGAAAATCAAAATATCTTTGGAATTTTGATTTCTAGGCATGCAATCTAAAAAAAAATTGATAGGGCTTATAATAATAGTGGCACATTTTGGTGCATACGTTTGATCATAAAACTAAACATTATTAGATCTGTTTTGGGAAAACATTAGAGGAAATGTAATTTTGCTTTTTTTCTATAAATCTTGATATAATACTTTATTAATTCATAGCACACATATTTACTGCAGCAATAAATCAAATTTCAATAACTTTCAATAAGACTTAAAAATGTTCCTTCAAATTCATCATCACCATGTGAACACAACAGACTCGAACAGACAGAATTGACTCCATTCATTTTTAGATGTAGATTTATGATGAGGTTGGACTGGGTAACATTCTATAATTAATGTCTTACAGCAATAACAGAAATGATAGGGTTTATAGAATTGTTTATAGACAATAGAATTTTTATAGAATTCTATAGGTAGAGGGACAGTTTACTTTTTTTCTTTTATTCATCCTCAGTCTTTTCTAAACTTTAATCTGAAATCAGATTCTGTAAAATATCAAAAAAGAAAACTCACCACAAAAAACATTAATCTTTAAAACTATATCAACACAGTAAACTTACAGTAACATACTTTATTTACAAGCACATTCCCCTGCTTCTTAAAACTTTTCATAAAAACATGATTTAATGCAAACTAATCTGTGTATTATTTACTCACAGTTGTGAGGTGTTTTATACACCCATCCATGCAGCTCTTATATACCTTCCTATATCCACTTATTATATCCTATGCCTGCCCCATTTAAGCTGAGCCATGCTGGGTGATTTCAGACATTATAACATGGTTCATTATAAAATTATAAATAACTATAAATATTTCAACTCCTTCACAGTTCCACACAGTCTGTTACATGATCATACCATATTTAACTCAGATTAGGTTGGAAAATAAAATAAAATTCTAGAATATGCTCTTAATTCTAGAATTAGATAGAATGTCAGTTTTTGTAATTTATGATGGATTGCATTGCCGGTCATGTTTGAAAACTAGAAAGTCTTATTCCTACATGGTTCTGATCCTCCTCACATCACATACTCTTCATCATCATAGTCTTTTTCATAATATTTATTTTCCTACAATAGACTTGTCTAGTCTTGTTGCCTGTATGTGTTCAATCATAAATACGTTGAATAGTTATTAAGATAATTTCATAGACTTACGGAAGAACAAAAAACTACAACCTAAGCATTTTCATATACCCAAAGTTCCTGGGGTCAACGTGTTGATCCACTTAGTATAAATCACATAGTAAAGCGTGTTATTTATATCATGCAATTGGACAGATTGTGTTTAATCACATTTTTTGATCAGGCCAAAGAAACTCTGCCAAGTTCAACTGTTCCAACATAACTGAATTCACCCCACCTTAACACAATAGCACAATCAGTGTGACAGACTCCTGGGTGTCACCACTGCTTCGCGCCTCGCCATCAGGAATGTTCTCACATTAAACCTCATTGAATCCGTTGTATTATTTTTCCCACCTGAATGTTCTGCATGTGTTCTGCATGTTTTTTGTTTTTTTTTACACCCAGCTGGGATCATCTTCACTTTTCCTCGAGACCTGTGGCACGTGAGGACAAACGGCACAGAGAGCTCTACACACCCACTCACACACAACAACATGAGCATCCAGCCTTCAGACATTTAGAGAGGAAAATCGTTTGTTTTTTCCGAATGCCCAGTCTCTATAAATTGCATCATTAATTAGGCCGAAGAACACAGTTATGACTAGATAAACAGTACAGGGTCCTCTCCTGGAGGTATCGAGTTAATTCTTTATCCTATTTTAGCAGAATTCAGCCAAAGACAAAGCGAATATAAGGGTACATTTAACAAAGTGTAAGTTATATGAAATGGCTGAACATTTAACAACAAATAACGATAAGCATAAAATATATCAGCTTCGTGTCCAAACCAAGATAATCTCTAGTTTTGCCAGAGGGCAATGCCTTCTGTTTACTAGGCCAAAGTGGTGGATTACGCCCTAGGCGGAAATCACAAACACACACACACTCACACACACATACACACACATAGGAAATCCCCTGGAGACTCAGGTCAGCACCATTCTCGCCCAGCGGCCATACTTACTTACTTACTCTGTGGACTTAACCATGATTTAGCTGGTATCTTTGCAAACACACATGAAATAAAACTTCATACCCAAAGCCTTGGCCATGTGATAAGGCACAAAAATAACAAAATAATGGGAATTAATAAATTAACCATCATAAGAGGGAGTGAATTCAGGGTGGGAGTGAATTCAGGTAGCCTATCCTGGAAGACCTAGCCAGATTAACATGGCACTGTTTATTTTCTGGACTGATAAGAAAAAGTCAAAAACATGAATCACTAAAGCATTTCAGTTCACCCAAGTGCCTGGTGTAAATAATCTAATTCATGTGACATCATTCAAAAGGATGTGGTCAGCATGAAACAGGAAGCCACCACTCACTTGCTTTCTTGTATTCTGCTTTGTCTGACTTGTGTTGGAGCTATATATATATACTGTATATATACACAGGATGGGACGTCAGTGCGGTGTAGAGCAATCTTTAGGGCATCTCTGACAGATGAGGAGCTCATTCACAGAAGCTAACCTAAGCTCAAAATCATGGCAACCAACAGTATTGATAAGTACGTTATAGCAATTGTGTTTTAAACATTGGAGACGAACACCTTAAAGATTTTCAAAATGTGCGTTTGGAGAAATGTGTTTGAACTTTTTATTAATAGAAACAAAACTTTGACAAGTGCCGTGACATCCTGTGGAATCTTGATTTGACATTGAATCACAGAAGGTTAACCCTTAAAACCCAGTGGCACAGATCCGTGCCGGCAACACAGCATAGACAGCGGACTAAAACATTCACACTGCATTTTATGGACATTTGCTTACATCAAAGAGACATTTATGGACAGGCTTAGGGGATGAGGCGGGGTACACCCTGGACAGGGTGCCAATCCATCACAGGGCACACACACATTCATTCACACACTACGGGCAATTTGGAAACACCAATCAGCAGGTCTTTGCTGATTGGTAGGAGGAGACCGGAGTACCCAGAGGAAAACCCACCAAGCACGGGGAGAACATGCAAACTCCATGCACACAGAAACAGGAATCAAGCCTGGCAGGGAATCGAACCCGGACCCTGGAGGTGCAAGGCGACAGTGCAAACCACTACACCACCGTGCCGCCTTAGTCTATTCTATTTGATTTTAAGGTCACAAGCAGTCGTACAAGCATTTCACTGCATATCGTTCTGTGTATGACTATGTATGTGACAAATAAAATTTTAATTTAATGATAAAAGGAAAAAAAAATTATATATATATATATATATATATATATACTTATATAGAAGCCTTGCCGCTGTGTGTTAATGGAGAGGCTTCAGACTTCAAACTTTGTATTTGGGCTTTCAGATATGTCAGATAAAACAAAAGTCATACTTTTATAAAGGGTAAATTTTATCACTACCAGAATATGGGAATGTCGTCGCAAAAATGTACAACTCTCAAAATTATCATATTATTATTATTATTGTTGTTGTTGTTGTTATTTTGTCATAGAAACAACCAAAAAAAAAAAAAAACATGATCGAGTGAATCAGTGCTATTTCTTTGCCTATATGACCTATTTTCTATTGTCCTGTTTGTATAGTTGGTTAAAATGAGCTAAACTTAAGTTCATCATATTGCCGATTTAGTGCTGAAAAAAATGTCACTTCATACTGCACAATTCTGAGGCTTATACTGTATATGTTTATTTATTTTTTTAAAGCAAAACAAATAATGGCTAAAATGCTCTACAACAGAAAGCATTTATATTGTCCGGTAAATTGTATTTATTTATGTCTACTTGTTTATCATAGTGATTTAATTCATTTATATTGATATCTACATAATTCATAATGATGAATGGATACCTACAGTAGCAAATATAGAACTGTTAAATGTTTATTCATTCATTCACACACAAAAGGCAAACTCATAAATTCTCAAGATTTCCCTATAAACTTTTCCTTATATATTATTTCCTTTAAATATTTCATAATACATATCTTATGATGTGATACTTTGACCTCCTATAGGTTCCTAAGTTAAAGGCGAGTCATGCAAAGCACTTCACTGATGTACGAACATATGAAAACAGAATCTGAATCACAGACATGAACAACGGTGAACTGATAGTTGCAGGATATTTGGTTTATAAGAGTTTTGTCTGTCATTTGTTTCTGTTTGGAATCCTCCAGGACTCTCTTCTTGTCTCCTCTCTCGTTCTGTCTCTCAGTTGTTGTTACTGGCTAACAGCAGCAGCAGCAGCAGCAGAGCCCATGCGGAGCAGCTCCTTCCTGTGAGTGAGGATGATATCGAAGCTGGACTGGAGTCGGTTCTGCTGCTCTTGGACACGTTCTTGCAGGGTGCGCACCCAGCGGATCAAGGCGAGCCTTCGGTACATGGTCAACTGCACGTGGTGCTTTTCCATCTCTTTTGCTTTGAACCTCTCCCGGTCTTCCAGGGTCCACACCGCCTCCATGAGTTCTGGCAGCTCGGAGCAAGGATTACTCTCTGAATCTGAGGTTGCTTCTCCAGCTAGGCTGGAACCTCCAGTGCTCTTACGGTGCCACTTGTTCTCTCTGTCATTTTGTTTTCCCTCCAGGTTGGTGGCTGCATCACCTTTTTCTGAATGTGAACCTCCCACGCAGATGCTGTCCCATACAAAGTTGAGCGAGTCTCCACCGGTCACATCTCCGCTCTCAGTGGTGAGAGGCGAAGAGCTTTCTGACCTGTAACTGAACTCAAAGTCTTCATCACTCTCATCCCAGTCCAACAGTTCTTCTTCTTCTTCTTCTTCCATAATTCGTTCCTGTGCTTTTGCTTTCATATGGTCTTCTGGCTCCTTCTCATCTTCACTCATTCTCCTCATCTCCTCATCTATTTTGCCTTCTTCTGCTCCATCAGGAGGCACCCTGCCTCCACTATCTTCTCCGCTGTCATTCTCAGGAAGAGGCTCGAGCGGGCTCCAGGGGGGAAGGCGTGAGAGAGGAGAGAGGGGTCCGGGTACATAGTGGTTACAGGAAGGGGCTGGATAGCGGTTCGACAGCCCCAAAGCTCTGGGACGAATTTGGTTTTGGTTCTCGTCCCCGGTCGGTCCGTTTTCATCTTGGCCCAGGAAGTTGAAGTTCCCGTCCTTCTCGCTCGCGCTCTGGCTGTTACTGAGAATACGCAGGGTCGAGTTTGTGGCTCCAAGCTGACCTCCGTAAGCAGCATTCATAGCTCGATCTTGTTTCAGCATGTTTGTCTGAGATTGAATTACTCTTTAGGAAAAAAGACAAATTCACAATTTAGTCACATGGCAAAAAAAATAAGATTTGACAAGAAATGAAACAGCTATAAAAGGTATTGCATATATATAATAGGATATATTTGTTATATATCCTATAGCATTATAGATAATCCTATAGATTATTGAATTAAAAGAACTTCAAGATATCATGGTTAATCCTAAATAACCTCAGGTACAAATCCTGTTAATCCTGTACAGGTTAAAAACTAGAGAAGGGGGAAAAAATCGATTCAGTTATTTTGTGTGCTAATTGATGCATCGCTCCAAATAGATTTTTTTAAAAACCTATTTTTACATTTATAATAGAGATGACCCGGTTGATCAGCCAGTGACCAGTATTGGCTGTTTTTCAGTCTGATTGGTCGTGACTGGTGATCAGCCGATCAGCTGATCAGCCTCAGATAAAACCGATTCTGAAGTCTTGCAACAGAAACACATTTTATGGCAACACATTATCAAAAATCGTGTGCGTTAAAAGCCTCAGATCTGCAGTTTTTTTCCAAAATTCTGTGCGCAAATTAGTACCAAACCCATTAATCACACACACTTAGACCAGTCTTAAAACACTAATGGGTATTAGTCGAAAATTGCGTTTAAAGCCCCGTGTGGCCGTGTTTGAAGCTGCACATGCCTGCGCGCTCGCTGTCATGTCGAGTTTTGAGACTTTTTTTAAATAATCCTACAGATGGTACACTCTGAACTACTAGAATTTATGAAAATATAATTACATTATTTAAATTACATACTGTAATTATTATAATTTTTTGTATTATTCTATTTAAAATGATGATTATTATTTTAAATAATTGCTGTAATGATAATATGACAGTGTATTAGAGGTGGGCTACTTTTCTGTGGCCCACCCTGTATTTACACATTTTCCTATTTTGTATCTAATAATTAGCTAAATGTGTTCATCTTCTATACCGCTTCATCCTCTATTTAGGGTCACGGGGGCCTGGAGCCTATCCCAGGAAGCTTAGGGCACGAGGCAGGGTACACCCTGGACAGGGTGCCAATC
>JAQMYI010000023.1:19833628-19851943 GCA_030014275.1 Clariallabes melas | reverse complement strand
ACATATCGCAGCTCCCTCACCAATGAACATTTACATCAGTGCCTCCACCTGGTCCTCACACCTTTTATGCCCAAGTTAAAACAACTGGTGGCACAAAGAAGATGTCACCTTTCACACTAAAAGGACTACCACGTCATTTTTGGGTATTGTTCGAAAATTTGGGGTTTGACTTTTTTGTAGTTCTCTATTTGAAATTGGACTGTAATTTTTCCGGACCTCGGACTGAACAGAAATTTGGTAAGTGGACCTTTAAAATTTATATTTGAGTACCCCTGTTCTAGAATGTAGAAAAGAAATCTAAACTTGTGTCGAAACCTTTGACTGGTACTGTATCCATAGATGTTTGAGCTGAGGTCTATCAACGGTGATTCCTAAAGGGCTTTTAATTTCAACAGACCAGTACTCAAACAGTAAAATAATTTGTAGATTTTGAGACCGAAAACAAGGAAATCTCCAAAGCAAGATTCTAGATATACTATTGTATTGTTACCCATAATAAGAACAAAAAATCTGTACAACACCAATTGTGATTTCAAGTGCCTTTAAAAACAAAGGGAAATAATTTTCTTGCTGAAAGGGGCCGACCTTGGAGGCTGAGCCGAGGAAACTGGGTCTGAAGAAGCAGGGCGACGGTGAGCGGAACACGGCTGTTGAAAGTCCTTTGCCTGCGGCGCGGCTCACCGGCTGATATGACGGGAGTGTGGAGCTCGTCAGTTCGAAGCTGCTGTTATGGCTGTTGTCCTTGTTCAAGGAAAGGCCATCCTCATCTTCTGTACAAGAACATAAAAGGTCACAAGTGTCATTAGTGTATATATTTACACACACACACACATTTCTAAATCAGGTTCACCACAAAGGAGGATTAATGCTTTTGGTTAAGATCCATCATCCAAAGTAAGACCATTCATTCACCTAGAGAAAACTATAAACTCACCCATTTTGCCGTCATTCTCCAGATTGCCTTGCCCCGACTGCCTAACACCATCCCTAAACATCAAATAAAGACATTAAGGCATTTAAATAAAACTCTTCTCCCCTAGGAAAGAAAGAAATTTTTTTTTTCACAAGGCTTGCCCTGTGAAAACTGTAAAACACTTACCCTGTTCTGGAGCACGAACTGCCTGCAAATAGCATCAGCGTGCCATCGGTGTATGGAGTAGGAGACGGACTTTTAAAAGCAGGAGAAGCGCTTCGTTTAGACGTACTGCCCCTTTCAGCTTCCTCTGCCTCTTCTTCTTCATTTTCTGCTTCGTTGGCTTCTTCTCCATCATCACCATCGCCCAGCAAATCATCAATACCCTATAAAGTTTGTAGAAGTGCACCAGAAGTATTAACAAAATGATGATAATATAGTTTAGAGGATCCTTCTGTACATAATTACAACCTGCTGGAAAAGATTATTTTTTTTTTTTTTATTGGCACACTGATACCTCTTCCTCCTCAGACTCGGTCATTTCTTCCTCCTCTTCCTCCTCCTCACAGTCTTCATTGTCCAGGCGATGAAGGGCAGCTCTGCGCTCTCGTTCTTCCTTCCGGCGGATAGCCATAGCCTGCTGCAGGCGAGACTTTAGCAGAACCAGCTTCTCTCCTGAAGAAAGCCAGGGGAACAGAACCACACTCCAAATATGAGACAATTTAATTAAAACTTGATCTGTCGCAAATGTAGTACATGTGATTCCAGGATTTTATATTCCCCCAAAGAACAGAAAAGCAACATGATCAAAAGTCTCTCAATATTTAAAATATACAATGTAAAACTTTTACAATAGTATTCTTAGGATGAGACGTATGAGAAAATGTATTGCAGAAGCCAATCTTATCAAGTTTCGTCCAAAAACTAACTTACAAACACACTTTGATTTTTTTTGCACCATTTATTAGCTGCATAGATGGTTTCCTTTTCATACGTTACAAAATTATTTTTATTAGGTAAATGTAATTGTATTTAGTTTTAAGTTGTATTTCAAACTAGATATGTTTTTAAGTGTTAGTTTTTAATCGGGCAGCTACTGTATGTATACATCAGTAAGCCAGCAAATTTGGCTTAGTCCTCTATAAAGACTTTTTAATAAATAATAATACTACTAAAATAATAATAATAATAATATTGGGGGCGTTGATTCAAATTCAAAGATGATTCATTCAAGATTCAAATAACTTTATTAATCCCAGAGGGAAATTGCTTAAAATTGGTGGCGCCCCATTGGTGGTGCTACCATGCGGAAGACCTGGGTTCAATTCCCACCCAACGCCCCAAACCGTGGTCACTGGTGGAGTGCTGGTCTCAAGCCCCAAGGAAGGGCAAAGTTGTCGTGCGGATCAGATGGACCCCTCGATGGGAACAGCCTAAAGACTAACAACCACCTCTGCTCCAGACAATATACCTGGCTTGGTGTGTGTAGCCTCCTCTTCCTCCTCGTTGACTGTGACAGTGATGGATTCGGCATGCAGCTCCTCCTGTCCAGACGAAGTGCTGTCCTTTCTCACCACATTCACGTTAATTGATCGTTCTCCTTTAGGCCGTGGAGCAGACTGGATGTGCCTCAGAAACCGTTCTTTCAAAGCCTCTAGACCTGAGCAACACACAACAAGATACGGCATTCGACATGGAAGTCTGATTAAAAGGCGAAAATAAGGCTACCGGAAACTCATTACTATGGACTGATAAATAATTAGAACAATTTAACACCGCTCCCTCACCAGGGTTAGCCTGCTGCGGCTCCAGCTGGATAAAAGCTCCCTCGTCGGCACACAGCTTCGCTACAGGAGGAGGCTCCAAACCTAGCTCGCGCAACCGGGCAAGTTTATCTTTCTTGGGTTTGGGCCCTGCTGGTCCTTGCTCAATGAGAGCAGAGCTTCCCTGTTCTGACTGCTCCATCACAGACTCACTCTGCTCAACCGGTGACATCACACCATCCTCTTTAGAAGATTTATCACTCTCAGACACGCCCACAGAAGGAAAAGCGCCATCTTCCTCCATGACCTCTGGGTTTTTTAGCTCAACGTCTGCAACCCTTGACTGGTCCTCAGTGGAAACAACAGCAGCAGCAGCAGCAGCAGTGGATTGTGCATTGTGTTCATTTGCATCACCGTCCTGTTGGGTGCAGGTGACTGGATCGGGTTCATTCTGATCGGCGTGTAGGTCCGAGTTCGGTTCTGGTGCCTCAGACTGATTTTGTGTAGTGGAGGATGCTGAAGATGCTTCTCGAATACAGTCCTTGTATTTGGCAGATCTTAAAGAAGGGAAGAAAATGATTACAGAAAATGAAAAGATCTAGAAAAAAAAGTGTGTTTAAATAAAGCGACTGATACAAGGGCGAGTAAAAAATTATCCACACTCTGGTCATATTAAAAACTTCTGTTGGCCTGGTGTTGGTCTCATCAGCGCTTTTACAATTAAGGCTCCTGTCTCCCCTGTGTCACTGCTGTGCAGATGTGTGCGAGTGTGTTACATCAGTTAATCTGTAATAATCATAAGTGGTGTGAGCAAAAATGGACGCCGCACTTATGATGTGCACGAAAGAAGAGCAGTGTGCGGTCGGCTGGCGTCACGTGGTTCGGAAGACACATGTGATTGGCTTCAGCCCTCCCTGACTTGTGGTAGTAATAGTAGTAGCCTTGATGTGGCAGCCCCCTACTGTAGTGACGGGTGGGAACGGAATACAACTAAATTAGGGAGAAAATCAGGGGAAAATCCTAAAAAAAGAAGAAGAGCAGCGTGCAACAGTACATTTTTATTTATTTATTTTTTAATGGTCTGGTGGTGTACCTGGTGCCATTATTTATTGAAGACTTTGTGTGCAGTATGGAGAAAACATTTTATAGCAAAATAGTCTGTATGAATGGGGAAAAATGTTAAAGGAATGTCGCACAAACGTCAGCTATCAAGAAGGAACCGGACGCCCGTCTACGTCTACGTCCACTTAGGACGCCTAGCGTACATGTGAAATAAAGTGGCCAATCAGACCTGGCTCTCCCTATGAAATAATCTACGACAGACTGAAAGTGACATTTTCTTAAAGAGAATCATTACGTGTGACGAGACACGCATTTATCAATTCGAGCCGAAAGGTGGAATGGAAACGTCCTTAATTGCTGACTGAGAAAAAGTTCAAAAGTCAACCATCAGCTGCTAAACTGGTGAAAGCAGCCCTGCGAGGATGAAGATTCACTCCGAGCGCGGATCATTTTTGTCTCTACCTCTCGCGTCTGTAACGTATAAAGCAGAATGTGCTTACTTCAGTAACGCCATAGCCGGCTTGTCAGGACGAGCTCGCCTCTTGAAGAACTGGTCGATGCCCTTGGGCTCTGGCATATAGTATGGTAGCCCTATTGTAGACTCTGGTGAAGCAAAAGAAAAAACATTAAAAGAGTGAAGAACTGAAAACAAGCACGTCGTTTTCAACAATTTTACCTTTAATAACCCACTAACCTCGTACGATTCTCTGGCTTTCACTATGGAGCTGTTTCATTGCCTCCTTACTCGCCCGAGCGGCTTTCCTCTCCTTAGGATGCGATCGAGAGGTTAAACAGATCGATAGAAACAAATAAACACAGAAAATAATACACAACCCGAATGACTTGTACCTTGCGTTGAGATTTGCCTTCGTGCTCTTCATCCTCATCAGAGTCGTCTAAATGGGGCTGCAGTTAGAAAGGAACATAATGTTTATTTGAACGTCTCATGGGGAGCTAAGTGCATTAATACAGATTAAAAGGGGGTGATGGAGTGAATCTAAAGTTGGTGCAGAGCTTGGTAAGCAATGTGGCCTGTGATTTTTTTTGAGATGAGAAAAAGAAAGAAAACACTGACATGGCTGATCTGAATGAAAATGAAAATAAAAACCACAGAGTGCAAAACAGGAATTTACCCCAGAACTCTGAGTAAAGAAAAGCTTATAAACTTTTTTCTTCTTTTTATCCGCTTGTCCCGGGTGTCATAACTGGTGATTTGTCCAGTTGTGTGTAACATTGAAAAGCTTTAATGATTCATCACTTTCTCTCACCTTGTTCTTGGCCTTCTTTTTCACAGCAGCTCTGATGGCGTCCAGAGACTCCTCTTCCTCCATCACCTCCTCCGTCACGTCGTCCTCTTCCAACTGGGCATCGAACAAGTCGTTATCACCCAGCAGACACCCACTGTCATTGAATACCTTGGGCAAAGCGGATTCCTGAGAACACACAGTGAGAACAAGTGTGTGAGAGGAAGAATGGCAGCCACATGGCAATGACTAATTGATTCATTGAATTGATTAACAGTAATTTTCAGGAACCTTCCAACAAACTCACTTCAGGAGTTCTTATCTTCTCCTTTAGTTGTTTCACCAGAGCCCCTCTGCGCTTCTCCTTCTCTTTGTGTCGCCGTGACTTCTCCCTCTTTCTGGTCTCGTCCGTCTCGCCCTCGCTTTCGTCACTAGCCGCGGCTATGCGGGAGATCTTCTTTCCCCGGCTTTTTTTCGGTTGCTCGCCTTCGCTGGCCTTCGTCCCCTCGCCGCTGGATTCTGACAGCACCAGAGCCTCGGCCATCCCATCCCTGTCTTCCTCCTTCTCACTGTCGCTGTCCTGCAGAACTTTCCGCGAGCGGGGCTTCCGGCTGACGACGATGTCATCGTCTGAATCTTGAGCTTAGAGGTTGAAATACGGTTTTATGGTTAAAAACAGAACTTGCCAAAAAAAAAAAACACATGTGGTATTAGAATGTAATACCTTGTACAAATAAATAAATTATTCGATGCTTTATAAGCTAGCACAGTAAAGGACCTATTAGTAATGCAAGACCTACATGCTGTTTCATAGTACGCTTGTCAATCATACAATACGATACCAACGTGCCGATTCTAAAACAGTTTAGAGTGCAACGTTTTACCACTTCAAATGCAAACAAATTAAAATAAACAAATAAACAAACAAATTAATTAATTTTAGGAGTAAGCATGGATATGTATGAATTGCCACAAAATAAATAAATAAATAAATAATCAACATGTAGATTAATTAATTTCCATCCCATCTCTAGCAAAATACTGAAGAATTATCACTGTAAATAATTACATCATTATCTAGCGACATGTTGATAAAACTGAAATTCTGTTTGTTTGGTAGGTGTTTGCTCAGGAGGTTTGGTCACAGGCATTCCTCAATGTATTTAACAGGAGGTGGCATCATCATCATCAGTTTTTATGCCTTACTGTGATTGTGTCACAGATGGTCCCCCCTATTGTAACAGTAAGCACTCTGATCTACGGAGAAAATGGGCACGTCAGGCCAAGCTAGGGGCTACCGAAACCCCGGATCAGACTGGTGAGGGTCTACCGAAACATCCGATAAGTGCGAGGAGCGGCAACGAGTTGACCATACACTCCTTTCACAGGTAATGGTAGCACGCAGGTAATCTCTAGTCTATCTTAAAAATCATTTCAATTATGCATGTGCCATTAGATACTGAAAAAAACTGACACATAATACAAACATCCCAGGTTTTAGGTTTAGAAAATACAATGTCTGGGTTCATTTCACTGCTGTTCAGATGTGAGAGTTATCTCTGATAAAAATGTGGAGGGGTAGAAGGGGGGAGAGAAAAAAAAAAAAAAAGGTGTTACCAATATGCTACTGATAAACTATTCCGGTCGGAATGAGACCCAAACGTGTTAACGCTAGCTACTCGTGCATTCACGCCTTGAACAAATCTTTGTTCACCTTCTTCAGCATGAACCTCAGCAGGAGCAGCGTCGGTCACGGCCTCCTCCATGGGTGAACCCACTCCGCTGTCTGAATCACTCTCTGCCTTGGGGATCTCAGCAGGAAGATCAACAAGCTGTGTGTAGAAAACAATGATCTGGTCAGCGCCACCTGTCACATACAGCCCACTCGCAGAGATCACACTAATCCGCGTTTGATTTGGAGTAAATAAATGCACATTTTAAAAGGATTACATAACACATACTTGTATATTTAGACAAACGCAATTGATGACAGCAGTTTAGTGTCTCAGCTCTCTTTCTCTCCAGCTTTTAAACCTCTTAGAGATTGTTCTGTTCATACTTATCTTTTTTTGCACTGTTTTATTTTTTCCCCCTAAGTAATACAGCTAGAAACACACATAGCACCCAGTATATGGACAACAATGACTCTTAAATAAATCAGCGCATTAACCACATGAGAAAAAAGCTAAATAAACATGCAATAACCCTGATTTTGATGTCAGGTCTAGGTTAGTTAATTACCATAGTATTTATTTATTTTCACTTTATATCAATTGATTTGTTCAACATGTTAATAAACTAAACCTAACCAAGCTTAGTACGTTTCTAGCCATGATCCTAAACAACATAGGCATGTCTAGATATCAACATTTGATCATGTGTATTTTAACAAGATAAATAGTTAACTAGTACACACAACTAGCTTAGACAACTGACTTAGCACACAATAAAACGTCGACTTTAGGCGGCTAAGTATTTCTAGCAGAACAGCTAGGCTAGTCACGACTTTTTAATCGACTTTACTTGATTTTTAACTCGATTGCTGTTTCTTAAGCCAATTTCCACTAATATTTAAAGGTATAAAATGTAGAATTTCCTGTTTAAAGGTGATAATACAGCTCGAGAAAGCTAAAAAAAAAAAAACATCATGCACAGCGTTACCCGCTCAGACAGAAGCAGGCTCATCTTTTGTCCAATGCAGCTATTCGACGCAAAAACTCATCAAAAAACTAATTAAAACGATAAATAAGATATTAAACTAAAAGAAGATAAAGTAAAAAAAAAATCCACGAAGTGATATTTGATGGTTTTCTGTCGTTGTAAATGAAGCTAGGCGTTAAACACCATCTCCCGCCTGATCCTCTGTGAAGGGAACAAAAATTTCAACTGTTCGCGCGCTGGAGTGAAAGCGCTCTTCCTGCGTTGCTTGCGTCATCACGTCCGACGTCGCTGATTGGCTCAGCGGTTGGCATGCAACGTTACTCGATCGGTGATTGGCTGGAAATGTCGGCGCCTTGGTTTCCATAGATCAATGTGTTTTAAAGTTACACATAAACACTCGTAAAGATTCTACAGATTTTTAACTAAACAAACAGCGTCGTTTTAATGCCATTACAGTTAACAATGCTATAATTTCTTTGTGGTTAACACAATTACTTTTTACTTTACATTTTTAGAAATCAATCAACTAGTCAAACTTAAAAAAAAAAAATCAATTAAAACGCTGCGTGGTATTTTGTCCAACTTTAACGAGGAGTTATTTATTATTATTATTTCTCTACCGAATCCACGTTTATCTCCTGTTTTGCGATGCCCGTGCAATTGCGCATGCGCGTTACGAGCTGCGCACGTTCTGACGCATGCTCAGTTACAAATCCAATGGATCTGCTTTAAATCACACCGAAGACAACGCAGCGCCGCAGATCCGAGCACGGATACGTATCTTTCCAGTTCTTATAGTAAAGCCACATTAAGCTTCGAGATACCGCCCCCAATTTCAGTGTCGGTACGGAGCCGCCAGGCCGGGACAGAGACGGAGAGAGAGCCCGCGGCCATGGAAGCGCTCGGACCCGGTAAGCGCGGGGACCATGTGTAGAGCCTGTGGCCGGTGACAGTGGCGCGCAGGTCGGCGCAGCGCGTCACTGTGGGCCGAGGCTGCTGCGCTCGTGTAGGCCTCGGAGACAAAAAAAAAAACGAAAACAAACGCACTAGCGACAGCGTAGCTTTTTCGGAATTGTACGGGCGTTTGCTTGTTTAATATAACGACCTGACGAGATGAGGACTTGGTCGGAACGCCAACAAGTGTGTGTGAAGTGACGTCGGGACAGTTATTTATTGTGTAGCAGCGCTGTGAACTGTAGCACAGAGAACAGAACAGTATTGTCACGACGATGGTCGGGGATTTAACCGAGAATGAACTGGTGTGTTTTCGTACAGATATGTGTGTGTGGGAGAGAGAGAGAGGAGTGAGAAGTCAGTTAGGTAGGTAGCTGGTCATTTGCTAGCGTTTCCTCCTTATTTCGGAGGCTTTGTTGTAAAAGGAAGTGGCGTTTAGCTACCAAAATACGGAAGCTTTTTTTGTTTTTTTATTTGGAATGTTTGAGCGTTAAGTGGAAACCTGGGCGTCAATCAATTAGAACAATTACAGCACCACCAATTACCTGGCGTG
This sequence comes from Clariallabes melas, assembly GCA_030014275.1. NCBI lineage: Eukaryota > Metazoa > Chordata > Actinopteri > Siluriformes > Clariidae > Clariallabes > Clariallabes melas. Next base: position 19,842,793 of record JAQMYI010000023.1, on the reverse strand, counting down.
TTCACGTCCCGGTCAAAGCACATGCTGAGAATGGACTCGGGTTTGTAAACGTGTTTATAACACCGAGGTTTGATTGAGTCCCTGCCGTCCACAAGGCGGACAGAGACAGGACACTCGAGCACATGACGGACACGCGGGTTACTGTCGTCGCGTGTTGCGGGCCATCATCATCATCCAGGTCCCCGTGCGGACAAAATGGCATTCCTGTAGCGGACCGGGGCTCGGAGTGAATCCCCATTTTGTCTTTGCCTGAACGAGTGAAAGTAAACACTCCTCCTTCCGTCCCTGGGCTGAGCGGACAGCTTTGTGAAAAGCGGAAGGAGACACAAGTGTGTGTGTTTATTCGAAGAACACACCGATCCCGAATGCACTAACAACACAGTCACAGTAAAAGTGGGGCATCTCATTTGTCTCATGCACTGTCCAAAAAATGTTTTATTATCCGACTTTTATTGCCCCTTGTTTTTACCCCAGCAGCCGAAAACTCACCTGTCTACTGGAAGATGAGTGTAAATGCCTATGCATTAAAAAAAAAAGAGAGAGAGAAAGAATAGACAATACTATTGCAAGAACATTTGGTCATTTTAAGAATCTTTTAATAGGGGTTGAATAGATCATGCCTTTTTTGTGTGTGAGTGCCAAACCCTTACAGGAAGTTTATTAAGATTATCGCTTTATCATCAAACTGTTTAAAGTCTGTATGGTGAGGGAAATGTTTTGTTAGTTTGTTTTTGTGTGTGTTTTAATTTTTTTAAATGTATTTATTTAAATTTTTTTTAAAAAGTGTCCACCCTCCTTAACTGTCGCCTCGCACCTCTAGGGTCGAGGGTTCGATTCCTACCTTGGGGTCTGCGTGTTCTCCCCATGCTTTTTGGGTTTCCTACAGATTAGGTTATTTGCTGTTCCCAAGTTGCCTGTAGTGTGTGTGTGTGAGAGTGTATCCTCTGTGATGGATACAGGGTGTACCCCGCCTCGTACCCTAGTTCTTCTGGAATATAGCCCTCAGGGCGTCCTTCTCACCCGCCCCTTTAGTGTCCACCCTCTAATATTTCAAATCATCCAAGCAGATTTTTGGATCTTTTTGTACATGCAAGACAAAACAAGAGTTCTAGGGTTACATGTATATCTGAAAAAAAATATGGTGCTTTAAAAAATTTATTAATTTATTTATTTTGGAAATGTACGTAAGATTTATCTATTTAAATCTATCTAATATTTTATCTATTTAAATCTATTTAAAGTCAACATAATATTCATGATTTTGTTGACTTTCCCATAGTGGCTTTAAGAACAATAACTCGCCTAGCCATAAAACGAGAGCTTTGATTTTCTCAACAGATATTCAGAATGCATGAAGTTGTTGTCGTTGTTCAGAAGGTCAAGGTTGACCAGGTCATGACCCTGGTGATTTTATTTAATTTTTTTATCCTTTTCTTTAAAATCTCTTGAGACCTGAAGGTCCTCATATAAGGATATTACATTTGTTTCCTAATTACTAATTGTTCTATATATCTTTGTACGATCCTTCTTTAAGTATAGTTTATGGTATAGTTCTTTTAAAAAAAACTTTTTTTATCAGGCGCAAGTGAAAAGAAATAGTGAGGAGAAATTGCAAGGAGTTCTTGCACTAAAGCCCGGGTGTTGGGAACCTAGATTGTACTGTAATTGACGATAGAAAAGCATATTTTAAGTTTCTTAGCAGTATCCCTCTTTGATAGTCCACCCTCAGATTGACCAACAATTTAATTTCTTTTTTTGTCTTTTTGTACAGTAAATAATAATCATTGCATTTTCTTTGGGGGGGAAAACTGTCTAAAAAGAAGTAGTAGTCATAATAACGGCAGAACATTCTGATGTGTCCTTTTTAAAATTAATTAATTTATTTTTTATAAATCATAAGATTACAGAGGTCTGTTTACTTCTTGAATGTGTGTGTGTAATGTGTTTATTCCCCCAGCTTGTCTGTATCTGATCGCGTGACTAATATTTTAACATTGTCCTTGATTTATGTATGACTCCAAGTTATATGCTGCCTTTTTTAAAAAAAAAACAAAAATTAAATCTCTTAAACCTTAGAGGGTCTCCAGACACCCTTTAGAAAGAGGAGTGAATTTTGATCCACGGCTATTATTTGTTAAAACACAAATTAGCTCACGTTTCACCTCCTGAGGACTTTTTATTATTGACGTTTGATTTTGATGTGAAATGTTTTGGAAGGTAATAAACATTCACTTTGCATTAGAATGAAAAAACAGAGGGCTATTCTTTGACAGACTAGAAATTTATTCATTTTTTATTTAAATTTTTTTCAATTAAATAGTATTCATAGATTGCATGGTAAATAAACCTGCCACATGTTTTGGGTGACTTGATTTTAATATGTTAATGACCTCATTAGAAGACTGCTGCCTGACCGTTAGCGTTACAGTTAATTGCTTTTTGTTTATGCCTCGGTTTTTCTTCAGATTACAAAACAAAGCCATCTGTTGCAGAAGATCCAGAATACCTCAGCGTATTAAGTCTTTTTCTAAATAACCCGAATACACCAATTTATGAAGCTCGTTAACTGATATTCCTTCATTATCTGGTATTCCGTTCAGAACGTACACTGGTTCAGGCTTTCGCTTCGGCGCAGGTTCTGATGGAGCTCGGATGAGGTTTGTAGGTATTTGAGACAGTTTTAGGAAAGGTTACCAAGTACCACTTAGGAAAAAATGGTTTACACCGGACCTCCTCCCCCACAAATGTACTTTAACAGAGTTAAGAAGCATGTTCTAGGGTATTGCATTCAAGACCCCTTTAAAAATTCTAGCCTTTAGTAGGCAGACCTTGTCACCTCTTACTTTTAGCTTGCACGTAGCAGACAGTGATTCCAAATAGTGTGACATGATTTGTGTCATTCTACCACCACTGTCTTTAAATGGAAGAATAAAAAGTCCACAAGTGCACTGATGCTACTTAGCAGACGCACAGCAGCTGCGGCCTCATTGCTTTATTAAGCACCAGCGAATAAACGTCGGATAGCACGGCACTGTCCTGTCTCTAAGGGTGTCTGTATTGAAGGTTGCAGGCTTCTCACTGATTGAGAGTCACGGGGATTCCCTCTGCATGTTCTTGGTGTCATGGATGATCCTCCTGCTCAGCTGAGTAATGTAATCCAGGTTCTCACCATGTGCTCGATGTCATTACTGACTCAAGGCTTTAATCCATCTGCTTCTCACCTTCAGCCTGTCAACCAGGGGGAACGTTTGGACACTACAATGTTTAAAAGCAAGAACAACTCATGAATGTCGTGTTGCTAAAAGTTTATTTTGGAGTAAAATGACTACATTTTTAAAGTAATAGGAGGCATTTAATTCATAATATTCATAACAAATGGATTAAAAAAAGAAAAAATTGTAAGTCGCTCTGGATAAGGGCGTCTGCCATATGTATATGTGGTGTATGTGGAAATAACATCAGTAATTTAACATGCATGCAAGACATGTGCGTATCATCCTTGGGGAAAATTCATGATAACGAGTAACGTTATGAGAAAAGAGTAGAGAATTTTATATTCTACTATAAAATGCAGCATTTTTGAAGATCTTGTCATTACAGAGCTACTGGAAGGAGGGGAAAAAATACTGGTCAGTCCAATAAGCATGTTAAACCAGTTTAATATTTTTTAATTAAATGGAGAGAGCCCCATAGACTTAATAAGAGAAGGAGGTGACAAGTTCAAGATCAGGACAGACCACAGAAGACCCCCTGTGGATTACATGCTAACTGGAGCGTGGATGAACACGATAGGTCTGGACCTCTTCAATTTGGCAAAGCGTTACAGCATCCACCCCTTAACGATGTATTATTAACCCCCCTTCACCCCCCATATTGAGTGGAACAATGGAAACGTTGTATATCCGAACACAGAACAGAAAAGCGATGAGTTTTATATGATGAACAGAAGGACAAAAATAGCCTCTTTGAGAATAATTGCACTTCAAGATTATTTCTGCTCTGGTCGTGTCTGTGTTCTCGTGCTTTGTCCAAACGCAGGTCGGCCAGACCTTTTATTTTATGCAAACGAACAATCTAGAATAAACATTAAAAAAATGTTTTTCAAACACTTATTCTTTTTGTCCGTTTTTTCCGTAGGCCCGCCTGCCCCTACCCCTCCCTCCCTCTTCCAGCCACCACGCCGGCCCGGCCTGGGCACGGTGGGGAAGCCGATTCGCCTGCTGGCCAATCACTTCCAGGTGCAGATCCCGAAGATCGACGTCTACCACTATGACATCGAAATCAAGCCAGAGAAACGACCCCGGAGGGTCAACAGGTGCGATTCATCTACTAAAGGCAGTGGAGGACATGATGGTTGATGATGATAATGTTTTACAAAATGTTTTTTTTTTTTTTTTGTGTGTGTGTGTGTGCTACAGAGAGGTGGTGGACACCATGGTGAGACACTTCAAGATGCAGATCTTCGGGGACCGGCAGCCTGGATATGACGGAAAGAGGAACATGTACACGGCTCACCCACTACCCATCGGGAGGGACCGGGTAAGCTGGCACTTAAAACTAAAACAAGGCAGAAGATAAAAAGATGACTCGTCCGAGTCGGTGTGTGTGTGTATGAGCTCCCACTTAGAACCTCTAAACACTTCGTCTTTTGTTCTGAAATCTATCACTGTGTGTAATTGGTCTAAGTATCACATGGTGTCGGGCTATTTTGCACATTTGCTTGTGGTTGTGGAAGCAGCATCGTAAAAAATGTGTTCAAGGGTAACGCAAACCACATACTTCTGCAGCGCCACGCAGTCCTTTTTTTTTTTTTTTTTTTTTTTTTTTTTTTTTTTTTTTTTCTACTGATACTCATTTGTACCAGCTGTCTCCTAGCCTTAACATCAGTGTCTCACCGCACTAATGCTCCTTTAACTGAATGATCACAAATCATGAAAGTCTCTGTAAATAAAAGCCTAATACTGTGTGAATTTGTAAAGTAATCTGGTATTGTTTTATTGCTGTATGAGGCTGTGTTTAGATCAGACTAACCGTCCCACAAGTAAATGCATCCAATTAATTTTTTTGCATATGCAACGCTAGGATGTACAGTAGATGCATTTGTGTTAAATTCTTTTGTTGTGTAAAAGTATGCTTAAAATTCACCAAAGTTTTCATGATGTAAAACCCTTCTGTCCATCAAACATGTATTATTTGACTGGAATCCTTTTACTGCTTTTATTCTGTAGACACTTTTTGAAAGTTATTCAAAACTAAATTAGCATTTACTCGTTTGTAAAAAATTATTCTTAAACATCTTATCTAGTTTTAATATAGAATAACAAACAAATGACTCACGAAGAAGCTGGCATGGCGTTAAAAACGAAGGAAAGAAAAGGATGCTGCTGCCTTTAAGTAGTGTTGGACTTTGTGAGTTTGATAAGGCATGATGATCATTTTATTTATTTTTTTATTTTTGAAGAAAATCACTTCGGTGAACTTCACCAAACATCACCACCGCTTTCGTCTGTTTCAGGTGGATCTGGAAGTGACTCTGCCGGGTGAAGGGAAGGACCAGACCTTTAAGGTGTCTCTGCAGTGGGTGTCGGTGGTCAGTCTGCAGATGCTCCTGGAGGCTCTGTCCGGTCATCTAAACGAGGTTCCTGAAGACTCTGTGCAGGCTCTGGATGTCATCACGCGCCATCTTCCCTCCATGAGGCAAGCTAATGTTACACTGCTTTAAAAATAAATCTTTTTATTTCAAGGAAAGATAATTTTATAGTTTGTCCCAGACTAATTTTTTTTTTGAAAAAAAAAAAAAAAAGGGATTTTATTTGAATTGGTGTAGCTGTAGGCGGATGTGTGTGTAAATGCACTGGTTAATAATTATCACATTGTTTGCTTTCTTTTTTTTTTTTTTTGTCCCCTCAGGTACACTCCTGTAGGCCGCTCTTTCTTCTCTCCACCTGAAGGCTATTACCATCCGCTAGGTGGAGGCAGGGAGGTGTGGTTCGGGTTCCATCAATCTGTTCGTCCAGCCATGTGGAACATGATGCTCAACATCGATGGTAAAAAAAAAAAAAAAAAAAAAAAACGACTTCTGTTTCTTTGGTTGTAATCTTGTACTTTTAAAATAATGATGATTATTGTTGTACTGATTGTCTCCTATGTTTTGTTTCCAAAATCCCATAGTTTCAGCCACAGCGTTCTATCGCGCCCAGCCAGTTATCGAGTTTATGTGCGAGGTTCTAGATATCCAAAACATTAACGAGCAAACCAAGCCCCTTACAGATTCCCAACGCGTCAAGTTCACCAAGGAGATCCGAGGTGAGTCGGCAGCTCCGTTCCCAGACCTCCCTGAATATTAAATTTGTGCTCATTCTGACTTGACCCAGCTCATGTTTAAGACTTTTTTTTTATTTTTTTTTTTTTATGTGCGAGCAGGCTTAAAAGTGGAGGTCACACACTGCGGACAGATGAAGAGGAAGTACCGCGTCTGCAATGTCACCCGCCGCCCAGCCAGCCACCAGACGTGCGTCTCGCTAACACATTCAAGGCCTAACTTCCTGTGCAATCAGACACACCGATTAGTAGTAGTGTTTAAACTTAAAGCATTCCTGTTTAAAGCTTTTTAAGGCTGTTTATTTAATTAGCGTTATTGATGAGTGATCATTGCATCGTGAAACCTGGATCAATACCTCCTAAAGGGCATTCTATCTGCTAATAAATATAACTCTTGTTTTGGCAGGTTTCCCTTGCAGCTAGAAAATGGACAAGCCATGGAATGTACCGTAGCTCAATATTTCAAACAGAAATACAGTCTACAACTCAAATACCCCCATTTACCCTGCCTTCAGGTGGGGCAAGAACAAAAGCACACATACCTTCCCCTTGAGGTGAGCCTTTAAAAAAAAAAAAAATTTTATATGAGAGAGAGTGTTTAAAAGTTTATGCAAAGATGCAAATCTGTAGCTTCTCCAAATAGTGCATTTCCGTCTCAGTGGTGTGAAACGTTTTGCCTTAGATTTGCAGATTCTCCTCAGCTAACATGACGTAATTAATCTCTCTTTGAAATTGTATCATATTTTTTCCATGCACATTCAAACTCGGAAGTTTGTGTTTTTTCCCGTTTCTCCAGGTCTGTAATATTGTGGCAGGCCAGCGCTGCATAAAGAAGTTAACCGATAACCAAACCTCCACCATGATCAAGGCCACGGCTCGCTCAGCTCCCGACCGCCAAGAGGAGATCAGCAGGCTGGTGAGCTCCTCTCTCTGCTTTTCACCTCCTGCACAGTTGTTTTACTGTCAAACCTGTAATCAACCAAATAGTGTTTTTCCTGCAGTTTTCTTTATTGTAGAAGAACGTTGAATTGTGATCCAGGTTTAGCCTTTTTCAAGTAAGTTAGGAGAAAGGTTTAATGTCTGCTGAAGCATGTTGTGACAGGGTTGACTCAGGATGATCGTATTATGTAGATAAACCTTCTTAAATGCTGCAGGTTAAAATGTATTCATATTTATAGTCATAACTATATATATATTTGTTGTTGTTGTTGTTTTTACACGTAGGTAGAACAAGACAATCTAGGAGTGCATAAACTTATAAAAATATGATCCTGGTGCAATTTGGTTATAGAACAGTATTCATCCTGTAGCATTTGCATTAAAGAGTGCAGAGTGCATTACTAACCCTCGTACAGTCGACTCCCGGTATTTGCGTGGGGGGTGGGGTGTTACATTTTTAGGGGAAAAAAGCAAACGAGTGAGACCGCGAACTCCGACTGTATTTCATGCATATGTTCATGCAGTGCCCACAAGATGGTGCCATGAAGCCAAAACCCCTCTGTTTGTTTTCCGAGTTGAATTTGATACTAGTTTGTGCTAGTGAGGTTAATCAGAGTGACTCTGTTTCTCCTTAAAACCTTGGTTTTGTGCCACTCAAATGACAACCACACGTTTGCAAGACTGCCGCCGTTTATATTCTGTTAACAGCAAGTATAAATCAACCTATGTTTACTGTGGCCATGGATGGTTTACCACCTGATGGATACTTTATGGTTATTGATTCAGAAGGGGGGGGAGACAACATCCAGTAGCAAGGATGGTACAATAAACATGTAGTTGCTGTTACATATCATGTGTCATGTATGGTGTAGTTTTAAAGGGGGAAAAAAAAACAGGAAGATGGTCATACTACAACAGAAATGACTGAGATAAAAAGAGTATAATATATATATGAATATGAAATAAATGAGGATAAATATTATTGGATAGACTACAGAAAATTGAGATGTGCTGTTCAGGTATTCATTCAGAGTTATAGCCATTGAATGTGACAGCAGTGAGTGGTGCAAGTCAATGCAGATAAGGGTACATGATGAGTGGATAAATAAATATGACCGTGAACAGTGTATATGTTATAAAGGAGAGCGACATCTACAACTGAGGATGGATCATGGGACCGTCATGTGCACACAATCATTGTTGCAACTGCAAATTCAACATCATTCACAAATATGTGCCAGAAAAACACATGACTACTACTGTCTGTCGTTCCTGACAGATTTGGTAAAAAAAAAAAAAAATTAATTAAAGGAGTCCAGTAAAAATGTTGTTTCTAATCCAGAAGTCGTGGTTAGATTTTTGCCATGAGACTTCGAGTTGTAAGTAACAGCTGCCGGTCTCGCTGTACGTAATCTCTCCTTCACAGAAATGATCTTGGATTCTTGGAAGCTACCATCTTTTATGTCTTTCTTTTTGTAACCTCTGTCCAATAGCGTCACCTGAGCCTTTGCTTATTTTATTTATTTTTTCTGTTCTCTTTTCTTTCTGTAAAGTATTAGGGGAATGACACAGGAAGGTGAAAGATGTTTGTTTTCAGCTAGCAGTTAGTTTCACTTTATTAAAGCGAACACTGAATTTGCAAACCGCTGCTTATTGTTAAGTAGGGATCACACCACACCTTTTACAATTGGTTTTTTGGTGTGTGTTTAGATTCTAGTGTGTAACTAGAAGGTATTAGATGATTTCTTAATAGGTGGGGTGATTATAATCTGTGTAAATTCAAGTTTACGTTTTATTTGTGACATACACAGTATGATATGAAGTGAAATGCTTATATGAACGCTGATGACCTCAAAATAAAAGAAAATAAATAAGAAAAGTAGTGTGTGTGTGTGTATATATATA
>JAQMYI010000023.1:19803967-19815334 GCA_030014275.1 Clariallabes melas | reverse complement strand
CATGACGTGAGATGAGGACGAATCCACAGATCGAGACGTCATTTAATCAGATTCCATAAAGAAGGACACTTGAAGGAGCACGTCTAAATCAACAAGGACAAAAAATAGCTAAAATAAAAAATTATTGAATGGCATAATACAAACGACAATATTCCATTATTATTGTAAGCCAGATACTCCAAATATTCAGGATTGGTACAATATTATTTACGAAATCTTTGTATTGGAAACAATGACTTTCTCCACAAGACCCATAAATTTGGTAGCAACAGAACCGATACTGTATAACCCTGAAACATAATAGTAATGGTTTTGTTTTTTGTTTTTCCTCAAACAGATGTATAGCAGTTTACTTTATAAATAAATGCACCATAATTAGTTCTTTTGTGTTATTTTTTAATTATTATTATTTGTTAGTTTATCTGACAGGGACATTGTATATTAATTAAAATATCTCTAATTGTACCAGAATTTGCCAAACAGCTATTCTTTATCTGAAGTCACTGGACAGTAAAATGTCACCCAATAAACAATAATAACAACACATTATAATCATCAACTCATAAAACAATATAATGTATACAGTACATTTCTACATGCATATACAATAAAATAATTAATAATAATAATATATAGAGTCAGGCAAAAAGAATTATACACACTTCAGAAAAAGAAAAATAGTATGATGTATATTATATTAATATAATATTAATAACAGTGTCGCATTATTATATATATATTTTTGCTGATTCTGTATATATTATACTGTATATATGAGAGAGAGGAGAAAATTGTAAAGGGAAAAAAGGGTCTCACTGTATCGATAAATTGACAATTGTATAATTAACATACTGCAGGTGATACCCAATAAAATTGTAATTACATGAACTTTAAACAATCCATTATGTAAATTACAATGTAAACTGGACAAAGAGTTTTAACTCCAACTCAGGAAAGTAAATCCTGTTTTATTGGCGAATTACCTGAAATTCTTTGCTCTCCTCCAGGTGAATCTAAAGCTGTCCATCTCGTCGGTGCCGTCGCTATAACCGTAAGATCATCCGGTGTCATCATCTGTAACAGGTTCTTCCTCTGGAGGTATCTGAGCACGAAGCTAAGGACCGCAACACAGACCTCAGGACTAATACAATCATCAAACCACAGATCTCAGGTGGCTGTAATTTCTACATATCTGATTTCTACATCTTCTCTGTAGGATCAGCCATGCTTACACCAATCCTTAACATAAAGAAATAAAGGTTCCTCCTGGACAGAATAGTGTCTAAATTTTAAATATGGATGTCATTTATTTCATGTATTTTGAATTGGTAATCATCCACAAATGATGAATATGCAGGTGGATTAGAAGAACGGTTTATCCTGGGTTCATTGAATCTGGAGCCTGTTATAGAACCACCAGTGTGAAGCAGTGCTACATCCTGTATGTACCCACCCGAGCTCCTGAACACAGTTTCACACACTCATTCATACCTACATGCAGTTCACCTTGGCCAATTTATTTACCAGCGGTGGACCCGAGCCCAAGATCAAACCTGGGAGTTTGCATTTTATTCCTGTACCTGTTAATCCAATATCTCAAGACAGATTTATATTATGGACATAATCCATCTATTTAAATATACATTCATCTGTAGTAACTGCTTCATCCTGGTCAGGGTTGCAGTGGATGTAGCATGAATATACACAGGGTGTTTAAATATTAGACTCAATAGTTACTGAAGCCATAAGGCTTTTTATTTAATGGAGCCAGATTTATTTATAAGCCTACTGGTTTTTGAGATTTATTGATCATATTGGTCAAGATTCCTGTCTCCCGCTTTTGATTTGCATGACACAAGTGATTGGGATTTTCTTTTTCTGGTCTGAGGGTGTACCTGGTGCAGAAGAGCATCAACAGAAGTTTTTGGACTGCAATGTGGAGCGATACTGTAAGGAAGGTAGGGTCAGGTAGGATATGTGGATTGGCTTTTGCTTCTTCTAGAAAGTACTGAGACAAAGCAAATATGAGAACTCAAGATCGTCAGATCTGGGATACTGTATCCGATAGTAGCGCTCTGCGTCCTGTAGCCACTCGAGCATGTCAGAGATAGAAGGTGTGTCCGCACATCTGGCCACACACGTCCTGATGGGGAGGGAGTCGGAGTTTTGTTCATACATCTGGAAAACGGCAGCCACCTGCTTACAGACTGAATCTCGCACTGATCTCAGAGCATCCCTGTAAAAACAGCAAAACATGGGTTCAATCACAGTTCATTCATTCATTCATCTATCATACTCCTTATCCTGTACAGGGGGACCAAGCCTATCCCAGGAGACTTTGGGCACGAGGCGGGGTACACCCTGGACAGAGTACCAATCCATCACAGGGCACACACACACACACACACCTTACAGGCAATTTGGGAACTGTCACCTCACACCTCCAGGGTCTGGGTTCGATTCCCACCTTGGGTCTGTGTGCCTGGAGTTTCCGTATACTCTCCGTGCTTGGCTCCGGTTTCCTCCCACGGTCCAAAGACATGCAGATTACAATACCTGGCATTCCAAAACTGCCTGTATTGTGTAAATGTGTGTGTATGTGTCCTGCAATGGATTGACACTCCGTCCCCAAGTCTCATGGGATAGGCTCCAGGCCCCCCGTGACCTTGCGTACAAGATAAAGTGATATAGACGACGAGTGAGTGAGTGAGTCCGTGCATGTCTTTGGACTGTGGGAGAAAACCTGGAGGAAACCCACCAAACACAGGGAGAACATGCAAACTCCATGCACACAGACCCTGAAGTGGGAATCGAACCCGGACCCTGGAGGTGCGAGGCCACAGTGCCAACCACTACGCGTAATGAGAGTACAAAAAAATTATATATAAAAAATGTATTTGCCAAATATTTAAAGAAAAGAAACCCAACTCACACTTTCTCACTTAACTGCCCCAGGACTGTGTCTACAGCATTTAGGAGTTTGTGCAGAAGGCGCTCCTGTAAGTTTGGGAAGGTGCTCAGGGGAGTGTTTGCTATATCCACACTCTTTAGCGCCCTCAGCTGTTCTGCCAGGTTCCCCAAGGAGCTCAGTAAAGGTCTACAATCATCTATCACTCCCTTCCACACAGTCTCATTCTGCTTTAAACTCTGGAAGCATTTCCTGAGCTCCTGGTGCAGCTGCAACATTCTGATTAAACCTTCTGATTAAACAGCTGTCATTCTCATCATCATTCCTATATCACTTTTATCCATATAAATTATCTACATTAAATGTCATTATTCCACTCTATATTTACTGTGCATGACTTCAGCACGCTTCTGTCCATGCAGTGCTTCCTAGTTACGTCATAAAGTCCACCACCAATCCAAAAAGGGTGTCTATGGGGCCTCGCAGTAAGCTGTACTCTGATTGGTCCGTCTGTCTGAATCAGATTCAAATGCGTTCGATTCATAAAATGGCGCACTCGATTCTGATTCATGAGTCAGTTTCGAGGGTTAATCCTACCCAACACACAATTTCCACTGACATTTACAACAACGATGAAAGTTTTTAAAAAGATTTTACACATATATGTATAAGCTAAACATATACATTATTTTTTCTTCCTCAGTTTAGTTGACCAGATTCAAAGAGCCGAATATTTTCAGACAAACCGGAAATCGCTGACTAAGTGAGTGACGCAACACAAAAGATGATCGCTGATTGGTTGAAATGCTTTGGCGAATGAATTTGAAAAGCTTTTCGCCAACCGCCGGACTGCCGGGCTGGAACTGCTTCGAGAAGCAAGAACAAATTTAATAAAAAGTTAACATTTAACAGGTAATATGAAGTAAACATTAATTATTTAAGAGAGATTTTTCCCTGCTATTATGGTCTGCGTTATGGTTCGATTTGTTTTCGAAAGTGTAACGTTATTTTCCTGCATCTTGAGCACAACCGAGCTAATGTAGCTAATCTGAGGGAAAATAGAACAGATGTTTTAAGCTTAATTCTACAGTATTGTGAATTTTTGCTGTTTTATGTGATGTTTATGTATAAACTGGATATTTAAATATTTAACTGTAACTGTCATTATAATAATTATTATCTAGCTAGCAACCTTGTTAGCCAGCTAGTAAACATCTCCACCAACACTGTGTGTTTTTTCTCCTCCAGGAATAAAAATGGCTCCTAGAAAAAGAACCACAAATGCTAAAAACAAAAAGAATCCCAAGATGCCCAAACTGGAAGCTTTTCTGCTTGACTTTGATGATGAAGGTAAGTAACAGTTCATTTTTATTTTTCCAGGTATCTGTCCACACACACACACACTGTCATCAGGTACAAATGCAATACAGAGATATCTATAAATCAATACATTTCCTACTTTTTTTTTTATTTAAATGCATCTTTTTATCCCCATGCGCACATGAATACAGAGTGAGGAAACTGGCCGTCAGTCATCACTTTAAAATCACTGACAGTGAAGTGAATAACATTGATTATGTCAGTATTAGTGATTGGAATCATCATTCACCTCCCAATACAATTTTAGCACGATACCTTGGTGCTAATTTGATTAAAATTGCGTATTATCAGAATTTTATAAATATCCCAATTCGATATTACATTTTCCCTGATTTTGTTGCAAATTTTAAACCTTTAGAAAAGTTTTAATGAGTAATTAAATGTTGCCTCTTCTTTATAACATTAGTTTTCTTACTTAAAAACCAAGCGCAGCATTTAAACACTACAAACTAACTTCAAATACAAGCGTTTAACATTTAACTTAAACAAAAAGCTAAAATGTTTATTGACCATTTTTATTTTTATAAAGAAACGGTTGTGTTTTATCTTCTCAAATGTTCACAAAAGTCTGAACTCAACTTAACAGTGAGGGTTTCTAACATGTGCAATTTTTAACTAATAGGCCCCACAGTATTTTAAGACTTGTATAACGTGTGTAATGATTGAAGTGACTAATTTGCTTACAGTTTGGAGAAAAAGGCAGATCAGAGACTTTATATACCTTATATTTTTGATAATGTAATACGCCATAAAAATGCATTTCTGTTGCGCCACTCGAAAGCTGCTGCGCTCTGTACAGAATCGTTTATATCTGAGGCTGATCGGCCGATCGGTTAATCCTTATTATAAAAGTAAAAATATTATAGATTTTTTTAATGTCGGTGAAGCCACACCAAAAACCCGTCATTCATAACTGAGTCGGCTAAAATGAAAATCAGTCAATCTTTTGTATATATTTCTGAAAACGTCAACTCTAAATTTAATTGCAAAATTAATCTTGGTTACTATTAAAGATAACATGATAATTCTAAAAAAAAATTATAATAATTAAATGTATGTTAATCTGGGTCCATATACACTAAGTGTGACTGAAAATCAGTAAGACTATTCAGTACCCAATACCATGTCCCGATTCAATTTGTTTCATGACTGTAAATATAATGATTTTATAAATATCCTGATTCAAATTATTATTTTTTTGTTGTTGTTGTGACAAGTCTAAACAAACGTATAATTTGCTCCTACCACACAGGACTGTTCAGCCTGCCAATGTGTCAGTAGTTGACACACAACTTGCAGGATTTTAGAGGAATGTCAATATTTTAACACCTCAAATGCAAACGTGTGTGTGTATATAAATTAAAAATGAATTTTAAGTGATTCTGGGCTCAGTGTGGTGACTATACTAGACTGCTAGCAAAATATTTGAATACGGACTTGATACTTACAGTCGGCTTGTACGCTGAAGACTAATTTTAAATTGGGTCACTTCTAAACAATCTGATAATTCAATCTGATAATAAGTCCCGTCTTTCTTTTTTGTATCTTTTCTTTCTTTCCCTACACAGTAAATACAATCGTTAAGAGACTGAATGAGAAGACCAACAACCTTCTCAAGGATGCAGACAACCTGTACAACATGACTCTGATCAAGCTCCCCATGGCCGTGAGACAGATGAACTGGGTTCAGTATTGCGGTACGCGACGCCCTGCTTTTCATTTCACCGCCTGTTCGCTTCTTCTGTTCACTGAATGTTGTACATTTATGTTCTTCAGTCGTAATTAAAACGTCTTCTTTCTCCAACTGATTATTAGGTTCTGAAAAGCCAGAAACACCAGTGGATGAATCTAAGGTAAGTCTGCTGTGTGCGCTGTTCTCAAAATTCAGTAATTGTATGGGGATGTGGGTTGTAGGTTTGTACCAAAGAGTTTTTTTTTCTTTCTTTTTTTTTCTTTTCTTTTGTACGTCCAGCCGTATGTATTTATTTAATATTTAATAACAATTGAAATGGTCAAATTCTTATTTATAAGGTTTTAAAGCCTTTAATGGATTTAGAACTTAACTCTTAAGAAGCTAATTTTTACCCATAAAATGTTCTCTTTAAGTGTTTTATATTAATTATGATGATGAGGGGTCCATCATTCACGGGCATATGGATTACTTTAAGTTGTTTGTACTATTCAGATGATGAGGCTCAGAGTCTAATCACTGTCCTGTGCTTGAAGTCTTCTGTTAATGTCAATAGGTTTTATATCTTCATTTATGAAAATTTCATCACTAGTCCCATTTTGACTTCAACACCCCTCATATTTATTAAATGAATGAATGGGTCATGAGAATTTTGTGAATGGTTTGAGAACCTTAAACAACTTGTGTCTCATCAAAAAAAAAATTTGTGTCAAATTCAGAAAAAGGAGGAAGCTGCACAGGTGGAGCTCACCATCGCTCAGGACCACACAGTTCCCCCCAAATCAGCCAAAAAAAGTGAATTTCATTTGTTTTTTTCCTCTTATATTTGCTGCTTTTACTATTTCTTCATTGATGTTAATTATATTGTCCATATTTATAGAGTCAAAGTCCAGTGTGAAGTCTGATGATGAAGAGAATTTGGCGCCGAAGTCTACAACCAAAAAGGTGAGTGCGGAAACGATAACGTCACCTGTGGACATTATTGATCCTGACCCTCCTGCAGCGGTGTAACGGTTTCTATAAATATCTTACATTTTGCTATTTGCAACAGGGAAGATCAAAGAAAGCACCATCAACTAGCAAGAAGGCCAGAGCTCTCTCTGTGAGCAAACAGAACGGCACCATCAGAAAGTGAGTCTTGTTTGTTTGTCACTTTAATAAGATCACCTGTAGACCTGTACACTTCATGTCATTAACCAGTTGGCCAATCGATTTTCGATTTTAAAATGATTATTTTTCTTTAAAATAAAAGACTATAGGATAGATTTTAAAAAAAATAATCTTTTAACAATTAATTTTTTGCAAAAACTATATAACCAAACATGTGAACTGCTTATTTGGACTAAAAGTGCAAACTATAAAAAAAAAATAATAATAATAATAATCAATACAACATAAACAATGCAATGCCTTCAGTGATGTAACGAGCCACAACATCAGTATTATCTTTCCATCGCGGCCCCTGCTCTTGGTTCTGTTTAAGGTGCTAGAATAAATTAGTCGTGCTGCTTCCTTTAGTTGCTACAAAACTTCAGACAAATCAAAGTGAGATTGTTGAATTTGATTTTTATTTTTATTTTTCAGCATCGACCTAAAACCATAATTCAGAATGAATCAATAACAGCGATTAATCGCGCAGCTCTAACACAGGATGGCGTGAAAACACAAGAAACATTCAGGGAGCAGAAATCCTAATGACTTTGTTAGTGATGGAGGTCAGAGGAGAAAATCCAGAGTGGTTTTCAGAATGAAAGGAACCCCCCTATGGTGAGCCAAAAAGCATCTCAGAATGATGGGTGATGTCAGCACGAGAGTATTTTAGGGTTCACTCCCATAAGCATGGACAGAAATCTAAGACTACAACATAGAGTACAGTAAATCCCCTACATAGGAATATACGAATTCGTTCAGAAGTTGAATTTGTTCGGAAGTTCAACAAACATTGTCTAGGTGCTAGGATACTAATACAATTGTCTATACACAGTATATTACAGTACAGTGCTCTTTATCGTGCTGATGGTTTTAACGATTCATGTTAAAAGAACGAGCAACGTCTGCCATCGTCCACCTCGCTCTATTCTCGCAATTATTTTCACTTCTGTCTCCATCGTTATCACTTGGCGCTCCTTAGCAGTACCAGCTTCATCACCGCTGCTTTTACACTCGCTTCCAGACATCCTGGGCTTGTACTGCAGTTACAGAGGAGGATGATGTACGCTGCACGTGTGATCTAACGATCTAACAAGCACGAATGGAAATGGAAAAAGACCAGGGAATGTTTTTTTTTTTTTTATTTATTTTTTTTATTCCCCTCCCAAATCTTCATCTTGATAATCACATGATTTGATCAGGTGTACCTAATAAAGCGGTTGGTGTGCTTGTAGTAATAGTAATAATTAACCAAACATGTTTTTGGATTTATTTTAAGATCCACCAGGAAGCCCCTGGTCACCCCAGCCAGAAGTTTCTTGGACTCCTCCATCATCGGCCCGACTCCACTCCTCACACCACGGTTCGACTCCAGGTAATTTCAATAACGAGGCGCTCGTTGATGACATAATACAAAACGATGGGCGATGTTCTGTTTAATAAAGGGATAGTTTAGTTTTGTTTTTGTTGTGTATTTTTCCCCAAAGGCTGTTTTTAAATCACACAATGTAAATACAAAGCATGTAATCATGGCATCGACCTTGAATGATCTTTGTTCCATACAAAAAATGCGTTGCATGAAGCTCCTGAAATCCCACTGAGCTATCTATATACGAGTCTGGGATCTTGATTTAAGACGGACTCAAACAAAACCTTTAAAGACGTACTGCTGTATCAACAAATGACCGCTGTTATACCTCACCAGCTCAAGATAATTTTAAGTAAACAAGTGAGCGAGCTGATAGAACAGGAACAATATATTAAAAAGAGCGCATTAATATTCACCCATCGTCCATGTTGCCGCTAGAATACGGGTCCGAGTCGACCAATCAGATGCAAGAATTCAGTTATACTGTGGTTTAAAGGCCTGTTGCATATATATACATTATTATTATTATGTGCATATGCTTTTCTTTTTTTTAAATAATGTTTGAGAGTCATTTTATCTTTTATTGTATTTACATTTATTTATTGTTACTTTTTATATATTTTTTATACTACTGTTATTTTCTTATGACTTATTTCTAAGCTTTGGCAATCTGAATGTAAATATTTGTCATGCCAATAAAGCACCTTTGAATCTTAAATCGGTGTAAAATTATTAATATTAGCCATCATCAATCCAACGTAGTTTTTAATGAACTGTTAATGATCACGTGTGTGTGTGTGACACGCTGTCTCCAGGTTGCCCAAGACCCCAGCAGTAAGAGTTCCTCGTCACCGAGAGAAGGTGTACAGCATTTCTGTGAACGGCTCGCCCATCGCCGGAGGCTCCGAGGACATAGTCATCAACGTCCCTCTGGGCAACGGAGAGGTTAGAGCTTTTACACAATTAAGGACAAACAGGAAGGCAAATATAGACTGCTCTGCTCTGTGACCTCGTGTGTATCATGATAACGGAGCCAAAAAGTGACGGCAGGCTGCGTTTCTGTTTTCAGTGCATTCAGCTGCTGGCCAGTGAGATGGACTCTGTCGATCTGCGTCAGCTGGATGAGAAAGCCATGCGCAGTATCCGGCAGCTGCAGGTACATCATCATGTAAAGTTTTAATATTAAACACTTAACAATACAGCTGTTATGAAAGTAAACGCTTTTTATTATTATTTGTGTTTGCACAGAACCGACTCTCCACTCTGTGTGGAACCTCAGCGTGAAGAGAGCGATCTTTTTCTCCTCTTTTTTTTTTTTTTTTCCAGAGCCGTGTGTACATCACAATGTATTTTCAGTCTTGTCTATTTCCGTTTTTATCTCTTGTTCCTGTTGTATAGTATGGGCATTTTCTCACTCTACTACTTCAGGGTGTCCAAAAAGTCTCAACATAAAAAGAAATGTAACTTTGATTTACAGAACATCTTCATGATTATTATTTCTTTGTAAACACATGTACGTACCTCCTTGCTTGTGCTCTTTTACCGTGTTTATGGAGACTTTCAGGACGCCATTTTGTAAATATTTTTTAATAGTGGCATTGTTTAGCCTGTTTATAAATCGAAATTTCATTTTCATGATATTTATCTGTAACTCTGTGATGCTTTTCTTATAGAGCAGAAGTACCGGATGTGTGTCTCAAAGCTTAGGACGAGCATTTATTGTTACCAGTTTTTAAATGATTTTAGGCCAGCCTTATAATAAGTTAATATGTAGGGCATTTAATTCGACCTTGTCTCTTTGGTAGGTAGAACATCCAGCTACATGAACAGTATGTAATGTGTGTATAAAAAGATTTCCAGCATATAAACAGCAGCTAATATCAGATTTTGTTGTTGGTGAGATTTTCCTTGCTTTATAAATGGCTTTACAAGTTATAAATACTCTCTCCTCGAGGTTGAATGTTGCACGTACACCTTTAAGAGAGCTGATTGTGATCAGTCTGAATTGGTCAGCAGGAGATTTGTCAGTTTGTGGTTTTTAGGCTGTAATAAGTTACAGCTCCAAAGGTCAAATGTGTAAATGTATAAAAATAACTTGAGTATAAAGTAAAACTAATTAATTCTCCATTAAAAAAACATCCATCATATCAGAATAAGGCATTTTACCTCAGAAGTATTGAAAATCTTTAACAGCCATTCTGACAAGGATGCTTTAAAAAAAGATTACCCTTTTTTTTTTTTTTTTTTACCTTAACCATAATGTGTGAGCATGATGCATGTATATAAACACGTATACGTTTATACACCGGTATACTGTATATACACACATATGTATGTGAAAGGAAACAATGTTCCTCTAGGACCAAGGTGCTACATACATGCAACAACATACATTTACAACATAACTCTACTGGAACCTGCTACCTAACTAAGAGACCTACTTAGCTGACTAGCACTGATATGACAGATTTACATTTTTTTTTTTTTAACCTAAAACTACTTCTATACAAAAAAAAAAAAGAGACAAAGTGCATGTGCAAACATATGTATGTATATGTGTATATATAAACACACATATATATATACACACGTGTGTATTATTTGTGTGTATATATATATATATATATATATTTATGTGTCCTATATATTACATTGTAGCCTTCATCCATTTTTTATTTATCTTGGAGGAGGTTATGAAAATAGATTATACCGTACATTTTATTAATTCTTCCATATAAAATAATACAAAAATAAAGTTGTCACTTAGGGACCCTGAATTTTCAGAAATGGCCCCGTGTCCAACCAGTGCGTTATAAAGAATATTATACATAAAAAATACAGTGTATATAAAATTCAACATGGAATTATTGA
>JAQMYI010000023.1:19745942-19759687 GCA_030014275.1 Clariallabes melas | reverse complement strand
GATAACAACTGTGAGCAACTGTAACCAAGAATAAGCAATTTCCCTCTGGGATTAATAAAGTTCTTTGAATCTTAAATCCTGAAAAACCATCAGCTATTCTTTGGTATCAGTTTAAATCTTAAAAAAAAATAAAAATAAGAATAAAAAACAACAACCCAATTTAGAAACTCACACTCCTTCCCCCCTGCACCTCTTCACACCCAGTCTGTGCCATTACCCAAGGGTGTGAAGCATTTAAAATAGCCACACAAGCGACACTTCTGAAGCTCACACAGTTTAGGTTCGAGAGTAGAGATGTAAAGCCCACATCCTGTCCTTCAACATCTCTAAAGACGCGTCAGGGCTTTACTGCGCACAACGGTTTATAAGTATTATTTATTTACGGCACATCCGACTTGATAAATTAAAAGGAAATGGAATGATGCATATAGTTAAACTCCGCAGCGCTCTTACCATCCAGTGAATTATTATTATTTTTTGTAATATTGTGATTTCCTGATTACCCTTACTGTACGCATGTATTTATTTTATGAATTTATTAAGATTTACAACACGCCTTTGACATGCCAAAAGTTACACAGAGATAATAAATCCTCTCGAGCTTCTTCAGACTTTGGATTCTGTTGTGGCGGTGGTTGTTTTCTATAAATCACAGGTTCGACGAATATAACAAGCTCGGCTATTGAAGCGTCGTTTGTGCCTGGGTGTGACACAAATTCATCTACATCTATGACTAATAATAGTGTTCGACAGAGTATATACTGCTGTTTAAGATGAATTATGCTCTGATATCTCGAGAACGTTACCTGCGTTTGACCTTGCACCGCTCCCTCAGTGTTTCTGATCTGCAGATGGAGCGCAGAGACGGCAGGTAGTCCACGGCGGCGGCCACTCTGTTCCCCTGCGTGCTGAATGATTGGCTGGTGAGGACGGTGTTTATTACTTCCCTTCGCGCGTCAATCACCCTGGAACATAAACATAATCAGGTACAATGGAATGACAATAATGCAGAAGTTTAAAGAAACATCAAAGCTTCAATTTATGTTGAAAACATTGGGAAAAGCTTAAAAGGGTTAAACTGGCTTTAATGCTCTATAATAGACTTGTTGGCTGTGGTGCAGATTAGTGAAATTTTATTTCGTTAAATTATAAACCTTAATTTAAAAGCTTTAATCTTAAAACGGAGCATTATTTATAATGATAATCTGGCAATCGTACAAAAACATGGACTCAAATTTAATTCATTTGAAGTTCTCTATAGTAACATAAAAAAAAGGGTAGCTGCAAATATGAAGTCAGCTCAGTCGATCGCACTAATTATCATTTACAGACTTCCAGGGCCGTAGTCTGAGTTTCTAAATTTCCTTTGGTTTACATGTTAAATGGGTTTGGATGAAACTTTTCAGTTGAAACTGCTTTCTCCTTAGGCCCAAACTGTGTATTTAATGCTTTTCTTACTCTGTGTGGTCCAGTTTTATCTGTAGACCATGACATGCTTTTCTACACACCCCTGCTCATCTTAAAACAGGAAGCTGACAAACCCAAAGGTGAGACACGCATTACATCCTTCTCTGAATGAAGTGGAAAAAATAAAATAAATAAATCTCTCACTCAGTCACTCAGCTGTTTTGTCCTCACCTGGGTTCGAGGAGTTTGCTGTGACAGAGTCTGAACGTCTGCCTGTGTGAGGATACGGGAAGGGTGAGCTCTTCCACCGTCTCCGTCCTCACCGGCTCGTCCAACTCCTGGACTTTATTCCAGGTTTCGGCGATCCCGGCCTTACACTGATAAAAACTCAGACTCCCTATCAAAGCTTGGATTTCTTCTGTGTCGAACCCACTCGTTTGACTTCCAAACTCCAGACGAACATCATCGGTCATCCCGCACTTCACCTCTGCCGCCCCCACCCCGCTGAAGTCATGTGGTTTACACGGCCCCTCTGCTTGACGAGGCTCGTGATGCAGAGACGAGTCCAGGAACGACATGTGGTCCAAGTACTCAGCTAGGGAGCTCAAGCACCGTGACACGGACTGACTCTTTTTCTTCTCAGCTTCAGACAACTCTACTCTCATTCTCACGGCTTCGGATGCTGGTGGATCCTGAGCAGCCTGATCCTGTGCTGGTTTTGCGTCAGACCCGGGTTTGGGCAGAGATAGAAACTCATCCTCTGATTCTGAATCGGACTGAAGAGCACCTTTATTGTCCATGTTCAGCTGCTTCTTCCGCCTCATTCGAGAGGACACTTTGAGAGGGCTCGCGTCATCTGAAGGCTCGTCCTGCTCGACCACGTTAGCGTATCTGGCCACGGGCTGTGGTTCTGTGCTCGATGGCAGTCGTTGTTTGCTAACGGGTTCTGGCAACGGACGGATGGGCAGAGGCAGCAACACTTCCAGGTTTGAGTAGAGCAGATTCACACCTCTCTTTTCAGCTTCCGAGAGAAGGTCGAGGTGTCTCGTCCTGTCCACAGATGAAGGTTCACCCTGAAACATGATGGGTATGAAGTGTTTGAAGAGCAAACAAGATCAAACAGACATTTCTAGATCAGTGTAAAAAGGAAAAAAAAAAGGGTGGGGGTGGGGGGGGGTATGTTGGGTCGCAACAGGTCTTAAAACTCACGGTTCGAATCGTATCATGGATTCAATATATCTTTTCAAAAGGACACTAATAGAAAATGTAGTTGCAAGCAACGATGAGCGGGCCCAAGCACCCCGGGGTCATCGCCACCCAGAAAGACAGCAGGCACAGTGGACACATGCATTTTTAAAGGGGACATACTAATACCATTATGATATCATTTTTATAAAAAAGGGGGAATTTTATGTCTGGACCTCAAATAAAATCGTACTATGACGTCACACAATATAATCTTATTACCCATTTTTCTGCATGAGAAGTTTAAGACATTGTCACGTTTAAAATATCAAAAATTCCTCCACAATTTTGCATCCTCTATGTCTTGAGATCACATAAGCCCGGTTTGTTTTAGCGAACATATAGGGGAGTGCATCAAAATCCATTGGGTGCATTTTTGCAAACACCCCAAAATAACTGACTTCCTGTTGAGTAGAGCCCTTGACAGGTAATGTGAAAGTTGTTCGGCTCAATGAGATCTAAATGTGTACCGGCTGTGCATAGGTGCATGTGTGTATGAGCTATGCAAAAGTGATTGCAAAATATTGTGACATTTATACATTTCTATTTCTTCTCTTTTCTGCTTGTTGCACAAAAGACACACTTTTAAAGTTTCTATATTTGTAGAGAAAACCATTAATTTTTTTCATATTTGTACAGCTAGATTTTTCTTTATATTGTGTAGGTTTTCTGATATTTTTCTTATATTTTGCCTTATCTTCTATAGATACATTTTTCTTTCCTTAGCTCAAGTTATTTACTATATTTTGTTTTTTATTTTATTCCATATTTATTTCCTATTAATAATCTTTTTATTTTTAAGCTCAAGGGCGGTCGTTTAAGCATTTCACTGCATATCATACGGTGTATGACTGTGTATGTGACAAACAACATTTGAATTTGATCTGTTGAGTCAGTAGTGTTGCCAGATTGGATTTTATTTCCCCGGTAATCCGGCTACTTTTTCCAACATCTTGGGCAGGTAATAAAAATTTGGCAGGTTTTGGTGAAACAAAATATGTGCATATAGCTAACTGCGCTACAGTATGAGTTCTAAGTCTAAGATTTTAGTCTGATATTTAAGTTATACTTCTTTTTTTTTTTTTGGAGTGTGGAGGCCTTCATCCCTGCCTAAGCAGGATTTTTACGGTGTGATCTGGCAACGCTGACAGCATCTGAATGGAGTTTGAATGAGAGGAATTAAAAATCGGTGAATGTGCAAATTTCCACTGAAAAATGAGACCCAAATATAACATCATGTCGCATCAGTAAAACTGTATTTCGCGCTAACGTTAAACCATGGGAAGGGATTCGTACAGATCGTGACTCCACCACGATCGGCTTTAACATTAGAGTTTACCTTTAACAAATCCTCCACTCCTTCTTCTCGCTGGATGTTCAGGAGGCCCAACACAGACTCTGTGCATCCAACATGACAGGGTGGCACACCGTCACTACCACCATCAGCTACACATTCCACTTTAGCAGCCTCTTCCTTGATCTCACACTCGGATGCTCCTAATCAAAGGCGAAACCAGTCATGTGGTCATTTGTCACACTGCACTATGTCACAATGCCGTTCCTTGACCCACATGTACTCACCCGACTGTAACACGGGGCGTGTCACCTGTCGTCCTCCTCCGCTGCGCGCCCAGAACTGCAGGTGCAGGAGGCTCTGCCGGATGTCACGTCTGTTCCAGTGCAGCAAGCATGACAAGTCCCGCGTGTCCGTCCTCACGTTTTCAGCGAGACACAGCAGCTGCAGGTAGCTCGCCACATCCACCTGGGACATGAAGGAGCCATTAACTACACAACGTTCATCGTCACAGTAGTGATTCTGGAAAATCCTACAAGAATAAATGAGCTTACCGAGGAAGGAGACTTGAAATGGATCTCGTCAAAGTAGCCATCAAACATTGCACTAAATGTAGGATCTGAAAAAGAACGTCTCGACAGGTTTACTAATTATATTCCATCAAATATCCAAATCGGGCTCTGTTCCAGCACTCACCACTGGTCGTTAGGATGACGGGTCTTTTCGTGGTCGTCATGAACGTTTTAACTGCAGCCAGGAATCCAGAATCGTCATCGAATATGACGTCAACTTCTTCGAACAAGATGAGAGATGTTGCACTTCTCTTGCTCTGGTCCTCAGACGAGGCTTTAGTCTCCTGACTCTTGCGCTCAGCTTGACTGACTTTGCCAGATGTCTTCTTACAGCCTTTTCAACAAAAAAGGATTTCTTTAAGCAAGACGTGTTTCCTGTCTGTGTGTATAATATACGTCACGTCGAATTGACCTGATTGGAAAACATTGTCTCTTATATATAACTTGCACCTGAATGAAACGCTTACCTGTTTGAGCCTTTTTATCTTGATTAGCGTCATCTTTGCCTGGAAGCTTTCCACCCATTTTGAAGAAACTGGCCAATGATTTCGGTGCCAAGCTTCCTTTCCTTGATGTAACACCTCGAGGGGACTGCGGCGGCTTCCTGGGTGACGACACGACTCGTCTAGGAGAGTTCACCTTCCCTGTAAGAAGTAAAAAAAGAAAAAAAAAAAAAGAAAAGAAATTAAAATTACTGAAATTAAGTAACACAGCCTAGGAATAAACACCTTAAAACCAAACAGATCCAAGTAAGATTCAAAAACTTTGGATAAAAGTGTATAGATAAAAGGTAAGTAGTTTATCTATATAAATACAGGTAGTCCCCGACTTATGAACGAGTTCCGTTTCGGGAGCACGTTCGTATGTCGGATGTGTTTGTAAGTCCGACAAAGTGAGTCTTACACGCCTTTGACATAAATATACCAGTCTCAGAAAAATTTGATTATGTCACAGCATCACGCAAAACTGTCTGGACTGAATGTAATGAAACTTTTGCAGTACTTTGATATCCGCCTGAAGTTTAACCTGCACCATAAGTGAAATCAAAATGTTGAGACGTTTTAAGACAAAACTTCATATCTATCCAATCTACTTTTTTCTCAACTGTGATTCACTCTCCGATTACCGAACAAGGAGTGTATTTGACTGACAACGAAAGAAATACAGCTTAGCGTAAACAAACTTTTCTGTATCCTCTCTTTTACATTGATTGTAATAATAAGAAATGACAGCAGATTCCAAACCTTTTTAACTGGGTACATTTTGTACAATTTCCTAATATTTAGCCAACAATCCAGTGGAAACCAATACCATATAATGTCACACTAAACAAAATCTTGTACAATTACAGTTTAAAAAAATTACGGTGCTCAATCTTTGTTGCAGACAGACATGTACGTGGGCTTCAACCCAAAATAATAATATCACTGATTACATTAAAGCTCATCAGATTATTTTTAGCTTTAACCTCTTAACTATTTTTTTCCCCATCTATGACGCGTACGAACACTATAACACATGTATAGCACAATAGTTTTGTTGAGACTAAAGAGAATAATTTACTAAATTTGGATTAAGTAGCATCCACTTACTAGGTGAAGAGCCAGATCTGGTCGAGAGACTGCTGGCGCTGTAGCTGTTGAAGTAAGTAGGTTTATGAGTATTGACCCCCTGGATGTCCACTTGATGAGACTGGGTGGCCTCCTTCAACTGGGACAAGATCTGACGGCCACTACGCTGAGAGGAACAATTGACCTCAAACACCTAGGATAGGAGATTTAATTAGGGGAACAAATAAACGTACATCATCGTGATTAGAGTTGTTATAGTGTCATGGTTTCATCATCTGGGGCGGAGTGCATGGCTGGACATTTACACACTGCTGACATTTACAAAGTGCTGATTTACACACAGATCAGCCATAACATTATGCCTAATATTGAGCCTAATATTCTCAATATTGAGGTTCCTGCCTAATAGTGAGTAGGTCATTATCTAGCCAGGTATGTGAAAAGGTATTTGCCCTCACCCTAATTTTTATGCAAATTTGTCACACTTGATGATTTATGATTCTTTAAATGAAACTTTTAATATTACACAAAGATAACCTGAGTAAATACAAAATGCAGTTTTTAAATGATGATTTCATTCAATAAGGGGAAAAAAAATCTGTTCAAACCTGTAGTCAGGGAATTTTGTCCCACTCTTCTTTGCATAATTGTTTTTTCAATTCAGGAATGTTTTTAAGCATGAACGGCCTGTTTAAGGATATCAATTGAATTCAAGTCAGGACTTTGACTAGACCACTCCAAAACCTTTTTGCTGCTGTGTTTCGTGTCATTGTCCTTCTGTATGTCCTTCAGGATTTTCTGGTTAGAGCTCAGATTTTAGGGTTTACACAATTATGCAAAGTCGTCCAGGTCATTGACTGTTGGTCATGATGTTCTTTTCATGAAATGCGGTGTTAGTTTTCAGACAGATGTAACAGGATGCACACCATCCAAAAAAATTTAACTTTTGTCTCATCAGTCCACAGAATATTTGTCCAAAAGTCTTGGGGAGAATCAAGAAATCAGGGGGCAAATACTTTTTCACGGCGCCCGTTTCCAGGTGCCATTGTAATGAGAAATTCTAGCTGTATCTGTTGCTGATTTGTGGGAAAAAGGTGCACCTACTCAATATTAGGCAGGTGCTCATAATGTTATGGCTGACCGAGTAAATTTCTTCCTGTTTCTTACACTACAACTTATATACACACACACACACACACACACGTGTATATATATCAAGTTTCTTCCTTTTCTTGTTGAGCTGCAACACTTTAAAAAAATGTAGACTAGATGTCCACATCATAATGTCCATAAACAACGAATACAGCCGACTAAACTCTACGTGCAAAATCCCAAGCATATTTTTGCTAAAATGATTTGAAACAAACGGTCACACAAATATGACCCAGATGGGATAAACGAAGACGTATCGATGTGCGCATGCGTGCCGTTTCAGTTAACAAACGTGTTCACGTTAGAGTCAGATAAAAGTCACTTATAATAATGAATATGAAACGTCTAAACAATGTGCTTGTGAAGTAAATACAACTTTAGAAATACATCACACACACACACACCTTGAAGCCCAGCTCCTGAGCGCAGGCGTATACGGCAGCCGTTTTGCCGACTCCAGTGGGGCCCGTGATGAGCAGCGTGTTACACAGCATGTCCTCTGCGTCCTCCAGCCCCTCGCTGCTGTCACCTCCTAACCAGGAGTCTAGAACACAGAAAGCATGCGGTTCAATTATTAACATACCGGCGTACTGTAGACACGTCAATCTTATTTCAAGACGTCTCAAGAAATAATTGCAATGTTATTATTATTATTATTATTATTATTATTATTATTTACCGTTACTGTCATCTTCGTGCTTTTTCTCCTGTTGCTTTCTTCTCTCTTCTCGGTCAGCCCTGAGTTTCCATTCCTTCAGCCAACTAGTTATGACAAAAGCGTATCAGTGATGTAAGTTCGTGATTTACAGTGTTTGTGGTGTAAAAAAAAAAAAAAAAAAAAAAGATCAATAATCCTGAACCTGTGCAACTTCCTGACAGAAGCCGTGTTTCCGATGACGTCGCTCGAATGCTGTGGCTGGTACTTCTCAGTCCAGGGCACGTCTTCAGTGATACAATCTGGGAAAATGATAACCAGTAAACAATAAAACAATAAACAATGACTAAATGAAACCCAAAAGGAAGAATAAATGACAGATTGACAGTAGCAGTTTGAGTAAGAAAAATAAAAGAAATAATAATAATAATAATAATAATAATAATAATAATATTACATGGAAAAATACGTGTTTCCGAAGTCGGCGAGTCGAGAACAATAACATCGTCACACTGCTTCTTGTCCTGTCTGGGTTTGGGCTCGTCTTCCGCCCCCCGTTTGTTTCTCTGCGATCGTCTCCTCCGTCCTGAGCTGCGTGTCCCCACACTCTCAGACTCCGGGCTGTCCACAATAACTATGGTCTCCTCCTCCTTGTGAGCCGACTTCTGTTTCTTGGCTAGCTTTCCCACTCTCCCTCCCTCATCCACGCGCTTACGCTTTCCTCCGATGCACTCAGTCAGGCCCGCAGGGGGTGCGGTTTTAGACCCGCATTCAGGTTCTAAGGACGTTAATCGTTACGTTAGAGTTATACATAAACATATATATATATTTTTTTATCTTAAATGTTTCTTTTGCGAGTCTTTGCAGCAAAATAAACGCATATCAAAATAAGAGAGCAGTGGCACTTTCTTACCAGCGACAGCAGCCTGTAAATATTCATCGCGTCTCTTTAGGAATCGAGTAAAAAATCTCTGGACAGGGAAAGAAGGATTGGACGCGCTGATTTCTTCTAACAATCGCTCTCTGACCGGCTCTGCGAAATGATCTCGTCTCCCAGAAACCTGCGAAGATCATCACAGTAAGCAACCAAAAATAATATATATAAGATAATGTATATATCATACATTATATATTGACATACATAACATTATTAATATGACATCCATCATACTATTTTACTTTTTCTGAAGTGTGTATAAATTTGTTTTTTTATGACTTTCAGATTAGAGCCGTTATGAAGCTTTACAGAGCAGACATAGCAGATATACATCTCAATATCAACTGTTCAAAGGAGATTATTGTGTATTTTGGATAAACACTTTGTTTTACAGTGTAGAAAGAAATAATAATCAGGAACAACCTTGGAGTTAGAACAATATTCTAAACAACCTTAGCAAATTATTTGCTCCTACCACATAGTACTGTATGCTGTGTGCTGGGTGAGCAAATTAGATCACTGCACCACCTGCAGGATTACAGAGGAACTGCAACTTTTTACCACTTCAAATGCAAAACATATATAAATTAAAAATCCTTCATAAAAAATAAAAATAAAAAAGGGGGGGGGATTTCGGAGCCAGTGACCTACCACACATCATTGTGTTCTCTAACATATTGTATATACATTTCTCAAGATAACAGCTGATTTCAACTCCAGACACCTCCTACCTCCTCTCTGCAGGTTCTCTGAGCAGGAGCGGTGAGGTGGACTGGACGAGCCTCCAAGGACACAAATGGAACAGATGGTAAATAATAACACTCCTTCAGGCAAGCCAAGAATGGATTTTCAGGCCAGGGAAGAGTCCACATAGAGCAGTCTGTGTACGGCAACGATAAAGCAAACATGTTCAACTAATTATAAATAATGATAATGTGTACAGGAGTATGTGTGTGCTCATGCTCACCCAGGGGTCTCTGCTGCACATGGAGCACAGACTGGAATGAGGAACAGGCCTGAGAGTACGCCTCTTTGTTAGCTGCTATCTTAGCAATTTGCTTTTTGAAAGACTCGGGCAGGCCACTTTTCAGGAACTCCCTCTTCGCCCGGAACTGCTCGTCATCTTGAGAGTTCTCGGAACCCTCACGGCTGTAAAGGTGATGTTTCATTTTAAAAGTTTATATATATGTCTAGTAAACAATTAAACATTTTTTTTCTTCCTGAAGTACTACCTGCTGTCATCAAGTATCGAGATGATTGCTGAAGACCTCTGGGCTTTTCGTTCTACAAGAATGGAGGAAGCATGTTTAGAAGCTATAAAGTGCAAAAGCAACCAATTAAACTATTAAAACAAGCTGTTAAATTGCTATAAATCCTACAATTTAGTTTTTATACTTTACGTTTTAACAGTGCGTTACCTGGACCGTTCTTCGACGCCTTGTTCTGGGGTAAATTTTTGCCTAAAACATCATTTAGACTACGAAGTTTTTTCTGATTGGCGGCACTTTCTCGAGTCGATGGCGCCGCAGCGCTTAGACCGCCCTCCAAGAACACGACAGAGTCCTGAGAAAACAAAGACGACGACAAAATAATACAAGAAACGACAATGAAATAAGTTATAATCTACACAACCTAAACTAGCACATAAGCGAGATAAAAGCCTCACCTCGTCCTCGTAGTAACTGATTTTGGCGGATTCTTTGCTCCTCGTGGAGCGTCGCACAGCCGGCTTCTCCTCCGCAGCGGCCTGCTTGCTATTCTGAAGTGCTTTGGCTTTCTGCACCAACTTTTTAGCTTGTTTTCTTTTCTTTAGTGAATTTGATTCCTGTTTTTTTTTTTTTTTTTTTAAAGAAGAAGGTGTGATATTATGATCCATAATACTACCTTAATACAAGAAAGTGGAATAATCTGTATGGAAGCTTTTCAAAGGTACAGTCCCCCACTTATGAACGAGTTCTGTTCCGGGAGCACGTTCGTAAGTCGGATTTGTTCCCAAGTCCGACAAAGTGAGTCTTATATGACTTTGACACGAATATACAATGTAAAGCAGACCAATCCACTTGACTAAATCTCTGTCCCCCTTCCCCACACTGCCATCATGTGGCCAAAAACCGTAACCATGCCTATGGAAGTGAATCTCGCATGTGAAATGTACCAGTGTTGTCTCTGCACCTTTAAATCGTGATGGGAATCCCGGACGTCATTTTGTCTCCGAGCTGTTTTCCACTGTATTGGACTGTGAAATTAGGATTTTTCTCCATCGACACAACTTTACAGGACAGATATTTTCTATCATCGTGCTCCCGGACTGATTCATTGAAACCCGCACTCATTTCTCCCACACCCTCACACGCATATGCCAGACTTTACACATTTTATACATTCACTTACACACTGAAAATATTGTATATAATTTTATAAATAAATAAATATAATTCTCAACTCGAATGTTCGTAAGTCGGGGACTACCTGTATTAATGGGTGGGAAGCTTAATTACCTGCACTGAAACAGAACTTGATATTCCACGATCTTCAGTTTTGAGAGCAGAAGAATGAAGCACCCTGGTGAATCTCATTCTGCGTGATAAAACATGAACAGACAAAATAATTTTTAATACACTTAGATAAGTATAACATCATGACATCAGACACAAGTGGCTAGAGCGTACCTGATGGGACTTCCTCTCTTAGTAAGCGGAGAGAGCATCTCAGCCCTGTAAACGTTCTTCTTGAAGAAGTTCTTCTTGTGCTTTCGAGACTTCGGAGTGGAAGCCTGCACTACGTCGTCCTGGGTCGCCGCGGTTGATTCTGCTTTCTCGCGGCTTCTCGTCTTGCGCGGTGAGGGATTCTTCTCAGGATCCGGACCTGCCTGTGTGCGCGTCTGATCTCTGGTGGACCTTCTAAGCTCCCTGACGCTTTTCCTGGCATCGGGGGACTCACTCTTGTTTTCTGTCTCCGTCGAAGTCGGAACTTCATCTCGCTTTGGATTAAGAGGGATTTCTTCTGTCTGGTCTGTCTGCTCGTTCTTCACAAATTTTCTACCTCGTTTCTTCCCAACACCTTTAACCTGTTTTTGCTCTGGAGCCTCTTCTGACACTGTCAAATCGGGAACGGTGTCTCCGGTGGAATCAGTGACGGTGGCTTTCGTTTCAGGTTTTGCCGTCTCAGCGGCGTTTTCTTTACCCGGCTTGGATTTGCTCGGGTTTAACTTGCCGGGTTTAACTTTCGATCCGTCCAGAGAAGACTGCTTGAAGGCGTTCATGAACTGTTTCCTTTCTTCTTGCGTGCTTTTAGGAGTGGAGCTGGATTCCACCACAGCAAGCTCCAGATCCTCTTCAAGAAGTACGACGTTCGATTTTCTCTTAAGGTCAGGCAGGATGTCCGCGATCACCTGCGCGGTATCAGAGGACGCCTTTTCACCGTCCTTTAACCGGTGAGTCTGATTTTTATTCCTAGTGAAGATCGAAGCCATTTTCAACTGAGGGCCTTTTACGGACTCGTGATCGGGGGAGATGGGATGCACTTCAGCTTGGACCGTAAGGGTTCTCGGTGAAACAGCAGCTACCGGATCGCTGCAAGACTTTGTTTCGATGCAAGACTTTGTTTCAGTGCAAGAGCTTTCTGGATCATGGGTGTCGGGCTTGGAAGAATCAGCAGCAACGTCGTCTTCATTTCCCATCTGGCTCTGTAAAAATTCTTCAAAGGACACGGTAACGGTGCTGGAGTTCAGCACCGAGGTTTCGTCCACGTTGACCTCCATACTGGCGTCATGCAGGGACCGCTCGTGCTCGGCGCTGCATGTTTCACTCTGACTGACTCTGGCTTTTCTGCCTCTTCTCGTTGCAGACTTTTTAATTCTAGCCCTGTCTTCTTGAGACGATGCATTCTCGTTCGTGACGCTATCGTCTCTTGGTACATGATTCGGTAACCCGTCCGTTGTTGCTTTTCCGTCATCTTTAGCACTTAAAGGTCCTTCATCTAGACAGAGTTCATCGTTTATTTGAGACAGCAAAACTGCAGTATCACTGCCAAGAAAAGACACTCCACCACCGTCTTCCTTTATTAACGATTCCACCATGTTTTCCGACACACAGTTATCACCGAGCACACCCTCCTCCTCACCCTCCTGTAGCTTGTTTGGCTTTTCCTTGGCTTTCCTGGTCCATTTCTGCCTCGGCGCTCTACTTTTCTTAGCGGGAACCTCCTCGCAAGCGGACGACCGAAGTTCTTTGGATTGAAGCGGACTGCACTTATGGGACGAGGTAGTCTTTCCCTGAGCGGGCGGAGTTTTCCGGAAATAGTCTATGATGCTGTTCGATCGAGGCGGCGAGAAAGGTTTGTCCACAGGTTTGGCTAAAGGCAAGAAATAGTTCGTGATGGTCTTAGTCGTCGGCGGATCATCTTCTTTTCTTAACTTCTTGCATGGCTGAGTTAGGAAAGACAAATTTTTTTTTTATTATTATTCTATTAATATTTGATTTTTTTATTCAATAATTATTCTATTCAATTTTTTTTTATTATTTTTCTATGAATGATGTACAAGGGTGAGTCAAAAATAATCCGCACTCTGGATATAAAATGTTTTTAAAAGTAAATTAAAGCAAGACAAAAACATAATTTTCCCATATTGCTTTTCAATACACTTTGCCTGTCTGTCTACAAGCTTTCGTATTCTGTATTTAATCTGAGCTGCGAGCCACTAATGCACCACTTAATCTATCTTCATCCTCATACTGTAGTTTTGCTTTCAGGGGACCAAACAGGTGAAAGTCTGATGGAGCGAGATCAGGACTATAGTGAGGAGCTTTAACACCTCAGAACGTCGACAGTGTGGACAGAAGTGTGCGGACGTTAGTGATGCGCGGGTTGGGTATTTTTCCAACCCGCGGGTCCCGCTTTTATGAAATTATTC
>JAQMYI010000023.1:19732703-19745223 GCA_030014275.1 Clariallabes melas | reverse complement strand
AATTATATATATATAAAATCACCAATAGTGCTAGTTAAGGTTAACTACAAAACCAGGTCTACTGTAAAGTCATGTAACACACAAAGATAAACACACTCACCTGAGGTTTTGCCTTAATATAACAGCATTGTCCAAAGTGTTTCCAAAAAGTGCAGGCAACACAAGTTAACACAAACTCATATCAGCTAAACTAACCAGTCTAATATAACAATACTAATTAAAATAAACCTAGCCAACTTGGTTATCTCTCTGACTAGCTAACTATTCCTCAATAACAAAAGACTTACATGCTAAAAAAGCTAGCGAAACACACGTGACACGCGTGTAAATACCCACACAAAAAGGCTTAATGAAGTGAACACACCGGTATATAATAAAATATTTAAAGAGTTGAACAGTTTACTGTAAAATTACAATAACTAAACCTGTTCCTGTTCCCGCAAATGGCGCCAAATATCAGAGACCGCGTTCACCGCGACAAATTGACCAATCACAGCGCGTTTCGTCATTCCCTAAAGCGGAAGTTGCGTTTTTTTTTGTCGTTTTAGCCATAGATGACTTTTAATCATTTAATCGCAAAGGGAAATTGTATATGGTATATGTTCACAAGCAAACAATACATAAATAAATATTTCCACCTTATTTAAATGATAATTAAATATTATCATTCTAACAATAATATAAAAATAATCGTACCATTCACTGCTTTACAATATTCTTTTTGCGCCCCCCCCCCCCCCCCCCCTCTCTCCGACCTTTATTTTGAAAAGCCGCGATGGTGGCGGCCATTACTACTGCAAGGTGCTGCTGGTTTGTTTTACTTGTGTGTCTGTCTATAGCTAGTCTGCATTTGTGAGAAAGTACAAAGGCCAAAACTGGTAAGAGAATTTCATATAATTTTTATAATATGTAATACTTTTAATTTATTTAGATTAAAGTAATTGCTGTGACGTTGATTATTTATTTTCGCTGTTTATTCCTGTATATTGGCAGAAGGTGATGCTAACTTCAGCTAGCATAGCTGCCCTGTCTGTGCTTGTGTATTTGAATAAAGTGGTGAGATGGTTAACCAGCTGCTTGGAAAATTTACTAGCTAATAATAATTAAGATAATACACATAGACTAAATGAATAAACGACATGTTGTAACAGAGACGTAATAATAATGTCAAGATACATATTGTAGTCAATATAATACATATTGAGGTGTTTAATGGCGACTAGTTTTAGATGTACCATCAAATATGTGCTCGCTTCTTATTTCTCGTGTAACTGTAAATGTATGCTTCTGGCAGGAAATTCAGGCAGGGTAGGACAAAAATGATGGAGCATCACGTGATTATTGCCGAAGCTTGATTTACGCAATTGCACGCGGCTTGCGTATAAATCACGTGATCACCCCCCTTTCAAACTGTTATCCTATGTGAAATTTGCTTCGATTAAAATAAATGTGTGTGGTGACGTTTTGGGTGTCTTCTGTGCAGAATCTGATCAAGCTTCCGTGCATTTCCGGCTTCTCAGCGCTGTCTCAAGTCTCGTCTTCAAATAGTGTAATGAGCAATAGTCACGTGACCGCGCACGCCTTTCGGAATAGTTCGGGATTGTTCGGAAGTAAATTGTCCTTTACTTATTTTATCGCTTTTTATGGTTAAAAAAATATAACAAATTAAGTACATCGTTTTACCTGTCGTTTCCTTACGTTCACTAAGTAAGGAAACACAGACTATAAAGTCTTATAAACGCAAATCTATTTGTCCTTGCTCATTGTTACGTCACTTTCATGCGACATCAGTCAGTTTAACGTTAAACACTCGCGCACAGCAACGCTGAGTTAAACCCCTCAGTTTAAACATTACAAGAGTGCGTCACGTGCTTTGATATTTTAGCCTAAACAAGTCACAAAACGATTTTACTGTAACAGTTTAATATTCAATGAATTTTTGTACACAGTTTGTTTAACAATATGAAATATGTTTTCAGATTATATTTTACCTCAGAGAACTGCAATAAATGTATAATCATGTTAATGGCTGTACGTTTAAAAAATGTATTAACTCACCAAACCACAAAAAAAAGTATTAAAATAAGAACACAATTTTCTTGAATTCAGAGCTCTTCCAAACGATACCGAAGAATAGAGCTCTTTCAAACACG
The DNA here is from genome assembly GCA_030014275.1 of Clariallabes melas. Classification (NCBI taxonomy): domain Eukaryota; kingdom Metazoa; phylum Chordata; class Actinopteri; order Siluriformes; family Clariidae; genus Clariallabes; species Clariallabes melas. Next base: position 19,743,070 of record JAQMYI010000023.1, on the reverse strand, counting down.
TCCAAAGTGCTCAGAACTCTTCCAAACGATTCCGAGCTTGTCATATGATTATGAAAAACCTTTTCGGTCCTGTAACTAGGATTTGTTGTACCTTTTGAAGATGACATGTGTCTGAGACAGAGACAGTTCCGAACATTTTCAAGGGGCTCAGAACTCTTCGGGACGATTCCGAACGGCCTTCTCAGTCATGTGAATAGGGGTTGTTTTACAATTTAAAGACGAGATGTGTCTGAGATCACCTGATTTACATGAATCTTTGGCACTAATCACATGATGTTCTGTCACTTTGTCCTACCCTGTCAGAATTCCCTACCAGTAGCAGAAATGGACGGGTTTTTTATGGACGGGTGGAGCGTTTACACAAGCCCACACAAAAATAGTAAAGACCTGTGCGTAAGAAGTGCTGTTAATATATGATCTAGATTAAAAGAGAATATTTTAATATGAAAAATATTTTAAAAGCAAATGTATGTTAAAATGGCAGACTGATTCTCCTTTAAGATAGCAGACTTTGTTCAGTTTCTTGGTCATGGTTTGAAGCATGTACGCAATTTGAGTTTCACGATGCTTCCTAAATTCCAAATAGTGTTAAATGTTTGTTAGACCAAGCAGGGAAACCTTACGCTTGAGGTATTTCTCCTCTCCTGATAGATTTTGTCACTTCTGCTGAAAAACCATTAAAAGAACTTGGTAAAAATGCAGGGTTATTTTTTCTTTTTTCTTTCCCCTTAATATGTGTGTATGTAACTATTGACTGTATGGTCTCTCTTATTCTTCCTACAGGACTTGACCAGAGATTCTTGCATGAGTGTGATGTTAAACTAACAGGTCTGCCTGTGATCCTGTTATTAGGAAGGGCTCAGCAGTGCCTGGGAGCCCAGGGAGCCACTGTCTGAGTCCCACGGGGTCATCGCCAAGAAAACACTGACTATGAACGCCCCAAAGGGAGGCCTGGTCATTTTCACGGCCAACTCCAACCCGTCCAGCAGAGAGCTGGGTAAAAGGATTGGCGAGTAGGTTGCTGTTGCAGTATCTTCATTGTGTGTGTATGTGTGTGGATTTGCATTGTTATTTTAGGTATTGTGTTTTGTGTAACAGGCTTTAATAGTTGAATCGACCGCATAAAAGGGTTGCGTAAAATCCCAGAACTGTCCCTGTTTGGGATTAAAACCTCAATCATAATAGTGAAAGAAAAAAAGGCTAGAATTTTCACACATTCTCTTGTATACATGCAGTATTTATTTAGTATGCAAACTGACATTAGGTATGCGCTACCGTGGAAGAGGATGTGTGTGTCAGTTCGGGTGTGGTTTCATAGACATCAAATCTGTTCTCTTGGTGAGGTAAAAAAGTAAATACACTTTTCTGGTTTTCTAATTGTATGTTTTTGTAGGAACCGTACAAACAATATGGTCTCAAAACACACACACAAAAGCTATACCTAATCTTGTACAGCTTTTTTTTTTTTTTTTCTTCTTTTTAAATAACTGAGCTGATTCTTAGTGAATTTATGCAATAAGAGTCTTGCTTGTCCCATTCCATGTTTGCTTCAATGTCATGCTTGCAGGGTAAAAGAAAAAAACTGAAGATGCAGTGTGATGAATTTCTCTGAATTCAGTTTTTTTTTTTTTTTTTTTTTACCTTTTTAATTGGCTGAAATCATCTCAGCTCATGACTAAGCTGTCATTGTGCTTCACGGGAGCTTGGAGCTTTCTACCTCTCATCTCCTGCTCAAATGTGGAAGTGTTTAGATAAACAAAGTTTGAACTTTCCATACTGTAATTTTTGCTTTGCCTAAATGCATAAACAGCTTCTTAGCCGCACCACATTGTTCAGCAGATGCGCACAGTTTTGGGGACATATTTCGCAGTTTCCTTAAATCACGCCATCTTAAAATTCTAACACCAGCCTAGTGCCTGGACGTTATACATTTTACACAAAATTATACTTCCATGTCTTTTGGCACTAGTTTATAATCCTGCTCAAAGCTGTGTGGTGTTGCAATTGTCTGAAACAAAATCAATATTTTAATATGCATTCCACACATTTTGACCTTTTGATAAACAGCACATGCTTTTAGTTGTGTGTCTGATCCTTGTACGTCATTACAGAAGAGTGTGGTGATGTACAGTCCATGTCACATATAGGCATATGCAAATAATTGCTGTAGAGCAGGGATGTCTGAAAGAGGAAAGTAAACAACTATAAAGCCCAGTGATTAGTGAAACAAAGTCAGTATTTGTAGTGATGGCGTTTTAAAGACCCAGGTACAATGTGTGCAGTTTTATAAGGAACTTGGTTGCTAAGTTTTCCTGAGCGTCCCTCAGAAGCAGCTGCAGTTCTACTGAGGACTTTAACTTCTACACCTGCTTCTGTTTTGCATACACAACCTGGCGGCAGCTTTTTTTTTTTTTTGGTTTAAAAAGTGCTCGCTTATATAATATCCTGCTTTCTTTGCTGGCATACAGCTTCTTTTTTTTTTTTTTTCTCGGTAGCTTTAAACTTTGTGGTGGTTTTGTACTGTTGTTTGAAAATGAGAAACGCAGGATGTCTAAGACCTTTTGTACACATGGGGCAAGTGGTTCTCCTTCGCCACATCACACACGTTCAACTAGAAGCTGAACTTCACTAACAAGCGTACTGGGATTTAACTCAAACCAGTCTTCCATTCTATTTTATTCTCATTTCTCTCACTTAATTTCTGGACCTTCTCTCGGCATCATTTGATTATTTATTAATTTTTTGGGTGTTAAATAAGTAAATGTAGAGTTTATGGAGAATTCTAACCACCATGTCACCCCACTCTGTAAATCTGGCAGACAATATGGTACATGTTAAATATATTCAACTGGGTACCTACTTGACTGACTGAGGGAAAAACTTCTTAAGACTATCCCTAGCAAACACATTGAACTCTGTGAGAAGGTTCCAGGGAAGGATGACTGGTTACGCTCGGTTACCTGGGGTTCTTGAAAGCTTTTATACAAGTTAACAGGGATTAAAAGGGTTCAAGATGGTGGCTGAAAAGAAACTAAACCCTATTAATGTTGCATTGTGATGGACCTGTGTTTCCTCACTTTCTTTCTTCCTTTTTCACCCCCCCCCCCTTTTTTTTTTGCCTCTGCTTCTGTACAGACGGTTGGGTGTGGAGCTTGGCAAGGTGCAGGTCTATCAGGAGGCAAACAGAGGTGAGACGACCGAGTGTTCCATATAGAAATCAGTCAAATAAAGCGGAACCTAAAATCAGACGGACGATAATCCGATCAATGTGCGTTAACGTTGGTGTGAGTGCGTGCGAGTGTCTCTTTTCTTGTGACCTGTTGTGTTTTGAGGCTGGTGTTCATTCCTTTCTGAATTTCTCCAAATTTGTTGCTGGGATACTGTACAGCCGGCACACGATACAAAGTTTTGATACAAAAAGCTGTCTGTATTAGAATGAATTGCAACAGGTTTCTTTTAAACATTCGCTGTTTGTTTTGATGTTGCTTGGCTCCTGCTTATGCACAAAACCGCAGAAATTAAAAATGATGATAATAATAATAGATTCTGTTTCATCAGAGACGCGGGTTCAGATCCAAGAGTCTGTGCGTGGAAAAGATGTCTTCATCATCCAGACTGTATCAAAGTAAGAAATCTATCTTTTTCAAAACAAGTAAAAAGCCTCATCTCTACAGACAATAGTACATGTTCAAGTCAAACCGGGACTTTTGCTTGTACAGAATGGTTTGATTGAACAAGTTACCGGGTGTTTTTTATTTTATTTTTTATTTTATACTCGAATGTTTTTACGGGAACGACAGCAGTGGGCTTCGAGCAACCTTGACATGGACGTGGTCACTTTTAAAATGTTTAAAACATTTGCATCATTCAGATGTTTTACTGTGGCTTTTAGGTTTTCAGATTTATGCCCTCATTAAACCTGACCTCATTATGATGAATTTATCACAAGTCCCGGTTTGACTTGAATGCCCTTCCTGCAAGAGTTGCCTATTCTCAGCTGCATGTTTTTAAAGAAACTTTTAATTTCCTTACTCCAAAAGAATGATACTGCAGTATTAAATATTAAAATGTAAAAAGTTTTCCTCTACTGCATTTTTATTTTATTTTTCCTCTCCTCCCCCCAACCAGAGACGTTAATACGACCATCATGGAGCTGCTCATTATGGTCTACGCCTGTAGAACCTCGTGTGCGCGGAACATCATCGGCGTCATTCCATACTTCCCTTACAGTAAACAGTGCAAAATGAGGAAAAGAGGCTCCATCGTCTCCAAACTGCTGGCCTCCATGATGTGTAAAGCAGGTAAAGCTGCAGGATTTGGACTTTACTGCAGTGTATACGATTTTTTTTTTTTTTTTTTTTTTTTTGCGCAGTCTGATTGTTCGGCCTTGTTTTTCTGACCAGGTCTGACTCATCTCATCACTATGGATTTGCACCAGAAGGAAATCCAAGGCTTTTTTAACATTCCAGTAGACAACCTGCGAGCATCTCCGTTTCTGCTGCAGTACATTCAGGAAGAGGTGTGTAAAGCTGTAGACCTGATCATCAGCAGCTCGTACCGTTCTTGCTGCTGGTGACGCTCACGGCTTCTCAGGTTTATTCGTTTCTTTATTTGTTGTGTCTAAAATCCAAGGCCAGATGCCACCTTCACTGGTTGTTTAGACTGCTTAAACTGACAACTGACCTTCATCCTGATTTCTTTTTTTAACACTCAGATCCCTGACTATAGAAACGCAGTAATTGTGGCCAAATCTCCATCTTCGGCTAAACGGTAATTTATTAACTCATATGACTGAAATGATTTTAGAGCAGTCGTGTAATAAACGCACACTGACGTGTATACCCTGTGCTCCGTTAGGGCGCAGTCGTTCGCCGAAAGGCTCCGGCTGGGGATCGCCGTGATCCACGGCGAAGCACAGGATGCCGAGTCCGACCTCGTGGACGGACGACACTCTCCACCTACTGTCAAAAACATCGGCGCTATCCATCCCAGCCTGGAGATACCTCGTAAGCACTTCTGTGGAGCACTCTGTCGTATTTCTAATAATTTAATTTAAACTCGAATGGTACATTTGCAATGTTGTGCGTTTTTTTTATTTATTTTATTTTATTTTTTATTTTATTTTTTTATTTTCTTAAATTAATATTATCATCATCACAGTACTCATTCCAAAAGAAAAGCCTCCGATAACTGTAGTGGGAGACGTGGGAGGTCGGATCGCTATCATCGTGGTGAGATTTAAGACCGTCTAAAAGATTTTGGAACACATTGCCGACTCGGACCCGTTACTGCCGGCTGAAACATATGGTGCGATGTTTCTTGTCATTTTGCAGGACGATATTATCGATGATGTGGACAGCTTCCTGGCAGCAGCCGAGACACTGAAGGAGCGAGGCGCTTATAAAATCTTCGTCATGGCCACTCACGGAATCCTGTCTTCTGACGCGCCACGTCTGATAGAGGAGTCTGCCATAGACGAGGTCTGGGGTCAGACTTGATTATCTAAACACGGGGGGGGGGAAACTAGCTTTGTTGCAAGAAATCAAGCAGGTTTTTTTTTCTTTTCTAAAGAATAATCTACAGTATCCTTGTCGTTAGCTTTTTGTATGCAAGATGGTGGGTGCACGATTCTGTGCACTAATGCAGCAATACCGATAGAAATGGACGAAGACAGTATTATGGTAACATTGAATAATCTAACTAATATGTCTCGAATGACAAACAAAAAGTAAGACGATTATTGAGAACCAATACTAAGGTTTCAAATTTTACATCCTGAAAGGTCCTGTTTTTGTCTCAATTTTCAAGATTAGCAAATATTTTTCACAGGGGATCTCAAATTTATTTGAGACACGGGTAATGACCGCGATGACTGCAGGATGTTTTAAAAAAAAAAGAAAAGAGAACATAGGAGAACATAAATCCTGGGTGGTTTTAAAGTTATGGCTGGTCGATGTATAAAAGATATGCAAGCAAGTCTCTAAACTATAGCGATCACGTAGCAGCTGCGTGGTGAAAGTGAGGTGCAGTCCGGGAGCACGATGATGGGAAATGTCTGTCCTGTAAAGCTGTCCTGATGGTGATTAATCCTAATTTCAGAGAATTCTCAACAAAGCAGAGTTCACAGTCCAATACAGTGGAAAACAGCTCTGAGACAAAATGGTGTCCGGGATTTCCCTCGCGATTTAAAGGCGCAGCGACAACACTGTTAGATTTCACATTTCACTGCGAGGTTCATTTGCTTAGATGCGGTTATAGTTTTTGGCCACATGATGGCAGTGTGGGGAAAGGGGACAGAGATTTAGTCAAGTGTATTGGTATGCTTTACCTTGTAAATTCGTGTCAAACTCAGTTTGTCGGGTTTAAGAGCAAATCTGACTTGCTCCTGCTTGCTAACTTGCTCCTGGAACGAAACTCGTTCGTAAGTGGGGGACTTAATGTATAGTTACACCGTAATAGTCTGAGCTCTCAAACTGTTTGACTCTCGCACCCTCTGCAGGTGGTCGTCACGAACACCATCCCACACGAGATCCAGAAGCTGCAGTGTCACAAGATCAAGACGGTCGACATCAGCATGATCCTGTCCGAAGCGATTCGCCGCATTCACAACGGAGAGTCCATGTCTTACTTGTTCCGCAACATAGGCATGGACGATTGACGGCTTCGTCCCCTCCCGCTTCATCACTGCCAGTTGTGTCATGTGCACAAAATCCTTCTTCTTTTCTCACATTACATAGTTCTCGTGGCCAAAACTATATTTAATTTTTTCCTTCTGTACATTTAAAATGTGCTCAAAGGCCATTCCATTTATTTTATTTTATTTTATTTTTTTTGTACGACGCATTCTTTATTTATTTATTCTTTTTCTTGTGCAAACCCTGTTCACTGCAGTGTGGTTTTGAGAGCGGTTTGAAAAAGGGCAAATTCTGCAAAATACCCTTCACGACTAGATGATTTGTTGTAGTAATTTAAGGAGGGGGAAAAACACTGGCTTTTTTTTTTGGTATGTTGTTAATTTAATGCCAATTTGTACTTTATGCATTTTACCATTGGGTTGATCATAATTTAGAATGGCCAATCAGGGTTAAAGTGCTTTCTTGTCACATCATAATTGACGGTCATATTTATTGACGCTCTTCGTGGAGGAAGACTTCTTGTACACAGCCAAAATTAACAAATATGTACACGACGATTAGCGCCATTAGCACTACTATGCCATATAATTGCCTCATGACTTGTGTAATCACTGTGCTACTGGATACTGAATTTGTGTAGTTTATTTGGCAAATTCTTTAAAAACGTTGACGCTTAATATTTTTCGACTGACCTTTTAATGTGCAAAATTTGATTGTCGCTTGAACTAGAGGTAAACTGTCAAGTAGAAATATTTTTCATGCTAAAATGTTTAATTTCAGCATATGAAAGTCCATTCACTTTATTAGCTAGAAGTCCATATAAGCGACCTTGCTTCAATAACATTTCACTATCAATTTTTCAGGCCATTGCAGGTCCTTTGACTTGATGATGATATAATAATAAATGTCACTTTGATTAAATTGCATGTCTTCTGTGTTACTTTGTATATCTTGAAATCGGCAAAGCATGACAGTTTAAAGGTCCCATATTTTACCAGGGGAAAAAAAAGAAGATAAAAAAAAAAAAAAAGACTCAAGTTTTTTACGGAATCTGCCAAGAAAAATCTTCACTTCTTTGGGGTTCCGATATTTTGTTTTGATGCCTTGTCCTGTGACACTCGCATTTGCATGCTCATTAATATTCATTAGGATCTACAAAGATGGGTGTGTACACAGGATCAGCCTTGTCTACGTTCAATTATTTCTATGTTTTTAGAACGCACTATATTTGCTATAGTGACTTTATTTTATTTAACATACATTCTGACACATGTACTATAAATTCTGAGAACCATATGGTCTGTGTCCATCTTTAATGCTCTAGCTGAAAAAAACTCTGATAATGCATTTTTTTTTTTCATACTTCAAGCTCTCTATTTCATTTCTCTAAACGCACATTTTTAGTGTCCATGTGAATGAGCTCATGCTCAGCCACGCCCCTCGAGATAACAGTGCAACTGGGAAACAAGCTGGGGAGCGGGGCTCGTCTTAAATGAGGTCACATTAGTGGGATCTAATTGGCTTGTTCAATATAGATCATAGATATTGTTGTTCAGTATTGAAAATAAAACCAGGACAAACTTGGTCCTCATGTTTCCCCATCTGATTATCTAAAAGTTCCTAAAAAAAAAAAAGTACATTTAGCATAACAATCAGGAGAATGCAGTTAATTCACAGTATGTACAGTATATAAACTCCATCAGGGTTACAAAATTAACCCACAGTGTTTTATTATTCTTATTATTCTTATTATTATTGGTATTATCTATTTTTATCCTTCAGCAGCTCTGTTGTTCTTATGCTGGTAGGTGTGTGACCACTGGGACCTGTGTGTACCAGTCTGTTTCAGGAAGAGGGTGTGAGTCCTTCATTATTCTGTATTCAATAGAGAATAAGCCCCCCCCCCCTCCCCCCATAAGCACAGATGTGATGGCTCAAGCTGATACGATTGTAGGATTGGTGCCACATCCATATATTGTACCATTCTGTGTTTGGTGGGGTTTTTTTTCCTTCAGGTTTTATCAGTATGCAGAAAAACACCGCCTGGGACGATCTCTTATATACAAGTACGAGGGGCGTTCAGGTAAAACTGGGACAAAGTGTTTCCGCAGTCAAAGCTAAAGATGGAGCTTTTTTGCTGGTTTATATATACTGTATATATATATATATATAGGGCTCAGGATTGTGAAATAGAGAATAATGTATTATTTCTTTCAGCACAAAATAGACAATATGATTCAATTTTGGTTCAATCTAACTGACTATACACATGACCGAGCAAAAAAAAGAAAGAAAATGGTTTACAAAGGCAAAGAAATAGCAAATAATAATAATAATAATAACATGCTTATTTTGAGAGTTCAAAATTTTTGCAACGTCATTCCTATATTCCGGTAGTGGTATAATTTGCCCTTTATAAAAATAATGATAACTTTCGATCTACCTGACATATCCGAAAACCCAAATATGCATTTTAAAGTATTTAATGCTTTGTGCTACTCACAGGCCAGCACGGCCTGTTCTTGTACCCAGTTTCATGAGGAAGTACCAAATCTGTCTGGTATTTATTCCTCTTCCTTATCCAAAGAGAGAAAAAAAGGGAAGAACATGTCTCACTAGAAATATATGAGAATAGACTTATCAGCAAGTTTCAACATTTCAGCTTGTGACCTCAATAACACATGACACACATCAGTGTCTTAATATTTGTTACAAAGCTTCATGTTTCCATTATTATTATAATTACTCTGCAAGTATTGGCCAGGACGCGAGCATGTTCTGCCCTTTCCAGCTTTCATTAGTTCATTATCCTGGTATCATTATTCCGAACATGGACTCATTACTGCCTGTGATGGCATTTAATTAGTACGCAGCCAAAAGGATTTAAATCAATTAACAGTATATATTCTGCTATACACTTAAACACACCTGTGCCCTTGAAGAACTTTGTTTTTCTTCATAGTTCTCGATCTCAACTCTAGGGGTCACAACTGATGTCAGAGCAACAGTTTGCATCCTGCTGTGAGCATGAAGCTTTTGCAGAGTGTACTGGGAGCAAATAATTCTTAAAATAGATCCAAAAATGTGAATACTTCCAGCATTTTCCAGTGCAAGGAGAAATGTGTGGTCAGCGCGAGGATGTCTTTTTAAATATGGCACCACCCCTGGCCTCGAACACACAACAGCGTACTAACATGCATTTATCAGGACATGATGCACTGTATACCCACTGCTCAGAAAAAGGTAATGACTAGGCATGCAACTTCCTCTGCATCTGCTTTTTCATGGTAGAACATTCAAATCATCAATCATTTAATGAGTTTATAAATAAATAAATATCAACTGTCAGTGTGTGAGACCGTCATCAACAAATACTGTTAATGCTTTTTTCCTGTATAATTTACACTACATCATTGCAAACCTAAGGACTATTTCAGCATTTACAGCGGTGGTCAAACATATTAAGACATCATATGCCGTGTATTATAGTTCTCCCCTGTGATATACTGTAGTTCAACAGGTGATGTCACTAATTAGTTTTCAACTCTCTGGTTTAATGAATGGATGGAAGAAACGTGGCAGGATTTCTACTTTCTAATAAACTTCACTTCTGGAAAACTCTGGAATTCTCAAGTGAATTGTGAACTTCTGTGCCACACACACTACCGTTCAAAAGTTTTAGAACACTTTCTAACTCCATGATGGTTCCTGATGTTTATTTCTTTCTACATT
>JAQMYI010000023.1:19691317-19705897 GCA_030014275.1 Clariallabes melas | reverse complement strand
TGAAGCTTTACAGAGCAGAAGTAGCAGATATACATCTCAATATCAACTGTTCAAAGGAGATTATTGTGTGTTTTGGAAACAAAATACACATTACACAATCTTCAGCATTCTTTTACAGTGTAGACAGAAATAAAAATCAGGAAAGACCATGGAGTTAGAAGGGGTGTACAAACTTTTAATCGGTAGGAAATCTATGGTTTTTGTTTTATAGTTGTGTGGCAAAAGTTTTGTTCACATAACTACAGTGTCTGAGCCTCTCTGCTTCTCTATCTGAGGGACTCCATTCAAAAATAATAACTGTAGCGCGTGCCTACCCGCGCTGTATGCTGATTCGTCAGGTCATTTGTGACGTCATCGGTCACGTTACAGTCAGAGAAGCGCCCACGAGCCTCGGAGTTTCACGTAACAATAATACTGCGCAGACAACCGTAAAGCAAGCGCGCGCACACACACACACAGGTCTAATAATAAAAAAAGCAGTAACAGATAAAAGGATAGACTCGAGAGGTTAACCATGATCATACTGGATAAACTCTGTCATCTCGGTATAAACATGGTTAGTACATCTCTCTTTCTCTTTCTCTGTGTGTGTGTGTGTGTGTGTGTGAATGCTAAATAAATTAACAGTGTTCTTACTTTCCCTCCACCAGGGCCAACAGGAGTGACCTGTAAGAAGACAAAAGGTGAGCAGTGCAAAAACCAAAAAGATAAAGATAAGTAGTAAATAATATTTGTGGTTGTGTGTGTGTGTACGAGGGAGAGAGGGGAAGAGAGGGAGATTTATTGATATAGAGATATAACCTCCCCAAACTACCGATGATGAACTTCCTCAATAAATAAATAAAGACAAGCTCCAGGCAAACTTGACTTACCACTTGATCTTTTAAATAACCAGAAACATACCTGGTAATTACATTTTAATTGTTTCACATGTGTATCTACAAGATTTGAATTAGAAAAAAAAAATAATCGTGGAAAAATTTTATTTTGGCAATTCCGATTCCTTAACACATTTTTTTTCTCCAGCTCTGAACATTTAGATGTACAACATTTGTGAACAGCAAATCTGGGTTTTGACTTGGCCGTTCCAAAAAAAAGCCTTCTCTATTTCAAGAAATCTTGGCCTTGGGCTTTACCTCACTGTCCTTTTGGAACACCTACTAATGAAAACCCAAAATTCAGTATCTCCGAAATTTGAATATTGTGAAAAAGTTCAATATTGGAGACTCAGGGTGTCACACTCTAATCAGCTACATAACTCATAACACCTGCAAACGTTTCCGGAGCCTTTAAATGGTCTGGTGTTCAGTATGCTGGCTTTTCATAGAGTGCTGTATCCAAGCACATTAATTGAAAGTTGAATTGAAGGAAAATGTGGTAAACGAAGCAGTGGATTGTGAAACGAAGCCCGTTCAAGAATTTGGGGGAGATTCACAAAGAGTGGACTGCAGCTGGAGTCAGTGCTTCAAGAACCACCATATACACAGACGTACCCAGGACACGGGCTACAACTGTCACATTGCTTTGTGTCAAGCCAGGCTCTAACCAGAGACACCATCAGAGGCATCGTACTTGGATTACAGGTTTCCTTCCACAGTCCAAAGTCATGCAGATTAGGATACTTGCCGTTCCCAGAGTTCCTGTAGTGTGACCGATCATGGTTGTAAAAATGGGAATAAATATAATGGTAATCACCACTGTTCTCCACATGAGGTTCCTAGATGGATGGATGGATGGATATGAGTGTGTGCAGTGTAAATGATTCTTAACATCTGGGCGGCTTTTATAAAGTAAAAAAAAAGATGTAAAACTTTTAAATACTGTATATATATTTCCTGGAACTGTTAGAGGTGTGTGTGTGTGTATCAGTTGCTCTCATTAGATGGCAGCAGTTTCCCAGCAGCCAGCTGGAGAGAAAACATGCGCCATCAAAACCCGCCTTTCCAGTTTGAGTTGACTCAAAGTTTAACTTATAAATAAACCTAAGCAGCCAGTTTGTTTATCCGGTTGTTTATCTGTAAACTTTAATGATGTAGGAACATACATTCACACAGGGATCTTACTCAGGAATTGTAATATTGCCTGGAATACTGAGTAACCGAGTCACACCCATTACATTCTCTGGAAGCTGATCTATCAGTGGGGTCCGCCATTTTGGATATACACACTCTCTCTCTCTCTCTCTCACACACACACACACACTCTCTCACTCACACACACACACACAGAGCTAATACACAGGGCTTTACTAGTGGCTAAGCTAGAGTACAGGGCGATTCCTGTCTCCACATAAACACTAACAGAGACTGAGATTGGGCAAGACACTTTCACAAAGTTCAGTACATCTTTAATAAGCTCTTATACTTTAAAAAACAAACAAACAAAAAAACATTTTTTTGGCATGTATACCGGGTATTATCCTACTGAATCCTGAAACGACATCACCAAAATCGGATGGTTGGTAAGTTTTCGTTTTTGTGTGGTATTTCTAGCTGTTTCTCTCTGTGTTTATCCTACCTCCCAGTTTTTTTTTATGATCTCTCCACAAAGCCTTTACAGTTGATCGAACGAATCCTAAATAATTGCTTAAAATCAGGGATTTTGATTACTGTTTGGCGATTAAGTTAGCAACGAGAGTCTTAACACCTTCAAGACAACCAGTTGTTCAGGATTAGCTTCACATAGCTAACTAGCCATGTTAGCTAACAAACTCTACACTTACTGTATAACCCCACTGATGCTAATGCACTCGTTTATTTATCAGTAAATAAGTCAATAAACATTCAAACATTTGTTGCTTCGACAATTTATCCACTCTTCGTATTTATCACAAAGATGACGGCAAATCTAACGATAGCAACAAGCTAACAGGATGAGAACTTTTCTGGCTTGCATTTTGTCTTGCTAGCTCTCTCTCTCTCTCTCTCTCTCTTGTTAGCCCGAATGCTAGGTGTTTGCGCTACCTTAAGGCTTAAACATAATACACGTTTAGCAAACACAGTAAATTAAAGTTCATTTTAGTGAGTTTTAGTTGTGTTTCCGTGTTAGTTCTGTTTTTTTTTTTTGTCGTATTAATAACACCTCAGGGTTACTCTAGCTGGCTTGTAAGCTAGCGGCTAATTCTAGTGTAATAATATCCGAGCTAGCATGCTAGCTATGGAAGTTCTAGAATAATGTAAAGGCGTTAACTATAACGAATTAACTAATCAACTCTAACTGATAAAAAATGTTATGTAGAAAAATAATTTTCTAGTATTTTTTTTTTTTTCCAATTTAATTTTTTATCAACAGGTACAGTGAAATGACCAGCTAATATGAGATGGTTTAATGTTACATGTTTATAAGAAAGGTCTGCTTTGTTTAACTGAGCTAGTAACACTACACTCATAATGTACAGTAACTTGTGTGTTAGATTGTAAGCAATGTGCACTTTTATAGAAGTCGTCTCCGGCATACAAGTTATAACAAAGGTCTCATGTGGTCATGTTTAATTCTGCCAGGGGTGTGAAGTGACCCGGGTCGTCCTTTAAAGTTTGGTCGGAATAAAATAAACAGCACTGAGTTGTACGTTTTATGAGAAACGTGGTTATTTTGTGGCTTTGTGCTCAGGGTCAGTGAATGGGACACACCCATGTAACTCGTCTCTCTATAGTGATCTATATGAGTGTCATGGATTGAAAATTCTACAGTTTGATAACTCTATTGAAAATGTTTCTGTATTAAGGTATTCATAGGATACACTTAAAATCAACCCGGCACTGTATCCAGTGACTGGGGTTTGGGCATTGTGTGGGAATCGAACCTGGGCCTTCTACATGGCGGGCGAGGAACCTACCACTAAGCCACCAAAGCCCAATTATCAACAGCATTAGCTAGAGCTTCAAAAACCATTACCAGTGATATAACATCATATATTTATTAATGAACGCTGCTTTCGCACTAGGCACAGAATTGAGATGCCAACGTAGTATGAACTAGAGCAGATTCTCGTGCCCTGGTTCACTTGTAAAGGTCGTTTAGTAAGAGGCGATGTTGAGTTGTCTGCTGTTTGGAACATGACATCATTAATGCAACTTGTTTCCCAGGAAATCTGCATTTGCAAACAAGCTGATCTTATCATTTTTGGCTGATCATCCTTGTTATTGCCTCCAGAGTAGGCATATTGTGAGGTTTCACTCTTCTTCTTTGGAGAATTACAAATGAACAAAGTGCACCTACTGTAATGGAGTGCGTAGATATGCGAGTGTACTCGGGTACAGGTCAATATTATTAGTAACGTTAAAAAAAACGGGGGAGGTGTGTGTGGAGAGGGTGGGGCATTTGTACTCAAGCAGGGTATGAACCTGAGGTCGAAACGGCCTAAATTGCAGGCTTTTTTGTTTCTTCTGCATTAGCATGGATTTTTAGCATTGTCAGCATATTTTCCTACAGTGTGTCTCCTGCTGCTTTTCATATTTAATCCTCCTAACTTTTCTTTAAATATGTACCTTGTGATTATAATTCTTTCAAATTAGTTGCTAGATCCTTAGTTTGCACCAAACTCAAAATAGCGCTAGTGTCTTTTCTTATCTGCTTAAATGTGAACGAAAGTGTGATCCCATGACCGAGTGACACAAACACCCGGATTCCTAGAAATACAAACCCTGCTAGAAACCTGCGCCTCCTGTAGTTAAATTTATCACCGTCCCAGAGTGAGAACTTTATCACCGAATAGACGTTTAAAAAGATTTACAGACGCCCCTGCAAGAATCTATTCCAATCTGAACGGGGCTCAAGTCAATATACACCCAACGCTAATAGGAGCATTTAACCGAATACCTCATGTGCTAAGTTCATCAGTCTTAAAATGTCAGTCTTTTCAGATTTCTCTAAACTTTCTCTTTATGAACTCACTCACTCACTCTTGTTGTCTCGCTGTCTTTTTTTTCTTCTTTTCTTTTCTTTGTAAATCAGTCATGTAGACGAGTTGGCACTTGTCATGGACATTTTTGTGTTCATCAACATGGTTGGTCTGTACTGTATCAGGGCACTTTGTCCTTCCCACCTGTGCTGTCTTTCTGTCAGACGTTCTTATCGGCGTTCACCGTGTGTGGTTTAGGGTTTGTTCTAGCTTTGCAGCAAGGAGAAAAAGGAGCTAATGCTGACTATGATAACTATGACGTGTTGCACAACGAGCAATGCCCTCGGTTCATCAGTAAACTCTTGATTCACTCTTGATTGCGTTGGTTGAAATGCGGAGTTTGCTTCTTTTTTTTCTTTTTTTTTATTCTTGACTTCCGTCAGGCATGTCGGGTCATTTCAAGTGAAACAGACTTTTTTCATCTCTGCTGTACATTTTTATTATTAGTGGTGCTTGCGAAGCGAAGCACTACTATTATCTCACAAGCTTATTGTTTTTTTTTTTCTTTTCTTATTCTTCTTCCGTACAAAATTTTGGCACGTAACTACTCCAGTTTGTCGTAAACCCATGAATGAGGTGTCAAATCGTGCGGCTTATTCGGGAATGGTGTGCTATGACTTTTCTAAGGGGGCAATTGACCGCCCAAAAAATCCCATAGATTTAACATTGAGACCAACTTTGACGGATTGAAGCGCAGACTGAGAATTTGATAGAAATCTCAAGTTTACTACATTTGAAGAGACTTGCAAGCTGTGTTGGAGCATACCCGGCAAGAGGGTATAGGTTTTACCCCCGGGGGGGGTGGGGGGGGCAAGAGGCGCCCAATTTATGATGGGGATTTTGACGTGTATCTATTCCTGTACCGTTCGTCGTAGACCCATGAAAGAGGTGGCCAATTGTGCGGCTCATTTGGGAATGGGGAGGTATGACTCTTGTAAAGAGCTGGGGGGTAAATTGCTCCTCCTGGGGGCAATTGCATCACCCTAAAAATCCCATAGGTTTAATATTGAGAGAGTTTTACGGATTCTAGTGGAAATTTCGTAGAAAGATACAGCTTTCTTGAAGAGGCTTGCAAGCTGTGTCAGAACATACACAAGGTTATTCATATAATGGGGAGTTTGGTGCATGACTAGTGCCGTTCCGTTTGTCGTGGACCCATGAAAGAGGTGTCATATCGATCAGCTTATTCGGGAATGGGGGGGCTTGACATGACTTTTCTAAGGGGCAAGTGGTAAAGTGCCCCAGCAGGGGGCAATTAACATACAATTGTAACTTCCATTGGAACTTTGAAACTGAATTTAACTGTGGATCCCACTGTCGTAGAGACACGGGGGAGGGCTCATTTAACTCCGGCAACCAATCAGTCTTAGTCCCATAGACTTAACATGGAGATCAACTTTGACAGATTCTGGCACAAAGCAAGAATTTTGTAGAAATATATAATTGAACACATTTGGATCCTATTGTCATAGAGATATGGGGCGCCCAGAGTTTTGCCACGGCAAGCACCACTCTCATTCTTTAGAAAATGTGCTTCTCTATTTATTATTTGTTTATTTTTTTGTAGATTGAGGTTTCTCAGAATTAATATAGAATTATATTATATTATGTATATATGTATAATTTTATATATTTATGCATCCATCAATTTCACCTTATTCTACTTCTCTTCTACCTCTACATTTTGTACCTTTTTTTCCCCCCCCACAGTTTACAGTTTATATTTATTTACAGATGTTTTATGCAGATGTTTATTCAAGCTTTTTGCACTAACAGACTTATTCCATTTATCATCATTCCACCAGTTGTATTTTATTTATGTAATTTAATTTGGTATCTGCACTGATTTCTTTATATTTTTGGCTATTTCTTTATTTATTTTGCTCTGCATGCCTAATGGGGATATTTTTATTTATTTATTTAATTATTTAATTAAATTTAATTGAAAGATTTTTTTTCCCTCTCCTCCTATCTTTTTCTTTATTCTTTCTCTCCTTTCTCAGGTTGAAGTCATCTAACTCTGTGTAATATCGCTGACCAACCCATTCCCTGAAATTAGAAACCGATCTTACGTGGCGAGGCCGATGGGATGGGCGTGTCCGCGTCAGGAATTGAATTTCATACCCATTACTCTCACTCCCTGCCCTGAGCTACGTAATAAGCTTATCATGGATAGTTAAGTGATTAATCAGGAGCAGCTATGTGGTGAGAACTCGGGCCGTGGATAAAAATAGCAGGTCGTGATTGTGCTGTATGCGATATGCTTATCAGTATGCTAAACCGCGAGGTTGTCACGTGCCAAGGTTAAATAGATTAAGGAATTTTTTTTTGCAGGAATACCGTGTCGATCCGGATTTTATAATAACGTCACCGCAGAACACGTCAGTGTTATTAATCTGTGCCGTCACGTGTAATTATTACCGATGTGTATTTGGACTTAAACGTAATATTAAGTTGTTGTCATCGTTATTGTTGCTATTATTCTACAATACAACAGCTGTTTAGGAGTGTTATCCAAAAATTAGTTCCTCCTCACTTTAGTGTCTTTAAATATAGCATCGTTAAAGTGTGTAAAACATCATAATTAAAGAATCATCCTACAACCCTAGATTTCCAGCAAACCGGCGACCGTTATGACTCAGCACTTTCCGTTTTACTTTTAAACTGTGACAGATAATCTGTGACGGGATTCATTTCTCTTTAACCGTCATGTCGTATCAGCGATCTTGTCCTCCAGGAAAAAGGTTTTCTGTCATCTCTACAGTCGACTCATCAGCCATAGAGCATCCTCGCTCGGTCTCAGTCTCGGTCTCATTCTGCCAGGCGCTTGGCGTGGGTTCAGCGCCGGCTCCCCGAGTCGCCCAGATATTGGCACGGCTAAGACCTGAGCTGTTGTTGTTTAGGATGGAAGAAGCGAGCCACTGTGAGTCCTCGTGCACCCCGAGACAAACCTGCGCCTGTGTGCTGTGCGCTCGGTTCCTGAGCCGGGGGCTTCTGCATCTGCATCAGTCACCCACCCCCACCCCCCTCTTCCTCCTGCGAGTCGGTGATTAAAGCAGCAGATGTTTCATTAAGGCTCGTCTTTATTCATGTCCATGCAGACGCAGGGGGTGTGAGGAGGGCGGAGGAAATCGATTCCGAGGTTGAGCTGTACGGACGCTTGGCAGGAGTCACATTTCAGAGATTTAAAAAAATTATAATTTTTTTTTTTTTTTTTAATGAATTTACAAGACGTGACAAGTTTTCCTCTCGCCGTTCGTTCCAGGGTGTCGGTAAGAAACTTAGAAAAACAAACACACGAACAAAAAAAAGAAGCCGGGATAGTTTTCAGATCGGTCAGGGAAATTAATTATTAATTCAAGAGTGTACTCGTGCTAAATTACTCCACTGTTTAGACTACGTAGATGGCGATATTTTATTTAAAGCCTGAGCTCTGAAGACCACTTAAATTCGTTTTTTTATTTTTTTTTTTTCAGAAATGGAAAGAACAATATGATGCAATTACTTTTGGGAAATGAGATGTTTCCTCACACGCTGACGGTCTTGTATTACTGTAAGATGTGTAACATGAACCACGTCAGACATTAATCCACCACTCTAGTGTGTTTCTGTCTGTCTGTCTGTCTGTCTGTGTGTGTGTGTGTGTGTGGGGCGGGGTGTAATGTTTCACTACCTGGATAGGAGCCTACTACACATTCTGTTTAGAAAGTGCACAGCTGTGACCCATTTCTCTTTATCCGACTTGGGGGTCATTCTTTTCTTTTTTTTTTTCCTTTCTTTTTTTCCCCCCTCAGTGAGGAAATACTGGTGCTGTCAGGAAATGTGTTTTTCGCTCGACTCAGCTGCACACATTCCTCAGACAAAAGGCATGACTCAAAGATTTATTTATTTGACCTACGATTAAGTTTAGATGCTTTTATAAGTCCACATGAAATATGCCAGAAAATAGTAATACGATTTGAAACCGTTTTAAGATCTTGAATTTTGTTTTGTTTTCAGACGTCTCGACTTACCTTCTCGGTTGTGTGTTCCAGGTAATGGAGGACTTCGCCGTGCTCACTCCTGACTCTGCATGGAAATGATTTTAACAGGCACCGACTAACACGGAGAGAAGAGAAGAGAGAGAGCTGTTGATGCGCATTCGGACTTTAGTCGAAAACTTTTTCCGGGAAATCTGAACCTGACTCTGAGGACTTCCAGAAGAAGAGAAGGAACTTTCTGGTTGTGTGTGTGTATATACATATATATATATTTTTTTAAATTTTGAATCAGACTGAATCACAAAGGATATTAACCACGCACCATGCCGAGCTCAACCATCCGGAGGCAGATGAAAAATGTGGTCAATAACTATTCAGAAGCGGAAAAAAAGGTCAGAGAGGCGACCTCCAATGACCCCTGGGGGCCCTCCAGCTCGCTGATGTCCGAGATCTCCGACCTGACGTACAACGTGGTGGCCTTTTCCGAGATCATGAGCATGATCTGGAAAAGGCTGAACGATCACGGCAAGAACTGGCGGCACGTGTACAAGGCGCTGACGCTGCTCGACTACCTGATCAAGACCGGCTCGGAGCGCGTGGCCCTGCAGTGCAAGGAGAACATCTTCGCCATCCAGACGCTCAAAGACTTCCAGTATGTCGACCGCGACGGGAAAGATCAGGGCATCAACGTGAGGGAGAAGTCCAAGCAGCTGGTGGTCCTGCTCAAGGATGACGACCGGCTGAAGGGCGAGCGCTCGCAGGCCCTGAAGACCAAAGAGCGCATGGCGCAGGTAGCCACCAGCGTCGGCGGGAGCAGCAGCCAGATCGGATTCGGCCGCGGATCCAGCCAGCCGAACCTCTCCACCAGCTACTCAGAGGAGTACGGCAGGTCCGAGGGCTCGCCGGCGTCGTATCACGGATGTGAGTTTGTCTGACGATGATGTCGTTTCTAAATTCTCTATGTGTTGTGTTGTGTTTAGCCGCTTACAGTGTAAGAGCATTACATCATCTATTGTTTATACGGTGTCTTGGAGGAACTGAAAACTTAGACAATACTCTACAGAAATGCCAGTCAGCCTGCACCGAGCAAACTCGGGGATTAGAACCCACAACCCTAGAGGTGCGAGGCGACAGCATTAACCACTAAACCGCCTTGTTTATCACAGTTTAATATAAACTTACTAGATAATTCTGATCAAAGATTCTGATCTTTACAAAGCAGTTATTTTCAAGCTGGCATGTATTTATTTCCTGTGCTCTGCTGTAAATTTCCTAATTTTCTTTTGGCACAATGTACCTCTATTTTTTGTCTTTATATTCGGTCTTTTCTGTTTGATCCTGAGTCCGGGTCGCTGGACACGGTGGCTTGTTTGTGGCGGAGGTGGTTCTGTGATGGTTAAATATTGTGTATTGCTGATCAGAAGGTTGGTGGTTCAAGCTCCAGCACCACCTCACTCGTACCATCCAGCGCTGAACTGCAAGTGCCGCTTATAAGGACAGATTTGTTTGTATCAGCTGAATATAACGATGTTGATTTATTTTTTTTCATACACGTCTAATAAGGACAGGAATCACCAGGGAGCGACCCGATACGATATCACGATAACTCGATTCGATTTGTATTGCGATTCTATATCACGCTTTCATAAATATCCCGATATTTCAAGGTTTCATTGTTTTATTATGATTTTATTTACATCTCACCAGGTTAAAATTTAATCTCAACTAATCTTTCTGCACGCTGTGTTGTTGTATGATGTATAGCGAACCCAAAATACTTTCAAAGCATGGCCGATTCACACAGGATTGAGATCACAGGCGCCATCCACAATTATTATAAATCACACGATGTCACCGGGTAATACCAATCCTGTGCGAATAGGAGTAAGAATTTATACCCCTACTGCTGTGTGAATAGTTTTGGGTGCACCACCTGCAGGATTATAAAGGAGCGGCAACATTTTTGCAACATTTTCGTATTTGTGAAGGTTGCCAGGTCCGGTACTATAACGTAAACGTAGTCCGTGTCATCGGCCATCATCGCAATATAAACGGTATCGTTTCGAGATGATTATATCACAGACATCTGTTGTGCACTACATGTATATTTTGTTTCTTCATGTGGTACGTGATTTTATCTATTTATTATTTATAAAGTGCCGTTTTAGCTTTGGATCCGTCAGGTTTTATAAGGATACAGATGCAGCTTGCTGTGATATCAGTCCATTCTGATTGGATTTATGGATAATACTTGATAAAAGATTTAGCTTACTTTTTATTTTACTTTTTTTTTTTTGTATTACACCTTTTGTAATTACGCTTACACTTTTTTTTTTTGCATTTGAAAATAACACTTCTGTTTTTTAGTTATCATTTCATTAGCTTTACATTTATAATCTGAGCATGCCGTGTGTTTCACTCCCCGTTTGCCTCACGCTGGTTACAGGAAGCCAGCATTCCCAAATTCCCCAAGGCCCAGTGCACTGCTGTGATCCTGTACAGAGGGGAGGAAGGAGGATGCATCTCTCTCTCTCTCTCTCGTGCCTTCTCCTTCCCCTCCCACACAGGATTTAAATCACTTTGGATGTCAGACAAGAGTTTACTGATAAAGGTGTGTGTGTGTGTTAATTAGGTCTAAGGTGTTGGAACATAACGAGTACAGCATTTGAGACATTTTTTTTTTTTTTTTTTTACATCATCTAATGTTTAGCATTTCAACTCAGTCTCTCAAACGTAGGCTATTAAAGCAGAGGAACAAGCAGCTGAGTCACTAAAGTAAAGGCGGAGGGCGGAGTGGATAAAACCTCCGCCAGAAAAGCAGGCCTGTTAACAGCGGAATGGTTTGCATTCCAGTGGAAATTTCCGGGAATTGTCCCTCCAGAATCAGTGAATGGGGCTTTCTGTTGAACGTAAAAGCAAACTTCAACAGGTTGTTTTTGATTAGGATGTTTCAGTGCATCAGTGAAGTAAGGGGATAAAAATAACAATAATAAAAAAAAAAAAAAACAGCCAGCCGGATATGATTTCTGGTGACGTTCAGTCGCAGATGGATGAATAGCTTTAAAGGATTAGCAACGATGAAAATTATGAAAGTGCATTAGATAAGTTAGTAAATAAAAAATCTAGCCTGATTGCGGTGTGTCGAGTTGATGCGGTTATAGTTTACTGATACTGACCGTGTGTGTGTGTGTGTGTGAGATGTGGTCAAGAGCTTCCTGTGTTCTGGGACGAGCAGTGCTCTTAACCACATGCATTGCACGCAAGGTAAATTCTTTTTCTCTCTCTTTTTTTTTTTTTTTTTTTTCCTTCTTTTTTTTTCTTTCTTTCTTAGTGTCCATGTCCTGGGTTAACCCCCTCCAAGGATTCAGGCTTCACTCTTGTAATCTATTTTAGTTTCACTTTAGTCGCTGAAAAGTTTAATACGGTTAAACGAGAACACAAATTAGGTTTGTTTAAGATGTTCATTTACTTTTAGATCTCGCTCAGCGGTGTGTGTCTTGTGTACGCATGAGTCGAGTGGAACCGCTGACGGAAAAAAAAAAAAAAAAAATCTCGAACGGTTTCCATCTGTTACGTCTTTGACTTCAAGGCGAGTTTTTTTTTTTTTGGGAAATATCAAAACACGCAGTTTCCTTTTCGTACCCGTTTTTGTTTTAGTGTTAAGTACAGCGTTCTTTTCAATATATATCCGTGTACCGTCATACTAATCAGACTGATTCATATCTCAGCTCACAGACACGACCCAGGAGCTCACTCCCCCCCGCCCCCCCCTCTCTCTCTCTCTCTCTCCTCCAACACTGAAAATAATAATAATAATAATCAAATAATTTTAAAAGTGTTACGTGCTGTGCAGAGAGAGCACTTGGGTGCGTCGGTACGTTCCGCACTCCCACTACAACAACAACAACAACGTGTCGGCACCTAAACAGATTTCTGGCTCCTTTGGAAAAGTCGCCGAGGCGTCCGTCCCACCGCCTTCCCACCTCCACAGTGATTAATTTAGCGCGGTCGCTCTGCTAACGTCCTCCTACTACGGTTGTGAGCAGAGTGAAGGATCCGAATCCATTCCGGTTATAAAGACGTATAACGAGTCCTCAGGAGAGCTTTATTGATCTTCCTCTGTTTTATGGAGCTGCCGTGCTGATCAGCTGAGTGCTAGTCATATCCACAACCACCCCCTCCCCCCCCCCCAGAAAGACAGGAAACGGAAGAAGCTCATGATGTAATATAGGATGTCGCAATGATCCATACTCGCGTTTCCTGTTACCCCGTTCACCTCGCCTCGTTTCCGCGTTCCTCATCAGTGCCCAGGGCCGTGTTGTAGGCGCTGCTGATTTGAGAATAGAAATTTGTATCACAGTTTTAAAAGAACAGACAAATAAAGTGAAATAAACCAAATGTTAACCGCTTCTGAAATAGATAAATGTAGATTTATCGGGATGGGACTCGCCAGTGACTACCCGATACGATATCATCACGATACCCAAATTGCCGATTCGATTTGTATCACGATTTTATAAATATCTCAAAAATAAATAAATAAAACAACGTTTCCGTTATTTCATCCGGCATACATTTATTTCTTAAAAAAAAAAAAAAAAAAAAAAAAAAAACTTGCCAATTAATTCCTTTCCTACCCCACGGGATGGAAATGTGTGAATAGTTTACAGCGTACCACTTACACATATTTACATCACGGCATTTGACAGACAACCTTACCCAGAGCGACTTAGATTTTTTTTAAGGGCCTCGCTCAAGGGCCCAAATGTGGCAACTTGGTGGTTGTGGAGTTCGAGTCTGGGCCCCTCCGAACCTTGGATCAATTAATGCCTTACCCACTGAGCTATACCCCGACCCCTGGTGTGATCATAAACAGCAACTTTTTACCGTCTCAAAAGAATCGTGGTTTATGGTTTATAACTGAATCGCATTTTTAATTTTTTTCCCCTCCTCTTTTTCGCTGATTTCCAGTAAATAATATATTAGGACTGTATGAAAGTTTTCATTTCTGAATGCACACACAGTTGTGTGTTTTTAGAAAACATCGTCAGACAACGCGAGTGGATGTTATGAAATCGACCCAAGTACCCACTCGTATTGGAGAGAAATAACGTGGTCTTAAACATTTTAGCGCTGAATACGATGATTAAATTCCCAATTACAGGCGAATCACAGCTACAGCGTTCACCGCAACAACCCACGGCTACTGAATATTACAGCCCACGGTTACCTTCTTTATGAGCCGAATAAATGAGTGGAATAAATGTTTCATGGCTTCTCTCGTTCGAAACAGTGATGCGTTACACATCGTGGGTGCGTTTAAGTCAACCCTGTTATTCCACTAGTAATCAGATTAATGCATACATCCATGATGTAATCAACAAAAACTCAACAAAAACACTAAATGTACGCTGATCTGCCGTGAAAATTACAACACAAAACGTTGTGGCCAATAAGTGTGTAGGTTCTCCTTGTGCCACTGTGGCATCTCTTGGTTTCTCTCCCATGTAGCCCATGTTGGATTGAGGGATTTGAGCAGATCTCTAGTGCACTGGGAATTCTGGTGCCTTTCTATCATGAGCCATTTTTTTTTTCTTCCTTTAGCCATTTTTTGCCTCATTGAATTTTCCGTGGGCCGTGACGGTGCCTTAATTTGTCCCGAAAAGCAGTTAATAACTTAGTGTGACATCACATGACATA
>JAQMYI010000023.1:19663368-19677393 GCA_030014275.1 Clariallabes melas | reverse complement strand
ATCCCTCCCCTCTGAGAGAGCTCGGCCAATCAGCTCTCTCTAGACCTCCGGCTGCGAGAGGTTACAGCATCACCCGGCGATCTCCGGATGATAGGGCGAGCACTTTACCACTGCGCCACTTATGTGTGCAAACTTAATGTTACAAACTTTGCCAGTGCGTGTTAACGGAGAGGCTTCAGACTTCAAACTGTTTATTTGGGTTTTTGGATATGTCAGGTAGAAAAAAACGTTATCATTACTTTTATAACGTGTAAATTTTACCACTACCACAATATGGGAAAGACATCGCAAAATTGTTAAACACTCCAAAAAATGTCTAAAATGCTCCGGATTTTAAGGGTCCTACCTTTAAAGTCCCACCTTTACAGAGGGGTACTACCTGAGAGTCATGTTCAAACATGCCACATCTGCATGTAGTACTTGTATACAACTTATATGAATACAAAGGGACAAATGTCTCCTTCTGTCGAGCTCGGAGACTCAAAATATGATTATGGAATATTAATTTGCAAACATCACTTTTGCGCACAGTTATAGTCAGAAAATAACGAAACTCAAGGAACTATTTTCTTGCAACTGTTGTCTCCGGCATGCTCTTTAGGGCAAAATTAAGCAATTTATATCCATTGTTAAAAGCGATATACTAAATGAAAATAAATTGAATGCTTATTTTCATGCATTTCCTTTCCACGCTGAGTGCTGCATGGGGTCGGGTCTCGGTGCACAAAGCAGCTCTTGGTGCTACTGTACTTGCGCCTTTTTCCGTGAGTGTTTATGTTGCCATGTTGCATTTGTTTTGCTTCATGTCTTGTCTCCTCCCGTGTCTTGTCATTGGCTGTACGTTTTCCTGCTGTTTAGTCTTTGTTCGTCATAAAGTATACAGTACACTGTGTGTTTTGTGTCAGGCATTACTGAGCTATTCCTTATGTCAAAGTCTGTCTGGTTTTCAATTCTCACTCTGGTTTTCTCATTCTTTAAAAAAAAAATTTTTTTACCTTTGCCTCGCCCTGTTCATGCTCTTTGCTGATCGCCAGACCCTTGCCTGGATACTGGATTTGCTTCTGCATTATGTATTTATGAATCTTCGCTTGTCTGCTGCTTTATAATAAGTCTCCATTTTCATCCATACTGTACGTTAAAAATGTTAAAATGCTACAGTTGTTCTTTATTATAGTTCAGAAATAAAAAAAAAAACGTAAGGCTTGGGATCACAGACAATTGGAGTTGTTTGTCCATCATTTACAAAACCCCAAGGGTTGTAGTTGTACCTGGACCTTTATAAAGAATGAGCTTATTGTAACTGAACTTTTTATTGCCTTAAGGTTATTATAAGCTTTCAAAAGGCTTTTGTTTCTCTGGGACTTGATTTTAAGCAAGTTTTCTCCGTTTTATACCCCCTCCCCTTGCGTTGCATTTATCACCTTCACATTCAGGCATTTACTCTAGAAATTTGGCTCTTCTATTCAGTGCCTGTATCTCTCTCTCCGTCTGTCTATCTTTCTTTTCTTTTGAGCTGCGTGACACTGTGTGTGGTATAGATCGACTCTGAATGGTGCTACCCTGCAAACAATTGGTAGTGATAGTGATCTCCTTGGGGAACAAAGCCTGCTTCACCTCTGGCTCACCAGCGAGAATGTCAAAACACAAGGGAGGCCGCTGAAGAAACACACGCATCTTCTTCTTTCCAGCACACCCACGCACGCACACACTCCTCTTTATTACAGTGCTATATTCATCTTGCCTAGACTCTGTGGTTCACCTGACCATCTCGAAAGTGTGGGGGGTTTTTTTGTGCATGGGTGTTTTTGATTTAGTATAGAGGATGTTCTGTAAAGACACACTGACTGTAATGCGCTGTCTGCCAAAATAAAAGTTGAGCTTTGATTACGTTGCACAATGTGTGGCCAGTTCATGAGCTCATGCACTCATCATTCAGTTCATTCCTGCTCCCAGAACCACTCTTTCACAGTTTGAATTCTGGAATATGACCGTTCCATCGGGGAAGAAAAACTCCATAGATGTGATAACCTGGTCATTCAGTACTGTACATTCACGTCGTCAGCTGACTTCATTTTATTGCCACATAACGTTACTGAGTCTAGACCTGAGTAACTGATCAACTCCAGATCATAACACTGTCTCCAGAGGCTTGTACAGTGGACACTATACATGATCACTTCATGTTCTTCCCTTCTTACCCGGACACGCCCATCACTCTGGAATAGGATCAATCAGGATTGAGAAACTTTTAAAACTTGTTAAAATACTTGTTACCAGCTGAAACATGAATCTCTGCTGTAATTATACAATCAGGAGCTTGTACACATTTGCTCATTTTCTTTTTTATCCCGTCCCAATGTGTAAAACACAAACACATCAGGCTGCCTGGATATCACATCTGATATTCAATCCAAACAATCTCTCTGAGTACAGTATGTGTGTGTGTGTGTGTGTGTGTGTGAGAGTAAAAAGTGATTTCACTTTCTGTTTGATTATATCAATTCCATGCTATATTAAAGGCTCTTTATTTAAAGTAGGTGTGATTCTATTATTATTTTAATACACTTGTGGCTTATAGCTTATTTTCCCGACATCTAACAGAATCCTTTTTATGCTTTAGAGATTAATAATCAGAGCCTTTACAGACCCTGCAGGAGAGTAACTGAACACTAAATAACTGGTTAAGAACCAAACCATTTTAACCAGATGTGCTTATTTGGCAGACATCTTGTTTGTCATTATAATGTTGTTGCATAATTAAATCTGATTAATGATTATATACTGGTGATTTCTCAACATCAACATTTTACCCTTATATTGAGTTCTGGCTCATTAGTCAGTCTTTTCCTTCTCAGTGCTGCCACCTTGTGGTTCCTTTTTATATTGCACCATCCCAAAGCATAACATCATGCAGATACAGGTCGAGTGTACAGTGCTGTGCAAAGGTTTCCTGATTTTTTCCCCCCCCCTCCATATTCATCACACTTAATGATTTAAATCATTAGACAAAAATTTGATATTACACAAAGATAACCAGATTAAATACAAAATGCAGTTTTTTAAAAGGGGGGCGGGGAGGGGGGGAAACCTGTCAGAACCATGAATTATGTGCTTAAACAGAACATTCTGAAGGAGAATGTCCGGCCATCAGTTCGTGACCTTGAGCTCACACACACATGATCTAAAACACACCAGCAAGTCCACCTCTGACCTCTGAACAGCTCAAAAATACAAAAAGGTTTTGGAGTGGCCTAGTCAAAGTCCAGACTTGAATCCGATTGAGATCCTTAAACAGGCCGTTCGTGTTAAACCCTTAGATGTGATTGAATTAAAACAATTCTGAAAAAAAGAGCGGGCTGAAATTCCTCCACAGCGTCCTGAAGGACTCATTGTCAATCATCACAAAAGCTTGATCGCATTTGTTGCTGCCAAAAATGACACAACCTGTTATTAGTTTATAGGGCGCAATTACTTTTTCACATAGGGTCACACGTGTTTGGACAGCTTTTTTTCCCTTAATAAATGAAATCATCATTTAAAAACTGCATTTTGTATTTACTCGGGTTATCTTTGTGTAATTTAATTTGTTTGATGATCTGAACCATTTAAGTGTGACAAATACGCAAGAAGGGGCAAATACTTTTTCACAGCACTGTATGTTCTTATCGGACATCAGACCGAAGACAAAAGCGTGATCTGTGTGGGGTTTGATCGTGGAACGGTTGTCTGTGCCAGGTAGGTTTTCTTTGAGTATTTCTGGAAGTCTCAGAGAATGTTGTAAACACACACACACACACACACACACACAGTGAGCGATAGACCAGAAAGTAAAAAGACCAGATAATTATTTTTCTTTCTGTCTGTGTCAGTCTATAGTCTCAGACTCCAGGTCTCGGTGGACAGGAGAGGAACCTGATGTGTCCTCCTGCCGTTGTAGCTCAACCACCACAAGAGCTGATGTGTCGAACACACTGAGAAGCTTTTCACCTCATCATGGTTGTAAAGAGTGAGTATTTGAGTTACTATATCGTTCTGCCATTTTCTCTTATTGACGGGATGTTGTGACTCACAGAACTATTGACTGAAAAACTCAAACCTTAAACATTACAAACCTTAAATTGTTACTTAATTACCAAATACAATGTGTGTTATTTCATAGTTTTGAAAAAATCCAGTATTGTTCTGGAATGTAGAAAATAAATCACTAAAGTGAATATTAAGTATTTGAGGTAATTGAAATTTCAATGTGTTTTTGGAGGATTTAATAAATGATTAGGTTCCAGCTATTGCAGCGTCCTGTAAGTTATATTAGTCCTGACTCAAATAATACTAACACCACTTAGTTTACTGCTTAAAAATCATCTTCGGATGTTAGGATCGCTCTCTTTTTCAGTAAACGGGCTCCGCCCTTTTGTCTGCTTATTATCTCTGTTTTGTTGAAAACTGCTGAGAAACTCGAGTCACAACGTGAATTAGAAGGCGTGTCAAAACTTGTGAAGGCTTCTTAATTCAGTCTGTTTGTGTGTGATTGTGGTCTAAAGTGTTTAGTGAGTATAGAGGGAAATTAGAATTGGCCGCGTAAGTACGTTAAGCTCTAATCAATCACACAGTGATAAAACCCTACTCATTACCTGATTAACAAAAAGGTGAATAATAATCACTACTGTAAATTGTAACATCACTATATTGTTTTATCCCAGCAGAACTCAACTCCAGTCCTGGACGACCACCGTACTAAACATTTTAACACTTTCTCAGCTCCCAGCACACCAGATTTAACTAATCTAACAGCTTCCTGCCACCTGCAGGGTGGTAATAACATCACACCATGCTATAGTTGATTATTTTCCTACAACAGAATGTAACCGTCACGTTTAAGGTGAGAGGATGTAAAAAGAGAGATGTGGTAGACGTACAGCCGAACGGATTGGTGCTTTTGAAAGTAATGTCCAGGGGGAAGTTCCACACCAGGCTCTGTGAGGAATCTCTTCCTTTCGATGTTATCTGAGATATTCCTTCCTCGAGTCCCTGCAGAAGAACAGAAAAATATGCGACGGCGAGTCAAAAATAATCCATACTCTGGCTGTAGAATTAACAAATACATGATTTTTTGACATAATCTTCTTGCTTTTCAATACACTCTGTCCATCTGTCTACAAGCTTTCGTACTGAATGCGCCGCTGTCTTCAGTTCTTCATCAAAAGTGAATCTTCGGCCTCTATATGGAGGATACTTTAACACCTCAAAAAACAAGTGTGCAGACGTGCATTGTCACGCGAGATCACGACGCCCTCAGATAGTTTAGGCTTCAGCTCTTCAATAAGCGTCTCACTGTAACGAGCACTGTTGATTGTTGAACCTTTTCCCTGATAGTGTTCCAATACTTCTGGCCCTTGAAAACTGTAAGCGTTGATGAATTTTCCAGCTGATGGTCGACTTTTGAACTTTCTCTGTCGGTGATTGAGGATGTTTCTGTTCCAGACTCTGCCGTTTACTCTCAGGCTCGTAGTGATGAATCCGTGTCTCGTAACCAGTAATGATTCTCTTTAACATAAACTTTCACCTTCATTAGAGTATCGCTCCACATTTAGTTTGCTTCTGTCACAAGCGTGGCGTCCATGTTTGTTCACACTGCAGTTACAAATGAACTGATGTAACACGTTCACACACACCTGCACAGCGGTGACCGGGGAGACAGGAGTCTTGAACACAAAGCGCTGATAAGACCGAGATAGGTTTTAATATAACCGGAGTGCGGATGTTTCTTTCTAAGACCTGTCGTTTGCTGTATAGTGTTGATTTTAATACAATAGCAATACTTATAACAAAGTGCAATAATGAATGACATGTACAGGTGTTTATTTATTATTATTATTATTTGTATTATTTATACTTACTGTTGTTGGAGCCCAGTCGTGTCCATATACGAAACAATACTTGCAATACAAGTCATCATACTCAGGAAACTAGAGACAGAGGAACAAACATGCATTTATTTATTTATTTATTTTGCAGTAATGTTTACTAACAAACCAAGGTAATATCTTCATGCAGTAAGTCTCTTACATTAGCTGTCTCGATTTGTCCGTTAACCATCAGAAGGAACACGGAGGGGTTATTTGAGGTCATTTTTTACAACAATAATGAAACACACAACATGACAAATAATAAACACACTCTCCTTTCCTCGCAGCGCAGACTCACACACTCTAACGGCTGCTGGTTGCTAACAGTAACAACATCATCACTGCACTTCCGGTGCTAAGGACGCTCTCACTACGGATCTCAGCGAGGGACCTTTTTAACGCAAACGCGATTTGTTATCTTTGGCTGCGTTCCATTCCGCAGTGTACTTCAAAGGCTGTCTCCTACTACCTGCTGTGGGTGTGGGCAATGTCGGTTACGGGAGCTTCCCTCGACAAAGTTTCACTAATTGAAACAACACCAGCGCTGACGTCACTTCCTCTATGTGTTACCATGGTAACATAAGCACTTCGAATGTCTGTCGCTGCTGCTGTGGAGATTTTACACTACAGACATTAAATATTTAATAATTATATAAATAAAACATTGTAACATTGATATAATGTCGTCATCGATAATAAATTTATAAATCTTTCCACACCGTTCTTCTTGTTCGTTTGAGTTTAATGCAGGTTGGCAAACCGGTGCACACTAAACCGTGCTTTAGCGCGCCCTCTACTGGCCTGGAGTCTGTGCTTGGCAGAAAACCAATTGCACTAAATCCTCTGTATGAAACCTGTTTCTTTAAAAAATGTAATTAAATGCCCTTATCCTCTAATAAAGTTCCCTAATGTAGTGTTTTACCCGCCTTCTTTAAATAATAATATTAAAGCCATTCGTTCCTCCTTAAACGTGCACATGTGGAACAGACGCTGACTGAGCTGCACAACTCACTCGAGTGTTTTCCAGTTTTATAAAGTGTTTGATTGAGTCCTGTGTGCAAAGCCAAAGTTAAGACAGGTATAAACGGCTTCTTTGCTTTTATTCCTGCCCCGTTATCTTCTAAGGAAGGTATATACATATACAGCGGGTATAGAAAAGAATCACCCACTTTAAAATAATCACATTCTGTTGCTTTGCGGCCTGAAACGAAGACAGACATAGATTTCATTTCACAGTTTTCAAGGGCCTTGTTTCATACAGCTGTATTTACTCAGTGAAAGTAAAAAAAAAAGTAAAATTTCAGGAAAAAACAGCATCACTGATTTGTAAAGGGGCCAATCCCCCAAATGACCCACACACAAACGGCCACCAACAAATTTAACTCTACTTGAGCGGTTCTGAAAAGAAGAATAGGTAAATATTGCTAAGTCTGGATTGTTATAGAACCTGTACATTAATGTATTTCATATGTCTGTGAAGATTCTCAGTTGTCCAGGTGAGGTTATCTGTGGGTTTCGCCATGTCAAGTGGACTTCTTTATTTTTAGATAGAAATATTTAACTTCTCATCCAAGCTGATTAGATTGTACAGTATATTATCATCCTCAAATCTGTGGAGGATGATACACATTAAAGGATGATAATATACAAATCTTTGCCTCCTGTTTTTCATGCTGCCCGTTCATCCATCCCCAGGCAGATCAAGACCTCTTCACAAGTCCCCCAGGAACGCTACTTCTAAGGACTCCTCCTACTCGCTGGACATCTTTATGTCCCTAATCTCTTTTTATTGCTGGTTCTTCATAACGACTCTCTCCACCCTACTCTCTACTTAACTCTCCCTGCTTCGCTCATTCTGCCCCTAACGAGGACCTCTGACTCTGGAGGATGTGTGGAACTTATCACAATCCCTCAGACCAAATAAACTACTTGGATGAATAGTGAAACATTTGGACCAAAAAAAGAAAAAGAAAAAAGAAGAAGTCCAGTTGACATGACTCAACTCCCAGATGCAATTCATACCTAAACTCTTACCTGCATATCCACCAGGTGGCTGTAGAAGAGCATCACAAAATTACAAGGCTAAAATGACTGTTTTTGACCACAGGAGAGTCTCAGCAAAGCAGAGTTTAGCTTTTTATCCCATGTGACACACCAGATTTAATTTGCCAGCTTGTTAGCAAAACCAGCATGGGCTAATTTAATTTTATATTAGAAACAAATAAAATCTGTAGGCCAGTGGGTTTGCAGGACCCGGGTTTGACAGTCTTATTACTTTACAAGGGCCATTTATTCATATTTTCATTGGGCTGCCGAGACTGCAGGCTTTTATTCCAGACCAGCAGGAGCACATCTGATTTCAGTTGTTTAATCAGTCGATCTAGATCTTCAAAGGATGATTAGGTTGAAGTGAAAACCTGTAATGGTCTGATACAGATAAGACTAGAGTCCCCTGATATTACCGAACAGGTTTAGCTTAGTCTGTGCAGTTACAACACAAGTGCAGGGCTGAGGACATAGTAGACATTTCGGACCTCCAGCATTATTGTTGTGAAAAATATTATTAATAGCGTCCCCTTGGACCCATTGTGCACTTATAGCCTTTGTTATTATGCTCTCCATGTGCACTCAATGCCTGTAGACTACGGCGACCTCTCTCTAGCACCTGCACATTTTCCGAGGGTTGTACAAGAGCTGCTGTTTATAAAGACAATTCACTAAGGGTTAGTGTCACGTGGCAGAAAAATGCTGAAAAAACAAAACAAACTAAAAAAAAAAAAAGGGCAAACCAGTGTACTCGCTTCCAGGAAGGCTGAATGCTGAATGTGACATTTTACAAACCGGAGTAAAAAAAAACAAAGACAAAGTGTGCTGCAGAGGAATCAATATGAACATCAAAGATCAGATGGACCACATTTTACTGTAGGTTTGTGTATTAATGATGCACTGCGCCACTACACTGTATGTAAATCTCTCCACCTCTATATCAAGAGAAATCGGCCACTGTATGGTTTAAGTGTGTCCCAGTTCGAGGCGTCCTCGACTGTTGCCAATTTTCCCACTCAGGGACCAGGTTCTCTGACTTTCAGCTACTATTTATAGGACAGGCTTGTCTGTACTACTTAAATGTCCTTAGCAGGACCTGTATCTTCCTTTTTTTAGACATGAGATCTGATAGAGGCTTTTCAGTAGGGTATCATTTTTTTTTTTTTCATATGAACTGTAAATGCAGTTTAATATTTTAACAATTTCCTTCTCTAAATCCTGACCTTTTTATGTATAATAACGCTGAAATGCCAGCGTCGGTACCCCAAATCTTAACACCATTTAACAAGTATAAACATTTTAACATGTCAGTATTGGTGCTAGTTTAACACCTTTCTCTAATGATATTTCACACACCTAATTAAACCAAAAATGCCATATTCTCAATTCTATTATCTACTAAGTACCAAAGGATGCCAGGTCTACCCGAGTCCTACAGTACAACACAGCACTGTACACCACTCTATAAACAGTACTGTTACACATCTAGCCGTGTACACGTGGTTTTTTATTAGAAATTAACAACCTTTTCATATAGTGTGTGTGTGCCAAACATCCATACATAGGGGAAATAAAAAATAATTAAGCAATTACATGCATAACACCAGCTGTGTTAGCATGATTTCATCATGAGTGGGATGAGATGACTCTGTGTGTGTGTGTTTACAAAGAAATTATGTAAAAGATGTTGGAGTAAACAAGGACTTCCTATAAAATGAGAAATCTCCTTTACCACAATAACAACGCATTAGCGTGAACGTTTTGCTATTAACGAGCTGCCTAAGTTAGCCTTTCTTCATTGCTAATGCTACGGTAGACTAGCATTGATAGCAGTAGCTAACACAATATTCTAGGCAGCAAGTCGAATTCTAGCTAATGTAATAAATATTCCAAACTTTCAGGCAAAGATTGAATATTTCACGTGGCTCTTTGACAGTTTTATTTACTTGCGGATGCGGTTTGCTGCCTCTGCCCAGGCCTACTGTGAGTCAAAATATATAACACACACGTTGATACAATAAGACAGCAAAGGCAGACGGCTTTAGCCTTTATTTATTTTATTTATTTATTTATTTATTTATTTATTCAGGAGCTGAAATTCAGTGCAGTTAGTACAGGTCATACAATATGAGTAGTACGATACATAATACAGAGCATCCACAGTTCACTATCATATATAACTGTTTAAAGGCAATCATTTTTATCTTCTTAGTGTAATAAAAAAGAGTAGTTGTTATATATATTAAAAAACACTAGACTGTTCCCAAACGACTGGGGTTTAGCGGAGCATCTGTTCCGTCCTGAGTGTCGTGGAGAGGCAGTCAGCCTCACTTAATGCTGAAATTAAAAGGCCACTTAAAAGATGTCAGAGTCATTATTGTTACTGTTACACACTAATGCACTCGAACAAAGCGAACTGGAGGCAGCATTTAGGGACTCGTGTATGTATATATGTTATACTATGAAAGTCCCTGCTGAACGGAGCGTGCTCTTTAGGATTATACTCACCGTAAATCATTGTACTGGCGTTATACAGTAGCTATATATTGAGGTTATGTGGATTTGCAGCTGATCCAGGGAACGCTGGGTGTGGAGAGTTTAAGACTCCACTCTGACAGTAACCTTGCTCAGCCATTAAGATTACATATCTATATATCTAACATATAACCTTGTTTTTGGTGATACCTTCGCTTTAAGCACTGGATCTATGCGTTTATATTCTGGGACTGCCACAGATCTTGAGCTCTTAAACCGCAAGTATTCAGCTACATGATTAGATTGGATTGTAGCTAAATGTTTTATTGAATTGGATTTCGCTCTACTTGTCTCATGTTCCTTTTGTGTATGCGTTTTTTATTGCTCTATAGTGGTACTGTTGGGCCTCCAGTCATTCTTTCTTGTATTCTCAAGCGCTACACATAGCCAGCTTACTAACCAGCTAACATCCTGAGGGTTTCTGGCATAATGCGTATGGTGTATGCATGTTAACTTTACCTGCAGCTAGCATAACAATGCTGGAAATGATCCCTTGCAGCTGATACAAGTCTTCAATTGGTGTACTAAATGTCTAAATTAGACGCTAGTCTACAGCGACCCGATAAGAACGCCTTATCAAGTCTGGTGAATCCACTGCCATTTGGATAACAATCCAAATGTTTTGAGTGGGTACAGGTAATATTCTCCCCTTTCTTAAACAACAGTGCAATGCTAAACGCCAAACCTGTCAATCTGGATCAAATATATAAAACATGGGCTTAGCAGAGTGAATTGCACTCAGAATATTTTATCCATCTTTTCCTTCCTCCATTTCGACATCCTTGCTCCTTAAATTGGACAGAACCCATTGATCCTTTGCTCCAGACTTGGACGACTGGTTTGCATGAATAGGTATTCAAAAGTCTTGGGACACATTTCGTTATATTTAATTAAATTAATTGATGTAGATTAAACTAAAGAAATTGGAACACGTTTTATTGCGACAGGCTGCAAATTGCCTAAAGGTACCATTCTAAGACTTGTTGTTTATGTAACAGCCTCAGCAGCGACCTCATTTCCCCTCTCGTCTGTTCCAACCACTCAGCATTCACCATCAGCAGTAAACTAATCACCCGCCTGATCATCTGACATCATCTGCACCTGTTTCTCACTAGGTCAGGACTTTAGGTAGATGTATTTTATTTATGCTTGAATGATTCAAAGGTCACTGTGTGGCTTAATAAATGAAAAACATTCCTCTGAAACTGCTCAGCTACAGGGACTGTTCTCAAAATGACAGACAAAAGAAAGTCCTTCAGGAAGCCTAGAGAACTGTTCCTCAAGACTACATTAGAAATATAAGAAGGTCTGACTCTCAGAAAGCAAAATATGAAGGGAGGGGGCTCAAGAGTTTTGCACAGTACTGTGTATAAAATTCCTCAATGGCATGTCAAGCCAGAACACTCGATTTGTCCTTGAGATGCAAAAGTTTTGAGGCCCTGTGTGTGTGTCTGAATGCTGTGTGTGTGCCACGTCTATCGATTTATGCCTCCTTCCATCTCCAATTAGGTTTAAAAGTATAGTTTATTATGAAAGCTTATACGTAGCTATATTGCTTCTCCATTAGCCAGAGTGTAGCTACATGATAGCATAATGGCCAGACGAGCGGGTCACAGCGGATTTGAGCACACCAGATTATGGCAAGTAGAATGTTGAGATGCGTTTCTGCCCATTACTTAATTACATATAGAGCATAAGTGGCTCTCTTCTTAATGGTTCTTGGAATCGTGCCATCAATTATTAATGAATAATAAATATTTCACCAAAAAACGATCGCATGATTGCATATGAGAAGTCATCATGACGATGTTTAGCCATTTCCCTATAACGGGCGACCGAGGTGTAGATGGGACTTGATGCCTTTCAGAAGGGATTATGGATATTATGGGCTGTAGCTAAGCCACATTCACTTTGGGGCAATTTGCAGGTTTGCTAACCACTAAATCTGTGGGAGTAATGGAGCAAGCGGAGGACATGCTGCAGTCTCAGATGCCATTTAGTTTCATTAGCAATGACATTTCCTGCCACGGCCGATCTCTCAGGAAATGAAGTCAAAATTCCATTAATCCATTAACTTTCCAAATGCATTGTGCTGGCTTACTTCAGCATCCAAAACAGAGAACATGCAAAGCAAATATCAGTGTCGCTCCTCTGATACAATGCCAGGAACTCATTAGAAGCGGCGTTTTTTGTCAGAGTGCTTACATAATGGTTCCCCAAAATCTTTTATTATTTTAAAATCCTTTGTCTCTATTCTGTTGAGAAGTGTAAGAAAGCAAGAAGGTTTTTTTTTTTTTTTTTTTTTTAAATCTTTTTCTTTTGTTCTTTGGAAAAAAGCAAGGACAGATGATAATAGGTAAGATAAATGCGGTGAACTTAAGATCAACTAAATTTAATGAGCTTCTCCAGCTGTAAGTCATCAGTCATGACCTCAGAATACTGACCTGCATTTAAATAACATGTGACCGCCGTCAGGTTTCATACACACTGTCTTCATTTATTTTGGCGCTCTACACAATGTCATGGTTGAACGGTTTTGAAAAATGAGTCAATGTTTAAAACCTGGTTTGCGAAACCTTTGTGTGGAACATGATGTGAAATGGTGTGCGGAATAGTTTTATATTTTCGAGTACAGCCCGAACTCCAGGATGTGCACTGACGCATCACCTGAGTCTAATTTCCCTTAGGGCAAAAAAAGAGAGAAACGCTGTATGCGCAAGTAAGGTTTTTTTTAAATTTTTTATCCTATCAGTTGTGCATATTCTACATGGATGACTAGAGAAAATCAATTTTATTTGAACAGACGATGGATATGTACATCAAATCAGGGGGCAGTAGCTCCAAGCTAATTACAGTTTGACTGTGCAGAAACTTTACCTTTAGTTTACCGTCCAGTTCTTTGAAGTACATAATATCAGTAGCCTGAAGGATCCCATAGGCAATAAACTCCATATTTCAGGAGCTGCGATGCCTGTGCTGAAATGACCCATCGACTTTGAAGCTGGCGTGCGGAGAAATAGAAGAAGAAGCTGTTCTGATACTTTGAAATGCTAAGGTCATGCTGCATAATTCTCTTCTGTCTCAGATCAGGAACATCAAGCTCACGTATTGAAATCCCACCGAGACGTGTTCTCAATATTCAATAACAGATAACGTTCTGTGCATGAAGGTCTCGGTAAAGAGCTGATAGGTCGAGTTAAATGAGGGAAGCGCTAATGTTTTTCCTCCCAGTTTGTTTGCACAATGGAACATGAAGTTCAGGTTCATTTACTGTATGTCAACATGTAACAATAAAGTCCTACATTACACAAAGGGAAACAGTGACGAGTTTCCTTGTTCTTACTCACACTGTACATTTGTTGTCACTACAGATTCAAGAACAAATCGTTATTTGGTCCAGTGAAAGGATTAAAGGACAAGTTTATTTAATTAACATTCAGAAAGACTATTAGCCAACAGAGGTACACTACCGTTCAAAAGTTTGGGGTCACTTGCAAATGTCTTTGTTTTTGTTTAGTGATTTATTTTCTACATTCTA
>JAQMYI010000023.1:19634544-19652209 GCA_030014275.1 Clariallabes melas | reverse complement strand
AGTTCACTGCGTTACATATCGGGAGCTGCTTACTCGAGTCTGTGTATGATCTTGTAGTTAATTGCATTCGCTTCAGACGATATTTGAATATGCACTAACAACTATTTTTAAACCACTGTATTTGGAAGGTTTCCCCCAGGTGACAGTATCGTCAGTAATCTATTAAGCTCTACAGGTCTCTTATGCACCATAAAGCTGTGTGTTTAATTTGTAATCTGAATCCGCAGCATAAATCACTGCGTCTATTTGTCAAAATATCAAGTGAGCGTTCAATATTTCCATAAACCGGATAAAGAGAGAGACGTCAGTTGTCCAGTCCCATGCTGTCAAACAGTGATCGCTCACTCCCAGCAGGTACACGGAGGTTGCTGATCAGACTTACTGCTTGCTCAGTACATGGACTGACTCTATGCATCTTTTTTAATAACCCCTGTCATATTAGATAATGATTTTACTCTGGATATTTTTTTTGTTTATGCACAACGCCAAGAAAGATATCACTGACATTTAATAAAACCGTCTCCAGACACATTAATCATAACCTAAACGGAAATGAGGGTAAATGACCGAAGGCTTGAAGCGGCTGGTGAGATTACTGTTCAGAAAATCACTGTTGCTTTTTTTTTTTTTTAATCATATTAATATTTGTGGATAGTGTTCAGATCATCTGTATATTACATTCAAGCAAAGAATAAGGTGTACAGAAAATCAGCTTGAACCACTTAAGCTCTCAGGTTATTATTATGAGTTAAACCTATTATTCAGTAACTAATATTAATGATTCAGTCACGCTAACATCCAAAGCTTCTAGGCGTTTAAGGGGTTAAATTTAAACCAGCAAATCCTTTTTTTCTTTTTTCTCATATGAAAGTCCATAAAAAAAAAGATCTCAAAGGATTCCTGGGTTGTAATGCATCGGCTGTATGATAATAATGTGAGAATACCTCGGAGAGTGATGTGCATCGAGGATAATGATGTGATTGACCCCTGTGCCCCCTTGTAGCTTAACCGTGTTATCATGAAGTAAAGTCTTTTTGTTCTGTTCTTCACGTTACTCAGTTTACCGCCTGCATTTATAAGAGCATCACTTTAGATCCAGATTCCTCATGACAGATTCGGTGCTGAAGCTCACGAGCATCATCCTCTCTCACGCACCTCTCATCTTTCAAAACCAGCCCCTGTCTTTACTTCACCAGCTAGAAACAGTTCAGATCTAATAAGGAAGTCAGTTTATGAAGTTTCTAGGATAGCATTTTGTGTGTTTTTTTGTGCTGTTCCCTCTTTCCTTTCTTTACTTGCACCAAATAATCTGTTAGGTAATGCCCTTAATCTGTACACGTAAATACACATACTGTATACACACGACTAATATACTGTACAGAACATAACACAATGAGATCATTTTAGTTGTCTGTATTATAATTTTTTTCTATTATCCTTTTATTTTAGTGATTAAATCCAGATTTCAGATAGAATAACTTCTTTAAGATTTTAAATCAAAGGTGGTGTAAAAAAAAATATGTCAGTATGCTTACTATACTGTACTAGTATAATAGAAAATGAAGACCAATTTTGTAACTTTTGGT
Organism: Clariallabes melas; assembly: GCA_030014275.1. Lineage (NCBI taxonomy): Eukaryota > Metazoa > Chordata > Actinopteri > Siluriformes > Clariidae > Clariallabes > Clariallabes melas. The sequence continues at coordinate 19,650,623 of JAQMYI010000023.1, read as the reverse complement.
CTGTTTTTCATCCGAGAATTGACTGTGATATTGTTTTATCACAGAGCCATAACCTCGGTCACATGTTTGGGCCAATTAACGTTTTCATCTGTTAGGAAACAATTTAGAGTTTTATGCAGACTTCGTTTAAATGGAGTTTTATTTATATATCACCCCTATTAAAAGAAAGCAATTACATTTCTAGATTAATCTAGTTTAAATTTCTAGATAGATAGTTATAATGTTATGGCACAGTACACTACCAGCCAAAAATTTGGACACGCCTTCTAATTGTGGTTTAATTATAATTCTAGTTCCATTACATTATAAGTATAATTAAGTAATAATTTTAGTTCTTTCTACTGTAAAAATGCTAAAAACAGTTGATATACTGTGTATGTATGTATATATATATATATATGTGTGTGTGTGTGTGTGTCTGCTACTTATGCTTGGTAAAGCCTTCATAACGGATCTAATCGGAGGTGCTGGTTGTTAATTGCCGATGCTAGAGCCAGTCTGGCCATTTCTCGTCTGACCTCTCGCATCAACAAGGCATTGTTGCCCAGAAAACTGCTGCTCACTAGATTTTTTTTCTTTCTTTTTTTTTCAGACTTTCTCTGTAAACCCTAGAGATGGTTTTGTGTGAAAATCCCAGTAGATCAGCGGTTTTGGAAATACACAGACCAGACCGTCTGGCTCCAACAACCGTGCCACATTAAAAGGCGAAGTCACATGCCAGAAATCCTGATACACAAAGCACACAGCTCGGGACAACTACTGGATCATCCTCTAGTTCACATGCGGAGACTGATGTACTATATAATGCGTACATTTTTATCTACTTATATAATTAATCCCTAAAATATAAAAGCGTGTGTACTGTATGTCGAGTTCACCGTCACTACCACTGGATTGTGAAACCCTTCCTAGACCATGTGACAGGCGTGGATCGTGTCGACCCTCTCCTGCTATAGATTTTGTGATGGTTCATCAGAAGGCCATAGTGAAGGAGCTTCTGACCACCATGAAGTTATGGATTTCAGCCATGCTATCTCCAGATGGCAGTTCTTGATGTAGTTCTCTCATGTGTAGACAAGATAGTCAGTGTATCGTACAGCTTTTCTATTCCGTATCATCTGTTAACAGCTCTTACAATTCCCTGTGTAGAGGAGAAATGAAGAGAGACCAAAAGAGGAAAAAAGAAAAGGTGACAGCACGTTTAAGAATATAATGGTGACTTAAAACAGATCCTTTACAGCTTGGGCTATTTTAATCCAAGAAATGACTTCTATATAATTTTATCTTAGAGTGTGAGATATGAAAGGAGAGGGTTGAAGTTTACTTCAAATGTGTAAAGGTTGCTCCTAAGGAAGGGAAAAATGTATTAAATCATGTTGTTTTGTGAAAAAGGCTCAGCATAGGATTCTTTTAGGAAGCTTAGGTCCCTTACATATTCAATGAACCACTGAGCATTTCTTTTTGATTGAGAGCTCAGGCAAACTAATGGAGCATCCTCGGAAATGGATTTGCAGTCGTGTATCCAAACAAAACCCAGTATTAGTGCTGATTTTTATTATTATTATTTTATGTTATACATATCTAACAGAAAGTGTGTGTGCCAAAGAAGATACTACTGAAGTTTATGCAACATGAAAGTGACCGATCTTGCTTCCCTAAAAATATCAAGTTGCTAACTTCAGCCATTTTTTTAGGGAGATGATTTTATATGTGCCCCTTAGAAGGCCATTTTTCGGCATTATACTGTCTCGCTTCAAACAATAATAATTTAAAATGTCCTTTGCAAATGATTCATATTTCTATATAAGTATTGATACTGAAATTGGTGTACGCTTTTAGAAGCATATGACCTGTAAAAAATTGTTGCTTAAATGAAGGTATTCTGCGCAAAATGAAAGATTTTTTTTGCTCTCCAAAAAAGTCTGTAGTGTCCGTAACCATGTCAAATTCATGCTGCAATATCTACAACAATGTTGCATTTTAGAATAATACACTTCTTCAGGTTGATGTCTTTTCATGTGAAATCGAAATTGGCCAAGTTTCATCTGAATGACTATTAAGATCATTGAAAGATTTGAATAATAATAAAAAAAAGTTACAGACACTACATAAAAGGGCACGAAATTGTATTTAGCAAATGTGTTTTTTTTTTAATCTGATAAAAATATAAATGTGTATGCATATTTACAAAAAACGAAGAAGCATGGATCAGGAGATAAGAAGTGAAATGAAAAAATGGTGTTATATGACCCTAATTGTGTTTGACCCTCTCTCGCTATAGATTTGTGATCGCGTCATCAGGATGCCACGGCGAAGCAAACATGCAATCAGAGCTTCTGACACTAGGAAATTATGGATTTAAGCTGCGCTATCTCGAGATGGCAGGTTATGATGTTGTTGTTGTTTTTCATGGGTCGTCTGTGTTTCATACAAGCTTTCTTCTGCTTATCGTCTGTTAACAGCTTTCACACGGTCCTGTGGAGAGATTGACTGTTGTTTTCCTGTTGCCATAATTTCTCTAGACATGCTCTCCAAGGTCTATAAAAAATGTCTGTGATGTGAAACATTTAGCCTTTTATGATTAAAAGCTGGATCTTCGTATTTTATGAATTTGAGTCCTGGAAATAGACGATAGACAATATTGTAATGACTAAAGCGTTGGAACGTCTGTTCGTCGGCCGTCTCACGGATCCTTGGGTTCGATCCTGACTTCAGGTTACCGTCTGTGTGGCGTATCGCATGTTTTTCCCCACCTTCAGGTTCTCGGGTTTCCTCCTATGTCAGTCGGTGGACCGGATATGCTAAAACTGCCCCTGGGTGTTAGAGCGTGCGAAGGTTTTTTGCATGATGCCCTGGAGCTACAGGACAGACTCTGGAACCTTTGTGACCTTGACCAGGATAAAGTGAAATACAACATTCTATACAATTCAATACAATTCGCACAGAGTTACAGTTATATTAATTTCACTACGCGATGCCAGAACATTTTGGCAAGACAGGAACAGCAGACATTTGGTTTGTTCAGGATTAAGTGGCCATTTTAATTATATCTATATATGTATATATCTAAGTGGTGCTGCGGCTCAGCAGGAGGACGAGAAAAATCCCTGGAAGTGTCAGTAATCATGCTTAGTATTCCTTTTTTTTTTTAGCTAGGCATGCTTTTGATGGAAAGCTTTTCAAGATTTATGCGAAGGCTGCACTTATTAGCGGTCTAATAAGTTGACTGAACTTTAATACTCATCATGGCATCGTGCTGCGTTTATTAATATGAAAGCTGTGAATAATGTACGTAATGGGTTACCTATCACAGCTTTTTATTTATTGCGACAAAAATCAATGTTTAACCCAAATGGCTACTGGGAACAAAAAATTCAGAGAAGTCTAGTCAGTAGTTCCTTTGCTTTACGTCCTCGTGTGTGTTCGGGCATTTCATAGAAATATGGTCTTTGCCGTATCTGAGCCCATCAGCAGTCAGATGTACAGGTGTGAGACACGGCAGGCTGCGGAGCCACGCTTCAATAAGGAAAGACTGTTATCACAGCTGGATGTAGACTTCCCATGTTCTTTATCTATCCCCTCTAAGCTGTGTGCTGCTTTGGATCACAACCCACATATTAAACTCACACACGGTGTAGCACATGAAAGAGGTTTTTATCTGAAAGGGAAGGCTGAATAATAAGCTTACAAATGCACTTGGTCTTTGACTAAGTTTGATACTGTATAAACAGAAGTCTAAAGTCATAAATCATCATATGCGTACTGTACTTCTTTCTGAAGACTTTAGGATGAGCAATGCCGTATGCTCTATACAGTACATTATGTGTTTGTTGGATACGTGACTTGGTGCGTACCCGGGCTGAATGGTACGCTGATAATGATGTTTGTATGTGCTTCATGTACAGTCCAAATATCCAAGGCTCATTCAAAACAGCATGACTGTTGAACACATTAGAAGTATTCAAAAACTCTTAGTCATCCTTAGAACCCGAGCACAGTTTTACCAGACTCCCACACCGGCTTTACAGTCCATGGATTTCCTTTTTGTTCTGTTGTTGGACAACACACAGAGGTCAGGTCTGTGGTCGTTATCATTAGTGATTTGTTCCAATTAAACAGTTTAACAATCTGTTCATCTTTTAACCAGTATGCTTGAGAATTATTTTTGTTTGGTTTATTAATGCATTAGTATAAATGCCGTCGAGGGGTCGCCACAGTGGCTGGATCTGCATTAGGTGGGAATTGAACCCGAACCTTCCACATGGCAAGTAAGAAACCTACCACTGAGCCAATAACACCCTCAAGGATAGATTTTATAAAGTAACCAGGACCTGAGCTACACTTTATGGCTAAATGTGTGTGTTTTTTTCCCCCAGTCGGAGCTCCATAAAGACATGCTTTGCCAAGTTCGGACTGGAAGAAGAAGCCAAGTGAACTGACCTCAACCCCAGTGTGAACACCTTTGGGATGAACTGGAACTGAACTGGAACGCTAACTGTACATCATGCCTTCCTTCTTGACATAAGGGGCATGACCTCACCGATGCTGTGCCTGAATGAGCACAAACCCCCACAGGCACACTCGCCTTAAAATACAGTGGAAAGCCTTCACTGAAAAGCGGAACATTTTTTGTGTTAACACCGATGGTTTTGGATTTGGCACGTACAGTGCCTTGCAAAAGTATTTATACCCCTTGAACTTTCCAACATTTGGAACGTTGCAACAAAAAAAAAATGTAAACATATTCTTTTGAGTTTTTATGTAACAGACCAACACAAATTGGAAAAAAATGATGAATGGTTTTCAGAAAGGTGTGTCGTGCATTTGTATTCAGCCCCCTTTACTCTGATACCCCTAACAAAAACCCAGTGAAGTCGACTGCCTTCAGAAGTCTCCTAATTAAAGTAAATAGAGTCCACCTGTTTGTAGTAATTTAATCTCAGTATAAATACAGCGGTTCTGTGAAGCCCTCAGAGGTTTGTTAGAGAACATTAGAGAACAAACAACATCATGTTCCACATGACTTGTCGCAAACTGCAAAGTGGACTTCTTATGGCTTTCTTTCAACAATGGCTTTCTTCTCATCACTCTTCCATAATGGCCTGATCGTTCTGTGGAGTGAACGACTAAAAGTTGTCCTGTGGACAGATTCTCCCACCTGAACTCGGATCTCGGCAGCTCCTCCAGATTTGCCATGGGCATCTGATTAATGCTCTCCTTGCCCGGGCTGTCGGTTAAGGTGGACGCCCATGTCTTGGTACAGTATGTTTGCAATTGTCTGTCCCATACTCTTTCCATTTTCGGGTGATGGATTGAACATCATTCCATGAGATTTTCAAGGCTTGGAATATTTTTTTATTTCCTAACCCTGCTTTAAACTTTTCCACAACTTTATCCCTGATCTGTCTGGTGTGTTCCTTACAAATGCACTACACACATTTTCAGATTTTCATTTGTAAATGTTTTTTTTTTTTTTTTTTTTTAAACATTTATCATTTTCCTTCCACTTCACAATGATGCGCCACTTGGTGTTGGTCTATCACATAAATAACAACAACAACAACAAAAAAACATTTTGTGGTTGTAACATGAGCAAAATGTGGATTTAAAGGGTATGAATACTTTTTCATGGCATGGTATGGGTGTGAAAGAAGGGCTTGTGTTCACATACTGTTTTTATGCCCTGTAGTGTAGTGTAGTGTAGTGTAGTGTAGTGTAGTGTATATGCTTCTTGTTTTCTCATTTAGATCCAGAATATTCACATTGTAGCTTCTAACATGTCCATCATCGTGTGATCCCGTTTATACACGAGGAATAAAGTTAGAATAAAACACACGGTCAGAGTAACGGGAGTGTAAATGTGATCGGGTTTGAAGCGGGGCTGAACTCGTGCCACGGAGGCGGCGGTCACGTGACCGCGCTGCCGGCACAGCAGAAGTTTGGCGCGTCAGAGCGCGCGAGGATCCCGAGCAGCGCACACGCACGAGGACGTGCTCGCGGCTTTCGCGCAACGTGTAGCCTGTCTTCTCACGTGTACCACTGCTTTAAAATAATCATAATCATAATAATAATAATAATAATTTAAAAAATACATAGTTTATCATTTTTAAGCTATATATATATTGGACGTGTGCGTCTTTGATGAGAGACTAGGAGAGGAAAAAGAAAGAAAGAAAGAAAGAAAGAGAGCATCCAAGAAAAGCACAGAAGCGAATGGATTGCATGGAGAGACGGATCTTTTCCAGAAAGGATTCTCCTGCGCTCCACTGAAAGTGAAGGAGATGCTTATGGGAACGTCTGATTCCTTATCTATAAGGTGAGTAACTTTATTTAAAAAAATAAACAACTTTCGAATTTGTGTTTTTTCTTCAACAATAACAACAAAAAGCCCATTATTTGCCAGTGTGAGCTCCTGTCTCCTCTGCAGGCGGGCGGGTTGTGCTTTTCTCCGACGCGTCTTTGCGCATGATTTCTATTCGCCTGAAAATAAATATCTATCTCTGCATATCCGTCCTTCATGGTTAAATACTTAAATAGTTAGTAATCAATAATCAATTAACCTTCGTACTAACACATGATGTTAAAGTCCTGGACTGATCCAGACTGTTTAACTATTTTTTTTGTGCAAAATCTGCAGCGTTGAATAAAGACAAGTGGACTTACGTAAACATTGTGTGTGTGTGTTTGTGTGTGTGTGTGGGTTAACTCGACACAACCTGATGATGTTGGATATCTTTTTTTAAAAGGACATCTCTGGCAGACGCTCCATCATGACCGATGGCGAAGGGAGAGAGCGCTTTGAATACCTGGAGAGTGGAGAGGTGAGAGTCCCGGTGTCGGTGTTGTACCGAGCGCACGGTCATGGCCAAGCTGTTGAGGATGAGGAGAAAGGCAGCACATGGGGCCGGGATGGCTCTGATGGTTCGAATAGCTCTGGAACTCGAGGCTCAGGTGAGGAGGATGATGATGATGATGAGGGTGGTGATGGTGCCCCTGCGCCCGATGGTGCGTCCGAGGAGCAGGAGCAGCAGCCGTACCCTGCGCTCGCTCCCGTCGTCTTTTTCTGCATCAAACAGACCACGCGGCCGCGGAGCTGGTGCCTCCGGGTGGTTTGTAACCCATATCCTTTAGTTCTTTTCTAAAGGAAAAGGTTTTAAACTTCACGTTTTTTTCCCCAATGCTGAAGAATGCATGTACTTCCACTTTATTTAGGTGAAATTAACCTTAAAAATCTATTGCATACTGCCTTATTTAAAGCAGAAATTCTTTTAATGACACATTGTCACATGATCTAATAACCTCATTATGCTCTAATGCTGAGATTCGGTATATTCTGGGATTAGAAAAGCTTTACCCAAATCCCAACCTGTAGGGATTTTTAACACTTTGGTGTTGATTTTAGCATTATGCATAAAACCCATAGTATACTGTACTTTGAAAAGCTGCCATTTACTGTATAAATCAAGGATTCCTTTGCACACATTGTCACGTGATCTAATAACCACATTATGCTCTAATGCTGAGATTCAGTATATTCTGGGATTAGAAAAGCTTTACCCTGATCTTAACTGGTAGGGATTTTTAGCACTTTGGTGTTGATTTTGCTGTCTGTTGGTGTTGATTTTTAACATTATGCATAAAATCTATTGTATACTGTACCTGAAAAGCTGCTATTTATAAAAGCATGAATTCTTCTCCACACATTTTAATGACACATTTTAATGTCACGTGATCTAATAACCTCATTATGTTCTAATGCTAAAGATTCAATATATTCCCCGGGTTAGAAAAGCATGACCCAAATCCTAACCTGTAGTGATTTTTAACACTTTGGTGTTGTTTTTGCTATTTGTTGGTGTTGGTTTAAGCATTATGCATAAAATCTACTGTACTTGAAAAGCTGCCATTTATAAAAGCATGGATTGTTTTGCACACATTTTAATGACACATTGTCACATGATCTAGCCTCATTATGCTCTAATGCTGAGATTCAGTACATTCTGGGATTAGAAAAGCATTACCCAAATCCCAACCTATAGTGAGCTATACAGTACATATAGGACTTGGTAACACTTGGTGTTGTTGTTTATAAAGCTTTAATCTCACTCACACAGTGTTTCTGTTACCATAAAGCTCTTAGTTTTAGGTTATAAGGAGAAGGGAGTAACTGACAGCAGTTGCCCGGTACAGTGTTGTTGGGTGTGTTGTGACAGGAAGCTTCAACAGATAAGGTCTGATGTTTTTTTCGCTCGCAATGAGATTTATTTCCCACAGATTCCCCTCTTGGCAACGTTGCAATTAAGTCGCATGCTATATAAATAGACCAGCTTAATTATCTGTAGGGAAAACAGAAAGTAAGCCACAAAAAGCATGTTTTTTCCTCCTCGTCCTTTCCATTTTATCTATAAGTAAATATGCTTCATAATCTGCACGTAAGAATCATTGTTTTGCTAATTACTAGCGTCCTGGGATTTTCCGCTCTCTTTTCAATGTCCTGTAAACTCCACCATTTTAGATCTTTGTTTAATTTTAATTTCGCCGTTCAGATGAAAGGCATATCCGTTGCCACATGACCGACGTACAGCTGACACAACATGCTGAGTGACAGCTTCGAGCCGTACAGTTATCCGGGTGATTTACGCACTTATCTCTAATGAATTTACTGTTGCTCTCATTATCTACAGAGGGCACAGGCAACACCATGTGGAACACTAGCAGGAGCTGTAGTGCTCGGAGATTCTTTTTCCTTTTTTCTTCTTCTTCCCTCCAGTAGTCTTTTGTCTTGAGTTATTTATAAGTCACTGCATACACTTGAATGCTGTTTTGGATCATTTCAATGTTCAGTGCAGTCATCATCGCTATCATCATTTAGAGCTTTGTGTGAATGCAGAAGCGATTCTTTTCTGGGAGCACACGAGAAGATGCCGCTCCGATAATGTATATTGCATGTATTGCATCATTCTACCTGGTTACATTAGGAAGAAAAATATCTATGACCATGAATTTTCAGCCTCGTTTCGAGTTTTTTTTTTTTTTTTTTAAAGAAAAGTCATCCGGGTCAGTTACATAGTCCAACATAATTCAGCACACAGATTTCACTCATATTCTCCATTTTCTCTGTCATGTTTGGTCTCAAATTTGGAAATGTTGGAAAGTCATGTTATTAGTGTGCCTTTTAAGCCTTAATGCATGAATTCAAGAGCTTTCACAAGGAATAAACAATTTCCACAAGCTATTGGATTAGATATTTGTAATTATATATAATTATCATTACGCATGTGTCATCCAAATGTTAGCATCAGTCATCCATAAACTCTCCTGTTGAGACACTTTCTATTGCTGATGCTAAATAATTTGAAACCCTGACATGTTACATACCAGTGATAGAGTTGGAATGATCCATATGTAATATTCATGCATGTTGAAAGCATATGGTAAAAGATGCCAGTTTACCATATGTTATTAATTTAACATCCTGATTTGTACTGTACTCTGGCTAATATGGCTTTACAGTAGAGGATCGTGTACAGTAATATTGTCTATTGATCACACACTATGTCCTCTTGTGGAGTAGACAAATATGGATTGTGGCGTTCTCTCCAGAGACTGGTCTTTTGTTGAAATGCATTTGGTGTGTGTAAGTAGAGTGTGTGCTATATGTGTACAGATGGTGGTTATGTGTTGTGTGTACGGGCGGTGTTTTGGTGCAAGCTCCGTGACCCTGTGGAGACTTCCTCTTGGCCCACAATGACAGCATTCTGCTAGTTGAGTACAGGCATGCTGCCTGGGCTGTGTCAAGTCATTTTGTACCTGCTTTGCTATTTATAAAGGAATCGTCTGAAATACGTGAAAATATTCGATTGGTTGTATTTTTTTTCCCCCACGTGCGTGAATTTAACCGGACGCTATTTATTTTAATGAATTGCAACATGCAATTGGTTTAGAAACAGCGCGAAAGTATCACTCTTCTGTTTTCCTCTCTAGCAATGATGTCATCGCGCTGGCACAGAACTAGCTTTACTCAACAGTAGGATGCACCTTCACTGCTGTTTGCTGTACGTTCCGGGCATTACACAGATCTAGTGCATGTGTTTGGAGAATAGTAGAGCGAATAGGCAGTGGCAGAAATCTGGTATTGTGTTCTGGGTCATGGGCCGTGCATGGCCACGGAGACAAAGAGTGTGCTCTGGCAGAGCGCACCGAGCCGCCATGAGCGAGCAGTCTGTGAAATCTCAGCAGGCGTGCACTTCTAAGCGCTCGCACAGGGCACACACCACAGAGGAACAAATGTGCACTGGTCGCAGGGTTTTTCAGAATCTGGACAAACCATACCGCGTCAGGATCGGGTTTGTTAGTTTTTTTTAAATGGTAGAAATCACGTAGTTTTGTTTGTAATTAACCGCCTTGGGGTAGTTCAGTCGAGCAATTTAACGGTCGTAGCCTTTTGCAAAGACAAAACCAATAATTAAGGGATTTTTGTGCAAAAACACAAAACTAACAAGGTCTGTACAAATATCCAGTATCTCTCCTACAGCTCTCTTGATGGCATTTTAATGACTTCAGATGTGAGGGTGTGATAGCGGCATCGATGCCACTCACAGAGGCTTCAAAGGACAGTCTGTATACATGAGAGGACATGAAGATTTTAATATGAAGTGCAAATGTCGTAAACAGAATTACACCATGGGTCAGTCTGCGAATGTGAATCTTTATATAATTCTCAAAAAAGATTAGTCTGGGTGTGTTAAAATGACATCTATTTGATTTTATTTGCTATTCCGATCTGTAGTAAGTGACGGATTGGATTTCATAAGGTGCCATGTTCAAGGAAGAGATCTGAACTTCCACGCACAGATCTCTTACATAACGACTAGAATAAATGCTACAGTAGGTGGCAGTCTAGAGAACCCTGCATTGCTTTTAGGGCCACAAAATCATCAACCACTTCAGACCTTTCTGCACTCAGCCCCTAGAAGGACATGGCAGGAGAGAGGGAAAAAAAGTATGGAAACAAATTCTCCTTTAAAAAAATGTGTTGGCGATTTCACAAACACCCGAGTGACTCATACTGTACACTTCCGAATCATTGTTCACATGCTAGATAAGTGGTTACTCTTGCAAAATGAATCCGCATCATTAACAACAGCTTTAAAAAAAAAAGATAAATAACTTAAAATGATGCATGTTTTTAACTGACAGTGACACTGAGACGTTGTAATTAATAAATATTTATGGCAAGTCATTAACTAAATTGTGCTAAACTGTGCTAAAACACACTACAATTAAGTCCCGCCTTTGTGCTCCAGGACTGGCTCACTATATAGACAAGAGGATTTGCCCAAACCTGTTAATTATTGAATTCAGGTGTTTCAGTCAGTCAGTCATTTTTGTATTTTGCATCAATCAGTTAATGCTTCAGCATAACAGTGACATCTTGGACAATGCTTCGCTTCTATGCAACTTTGTGGCGATAGTTTTTTGAAGGCCCTTTTCTATTCCAACATGACTCCGCCCCAGTGCACAAAACAAGGACTAGAAAGACATGGTTTGAACCCTGACCTCAACCCCATCGAGCACCTTTGGGATGAACTGGAACAGAGATTTTGAGCCAGGCCTTCACGTTCAACATCAGTGTCTGACCTCATAAACGCTCTACAGAATGAATTTCCCCCAAAATCTTGTACACGGCCTTTCAAAAAAGACTGGAAGCTGTTAGAGCTGCAAAACCAACTGGAGGTCTGATATGGAGATATTGAAGTACTTGGATACAATATCATTGCAGGTTTGGCCAAATACTTTTGTCTATATGTTGTACCAATAATTTATCGCAGCAATATAATCATGAAACCATAACCAATCAACCAACCAATCACAGATTAGAACAAATTCTTGCAACCAATCATAATACAGCATGTTGGATTTGTCAGACCAAGAATAGGAAGAATAGACAGTTGTATATTTTTATTTATTTACAAAGAACAAAGACAATCTCTAAGAACACTCAGTTTATAGATGTAAATTTTGGAAATTGTCTAGCAATGACGTTTCCCCCACTGACCCAGATAAACTCAGCCATATCGCCAAATAAATAAATAAATAAACGAATCTCCTTCCATGTCTCTTTTGATTTTTTTTTATGCTTGCATGTCTTTTTTTCTTTTCCCTTTTTTTCTTTTTCTTTTCCCATGTCTCTTCAGAAATTCAGAAAGTCTTGGTGTTTCAGTTTAGTCTGGTAATTTTAAACAATTATAACCCCTGACTGGTTTGCTGAGAAAGAATTTAAAATATTTCATTTCGAGACACGCGCTTCTGTTCGCTTGTGTTCTCATAGATTTGCTGTCTGTTACAACCAGAGCTTCTGTACAGCCCTACCTCGACACACTCTCCAAACTGTTTTTATTTTACCATTTTCTGGTCAGGGGTGACATATTTCCCATACGCCGTGACCTCCATGTGACTGTGGGTCTCAGGGGATATTGATTGGGTAGCGTAATCTGCGGTGAAATAGACCGCGGCGAAACAGGTTTATTCTCACCTGACGCTTATAAACAAGTGACGCCGAAGCAAAGCTAAGTGGCCATTGATTTTCCTTTTTTTTTTTACAAGGACAAAACCTTCCAGTGAACCTCAAATCCAGCTGGCCCCGTGAGCCCTGTGGGGCGCGAGTAGAAAGGATGGCATTTGTGCTGCAAGCAGGAGGTCACAATACGACTCCCTAAGGGGACGAGGGCCAGAAGGAATGGGAGGAGATGTTGACTTATCATGTGATCAGACTAACGGGGATCTAAACGACATTTCGCTGCACGATTCCTTTACCCAATGTACCCTATAGTGATGATGAAGCTGGCTGGTTGGCGTCCTTCGTACATGGCGAGAGAGAGAGAGAGAGAATTCAAGCGCACTTTGGAGAGTTTGTTGAAAGAGAGATTTCTTTTTGCTTTTGCTTGAAAATTGTAAAATTCTCCTAGTTTGTCTAGACTTGTAACCCAATAAAGAGCTTCACGTTTCTATGTGTCTGAAACGCAATGCTGACATGCCAGTCATGCTACAAGCTCAAACAGATGATGGGGGTCGTGTTTCTGAAATGCCTTGTCACCGTGTTGATTCAGCTGTTGTCTCGCATGTGTTCGGTCGGATGATGTGCAGATGCCTGCTTTACTGTTTACTGCTGATGATTACTTTTCCAGTGTGACATCATCTGAGATTCCTGCTGTTTTATTCCTAGGTCTAAAGTAAAGAAAGGATATTAACTGTAGTCATTTTTTTTAAATGGCAGCAGGAAGTGGATTGTTAAAGGAGGCTGTATCGGTACCGGGCTCAAACTAGCAAAAAAAAAAAAACAGTTAAAAATGGTGGCTAGGATATCAGATATCTGTAACAAATGGGGGTTGGAATTAGAATGAAAAACTAAGTCTATTTTTGGAGCTGGAAAAAAAAAAAAAAGACATGTAAAAGAATTCAATTTCTCTTTAGTCAGAGGAGATTTTAGGCGCGGTGGCGTAGCGGTTAGCACTGTGGCTTCACACCCCCAGGGTCGAGGGTTCGATTCCCGCCCTCGGGTCTGTGTGCAGGGAGGTTGCATGTTTCATCCCCGTGCTTGGTGCTTGGTTTGGTGCTTGGTTTCCTCGGGGTCCTCCAGTTTCCTCCATCAGTACAAAGACATGCAGATTAGGTTAATTAATTAGTGTTGCCAGATTGTGTGTAAGTGAATGTGTTTGTGTGATTGTCCCCTTGGGTCCCCTGGAATAGGCTCCAAGCCCCCTGTGACCTTGTATAGCGGTATAGAGAGTGACGTAGAATAGATTTTTTTATACTTTATGTTATTATATTTATTATAATTATACTGTAAGTCGTTTTTGTGGGTTTTAGATTTTAACTGTGTAGTGCTTTGTTTGAAAAGACTAATTTATTAAATAGGTATTGGTATCGACTGATACTAAATGTTTCATATCAGTATCTGAAAAGTACATGTACGTGTTGTCTGTAGTAAATAATATTCACTTTTTTCTTTTGTTAGAATTGATTTTTGTGGTGTGGTGGTTCAGTCTCCTCGCACCTTTACGGTTGAGGCTTCAACTCGCATGTCAGGTGTGTGTGCATGGAGTTTGCATGTTCTCCCTGTGCTTGTTGGGTTTCCTCTGGGTTCTCCGGTTTCCTCCCTTTCATTGTGATACTAAATTAAATGTTTGGCTCAAGCCCAGGTCAGAGCATCTACTGTACAAAGCATGAACGTAGTTCCAGTAGTTACAAAATGTTTCCTGAATTGACACTGAACTGGTTGATCAGCACCAATTTTATTCTTTATGTTGCTTTTAAAGAGTTTTTTCTTCCCTGATAAAAGAGAACGTCTCCTGTCAGGCGTATACGCAGACGTTCAGACTCAAGGTTCCAGACTCATCTTGAATCAGGCTGGGGGATAAATTTTTAATTATGTTTTTTTTCTCCTTCTGGCATCAAAAGAAAAGTGGAACCCTGCACTCCGTTACAACTTCATGATGTGGGCCGTATGCATTAGGAGAAAAAAATATATATTACAGTGTACAGAAGATTTGAGACAAAAGTTAAATTCAATGTTTAAACGACATTCTTAATTTTTTTAAGTAATGACAATCAAGATAATTAATAATTTTATTCAGTGAAATTGCTATACAATAATGAATATTTAATATAAAGACCTTTATTATTTCAAAACCTGCTGTATCCGGCTGGGCATAGAGACAAAAAGACGCCTGCAGTAATCTGGTGTCACTCGCTCCATCCATGCATGCTTGATCGCATCCTGAAGATCTTGTACAGAAATTCATACAGAAAATTATAGATAAAAGATAAATATCTGTAAAGATAAACATATATATGTACAGAAATGTGCTGCAGAAGAATCCAATCCCCTTTAGAATTCACTATTTATGGGCATTTTTGTGCCACAGAGGTGAACACCCCGTCTTCAGAAGGTAAAACATCCTGCCACATTTTTGTTCCATCTGTTAACCAAACCAGCTTATTCTAATTAGCGCTCTAGCAACTCTTCAGCCAGAACTAATTAGAGACATCGCCTGCTTTCTGCACAGGGAGAACTATAATTACGCAATATCACATGAGCGGGAGTGCTGATATTCAGTACAACAGCATGACCTTGATTGTGATATTGGTTTTATACAGTTCCACAAACACCATTTATTATCAACAGGTTATGATTAGATTTTTTCATTTAACCAGTCAATTTTGCTCCGCCCACACAATTAGTGAGCGACAGTTAGTGTAATTAACAGGGGTGAGGTAGAAGATGAGGTGAGGAGAATAAACCATGGAGGTGGTGGACAGTCCTGAGAAACTGGCTGGTGTAATTAACAGTTGTTAGAACACCTGGGCCCCGGAGTGATACATATACTGTATAGCAGTTAAACGTCCCTGTGCTGTTAAGCTCTGCTAGCATCAGTACCCGTCGTCGTCGTTGTTAAAAGTTAGGTTTAAAAAATCAGCTAATCAGCATCTGACACAAAACTGCTCATAACTTCCCTTTTTACTCAACATTTTAATTTAATTTGAGGCACAAGTTTCAGCTTTCATAGTGTACGCCCCATTTTTTGGAGTATGATGAGTTGCGCTGTTGTGTGTGTGTGTGTTTGTGTATTGAGCATTGTGTATTGGGGATTCTGTATCTTCCACATGCTCTGTGTCTACACGGTAAACTATTGTGTTTATTGGCTCTGTTGAGTGACTCATATAGCCACGCCCACGTCGAGGGAAAAGTGCTGGGGAAAAAAATGCTAGATGCTGTGACAGAATCTGGCACAAAACTGTTTATAACATCGCTTTTACTCAACATTTTGATTTCATTTCATGGTGCAGGTTAAACTTGACGCAGATATCTAAGTACCATTACATTTCATCCAGACAGTTTTGCGTGATGCTGAGACATAATCTGGCTGGACAGAAATGTTTCTGGGACTGTTTTCGGGTTCTCCAGTGTATAAAATGTAGGGATGCACCGATACCGGTATTGGGTATCGGCCTCGATACCACATTTTCTAAAGTACTTGTACTCGTTAAAAGTCCCCCGATACCGGGGACCGATACCA
>JAQMYI010000023.1:19611697-19625883 GCA_030014275.1 Clariallabes melas | reverse complement strand
GTACCTCTCATCCCTCCCCTCTGAGAGAGCTCGGCCAATCAGCTCTCTCTAGACCTCCGGCTGTGAGAGGCAACAGCCTCACCTGGGAATCAAACCAGCGATCTCCGGATGATAGGGCGAGAACTTTACCACTGCGCCACTCGGAGGCTGAGACCATCTTGAGTAAAGCCGTGACGCTGACATGATAGTGCCGTAGTATTAGCTCAGCAGGAACTGTGAGAGCTGTAACATCGTTCCAAACATGTTGGAAAGACATTCAGCGTTAGGATTGTGTTTGTTTTGGAAGTTTAGAATGATGAAATTACATTGAGATAACGTTGAATGAACGACCCAATCACGATGTTGCAACCCCAGTTGGATCCTTTATTTGGAGCATTTATTCCAAGTAACACACATTCGCCATTGGTTTCTGACAAGGGTTTAGATTTCTGATCAGAGACACAACAGCTTCCTTTAAAAAGCCATGTTAGCCGTGTCATGCCTCTCTTAGCGTTGGAAAGTTACTACTATGTTTGATTTTCTTAAATATATGGAAATTTTTACCATGAGGTGCATCTTTGCTCCCAAATGATTCTACTTTAATATGATGTTTGCACAGCGTTCAAACTGCCTGACATCCAGTTTTACAGAAGATGTCTCAGACGTTAAACTGTTTCTTACCCGTTTGTTTGTTTTCCAGTCCAGTATTTCAACTTCTAATTTTTGTTCGTCACTGACTCAACCGTACACGGTACGATATGCAGTGAAATGCTTACATGACTGTGTGTAACCTTGAAAAGAAAAAAGAGAAATAGGGAGGCAAAATGCTAATAGGAAAGAATAAGATTACAATTGTTACAATAAAACAAAATAAAATGCAATAAAGTATAAAGTAGAAATATGTCAAATATATAAAAATGTAAGAATGTAAAAAGTAAGAACTGTATAAATAAACCGTATAAAGTTTGAGTACTTCAGTCCAATGTGCAAATTATTAAAGTGGTTGGTTTTGGGGTTCCAACACATGTGTGAAGGAAAGATAGCAAGGTTTTGGTAAATTGCTGTTGTATTTTTTTTTTTTTTGTGGTGCTCATTATTATGTAAATGCATTTACACTGATCAGTATAACATAACATTATAACACAGACCATTATACCAAGTATTGTGTATTTTGCCCCATATGCCACCGGGGCAGCTCTGACCCCTCTGGACATGACCATACAAGACTGCTTGGAGTGTGTTGCGGTGTCTGGCATCAGGATGTTGGCAGTGGATGCCTCCCACAGATCAGACATGTTTACATGTTAGTCTGGTGCACTCCATGGGTGTTTGATCGGATTGTAATCCAGGGAGTTTGGAGGCCCGGTTGACTTTCCAGTGATTTATTGCTGCATTGTTTTTTCTGTAGAATCGGACAGGACTGGCTGGATTTTGGCCCAAGCGGGCAAGGATGATCCTTGGATGCCCATGATGTCGTGTTAATGTTATGGCTGATCAGCATGTTTCCTAGTGGTCCAGTGCCAAGCATCTCACTGAGTGGTGCTGTTACTGCAGTAACTGACGTTTGAATCCTGCTTAGGGTTGATCTGCTGGCTGTGTTTTAAAAATTGTTTTTCTAACACTGTATTAGAGTCATTCATTCAACATCATCATGTGGTCCTCATTGTTCCAATGTCATTTCTTCAAAATGAAAAAGAACTTTCTAAAAACATTCTACATTTACATCTAGGCATTTGGCAGACGCCCTTTTCCAGAGCGACTTACATTTTTATCTCATTATACATCTGAGCAGTTGAGGGTTAAGGGCCTTGCTCAAGGGCCCAACAGTGGCAACCTGGGGGTCATGGGGTTTGAACCTGAGACCTTCCAAACCGTAGTCCAATGCCTTAACCACTGAGCTACCCCTGACCCTAACATTTGTAGCACTGACAAATTAATGTCACCACAGTGGTGTGACAAACAAAAGACAACCAAAGTGAGTGTGTGTGTAAGTGTTAAATATTTGCTGAATCACTGCTGAATAATCTATAACCTGAAAATATCAAGCCAGTGTGGTCCAGTGGTCAGAAACTGACCATTAATAATCAGCCAGAGAACCAATAGCACAAAAAGGTGCACAAGAAAAGATGAGCCAGGTCTACTGTACTGGGAATTAGGGAAAAAAAGTGTGTAATAAAATTGCTAGTTAGCTCCATCCTTTTTAATCATTTTGCATTATAAGGAACTGTTCTTAGAGCGTGAGTTTATATTGTATGTACACAATGATATGTCTATTATTTTATTATTATTATTATTTTTAAATAGGATACATATTTTTATTTGATTGCAGATGTATTAGATAGATAGATAGATAGATAGATAGATAGATAGATAGATACTTTATTGATCCAGAAGGAAATTTCCAACATCCAGGAGGAAGGAGAGTAACATAATAACCAATAAACATGTAGCAGCAATTATAGATTATCAATCATGTAGTGTAGTAAAAAAAAAAAAGGAAGACGATCATACTACAACAGAAATTACTAAGGTAAACAAAAAAAGAGTATTTCATATATTATTCTGCAAAAGAGTATTTCATATTTTTTTCATCTTTTTTGATAGCCTCATGTTTCAGAGGTAAGGTGTCCAGGGATACAGATTTTCAATCCTGTTAATTAATTTCATTTTTCTAATTAATTGATTATTGCTATTAGGTGTGTCTCAAATTCATGCAATACTATGCAGAAATGTAGTGAAGTAGAAAGTACAGATATTTGTTGGAGGATGTAGTGGAGTAAAAGTAAAAAGGTATCCAGTAATAAACTATTCAAGTAAACTACATACAGATATGTGAAATATGTACTTAAGTAGAGTAACAAAGTAAATGCACTTATCACCTCTGATCCTGGTACAGTATTACAGTACCACAATTAACAACCCCGACTCCACTGCCACTGTCTGTACACTTACCGCTCTGTTTCATACTCCGCCTGTTTATTTCACTCGTTTGTAGTGTGAGAAGACCATGATGGCTCAGTGCTGGTTGGCCTCCAGGGTCAGGGGTTTGAATCTCACCACCGGTCTGTGTGTGGAGTTTGCATGTTCTCCCTGAGCTTGGTGGGTTTGTTGAGATGTGTTGTTGGCTGATTGGTGTTTCCCAAAATGGATGATTGGGTGTGAGAGTGTGTATGAGCCAGTGCCTTGCAATAGGTTGGCATCCCATCCAGGGTGTCCCACTGAGCTCCATGGGATAGGTTCCATGTCCTTGTGACCCTACACAGGATAAGGGCTACAGTAAATGATACAGTGTAAGCATCTCATATATTTTAATATCTTTTAAAGTTTGTAATTTTTAATTAAAAATCATGTTTTTGGTCTGTCTTTGTGGTAAATCATTTAAAGCTAATCTGCTTTGTTACCTGAGGTCTGATTACTTCCTGTATTGTCCAGTTTTACACTTGTATTTCACAGTTTTTCCAGTTTCGCACATTTTTTCAGTACAAAGGTTTTTTTTTTTTTTCGTTTTTTTTTTCTTTTTAAATCTTGGCAGTGTACTTGCAGCATTTGCTATAATTTAAACCAGCACATTGGTTTTATACTAATGACTGCCAGAAGCCCAATCATGTTTAAGTAGTCTAAGGCTGATGTAGAATTTGCAATAGCTGGTAACGGCGTAATTATATGGAACATGCTACAACCGATTTACTAAAGTCCCAGATAACAAGTATTCATTTGCATGTGCAATCAGATTAATTGCATGCAGAGTTGGTGGACGTGATATGGATGATTTACGAGAAGGACTGAATGAAGGACATCACGTGAAACGCAGGAATAGAGAGCAATATGCAAATCAGTGTTTGTTTTTTTTCTTCTTCGTGTGCTATTTGTTTTCAGTGCCCACTGCGACTGAAGAGCTCGAAGAGAATCAGAGATGAGTGAAACGCCGATCACAGACATTGAGACGTCTCCAAAAACTTTCTAATTCCACATGAGTGTGCGGAGTGTGGAGAGATCAGATTGGATTATGTTCGGCTTTAAAAAAGAAACGCTGTCAGCATCAGAGGTGTAAATGTGTAGTAATGATATGTAAACAACTTTACAGCTAAGGAATAGCATAAAATTGGATTGTTTTGAGACCCTGAACATGCAAAATTGTGAATTTAAATTAGGACATTATGAAGAGCAATTTGGAACCTCACACCTCCAGGGTCGAGGGTTCGATTTCCGCCTCGAGGTCTGTGTACATGGCTTTAGGCTAATTAGGCTAAGTGAAATTTCTAAATTGCCCGTTGTGTGTGACTGTGTACTTGTGTACGCTGTGATGGATTGGCACCCCGTCCAGTGTGTACCCCGCCTCGTGCCCGTGGGATAGGCTCCAGGCCCACCGCGACCCTGTGTACAGGATAAAGTGGTATAGAAATAATGGTCCTCTAGCAGCTGATAAAGATGCAGGAAGCCACATGTGTATACCCCTCTGCCTTTAGCTTTGATCCTGGCACCCAACATGGCGGCCAATTTATGTGTGAATATGATTCCTCGTGCTCCCAGAACCACTATTTAGAAGACGAAAACCCTCCATAGATGTGATAACCTGGTGATTCAGTACATTCAGGTGGTCAGCTGACTTCATTTTATTGCCGCATAACGTTACTGAGTCTCGACCTGAGTAACTGATCAACCCCAGATCATAACACTGTCTCCAGAGGGCTTGTACAGTGGACACTATACATGATGGTGCATCGCTTCATGTCCTTTCCTTCTTACCCTGACACGCCCATCACTCTGGAATAGGATCAGTCTGGACTCATCAGGTCACATGATCCAGTCTTTATACGATATTTCCTGAGTCTCACTAACAAGTGATTTGCTTATGACCACGCATTAAACTGTTTAGTCCTGATCCTGTTAGTTCTCGTTAAATCATGCATGTGGAAATACTCTTACTTTTCCTATTAAACATAACTCTGGTTTCTACCGTCATCTTTTTACCATGCATCTTTACTAACCGTTTAAATGATTGCATTTATTCAATTCAATTCAATTCAATTCAATTTTATTTGTATAGCGCTTTTAACAATTGTCATTGTCGCAAAGCAGCTTTACACAATCAAAAGAATTATTTAAGTCTGTATGGAATGTGAGTGTGTATGAATCAAAATGATATGATATAATTTATGATATTTTTCTGACCACATTTCTTCTATAGAGTCGTTCAGCGCAGGCTTTGCAGGTTTTAATAATGTATTATTAGTTCTTATACTCAATTCCAGTCATTTTAAATCTCCTTAAGTGTTTTTAGTACTGAAGTGGTGACTTTTTCTTGTTTTTTTTTTGTTTGTTTGTTTTTCGGCTGGGCAGCGTATATTATATTTGCTATCTAGAATAATATTTGCAGTGTTTATGCAGGTTGACAAGGACGCTATTCAAGATGTTAGGATCATCATCACATATCATGCTCTTCTAGACGTTATGCTTTATACCATGTGCTCAGACCTACACGATTCTATCTCTATATCAACGGTGTACTACTTCATCAGATCTCTCAGATTTGTCTCGCAGGCTCTGTTGATGACAGGGTGTGTATTTCACATAAATTGGACCCCGAGTGTATGCAGTCTGAGTTGGCTCTATTCAAACAGCTCTAAGCTTATATTGCCGTCTACAAAGCTTGTAACCAAGGCAACAGTTGGCTGGGAAAAAAAAAAAAAAAAAAAAAAAAGCCAGTGCTAGATCAGTCATGCCAACTCAGATGCAATCATAGAAGATCCGCGTCTGGCTTTGATAACTAGAAGGGCCTTGTCTGTGTTTGTGTTGGAGTCAGGGATAGTGTATGAAGCATACTCTTGGAGCTTGTAGAAGCTCATCATGGTGGAGAGCAGGTTGAGGACTGAACGAGCGGGCTGAGAGAGCATGCCAGGAATGACCAGATTGCTCAGCAGCCTGTGGATGAGTAGGCAAAGAACTCAGACCGCCTCCATTATATTTGTTGTATTGTGGGGACTGAGCCCAACTAATGTGGCGGGTCTTATAACATGCATGTAAAACACTCTTGCTTGGGCGACATCTCTTGACTTTGCATCGTTACTTGGACAACATTAAACAAGCCAATCATGATCTATAAAACATGACGTATAAGAGGATGTTTTATGAGATTAAAATCAGTTCAGCACTTATTAAACATCCTCAAAACCTATGCCTTTAAAAAAATAATAATAATAATAATAAATTTCTGGCTTGTAACACATCAGCGCGCCAAGCCTCGGGGAATCCTGCTGCCACCCATCACGACGAGTTTGTGTTTGATTTGGTGTAATCCACCTCATGATGGGGTAAAAGAACGTAGCTGTATGAGAAACGATCGACCTACCGCTGTGCCGCTACAAACCACGACACAAACACAATCATGTAAAAGTTTTCCCCAGCCCTGGGTTTAGCATATTTATAATCAACACCAGCATAATATATTACTTTAATTGTGCTATGAGCTCAGGCCTCTGCATTATTCCATGCGATGTGATTAAGTAAAGCCTGCAGCACTCCGCGTGAGCCGTGGTCTGTTTGCTGTTTCTACATTAGACATTTATGGATGCAGCAAAAAAAGCGTATGGCTTAAAGGAAGGCGCAGTCAAGGGCAGACAAGCGAAAACAATTGCTCCTGTTGTAAGTTGTTAAGTAATACATCCGGCTGCGCTGTGTGACAAATTTGTAAGGCTTTTGTTGTATTTCTCAAGGGGGTTGTTCGAAGGTCTACTCTGCCATCATAGGTCTGAAAGGGGAAAAAAAAAAAGAAAGAGTGCACCGAGTTCGAAATGTAATTACTGATGTCAAATGACACGCGTTGTAACGTTCTTGGTTGCTGCATCATTACACTGAAATGATTACGTATCAGCATGGTGGTAACAAGAAGCGTGTAGTGATGTGCCGGGAAATGGCAGGGACGCTTATTAGATTTTTTTTTTGTCCGTGTGTGTGAGGGTTTCAAGGAAACAGCGAGTAATCATATTAATAACAATCTACACGAGACAAGTCTGACACGGCTGACCTTTTCCTGAGGTTTTTGCCTTAGAGCATGCTCGAAGGTTGCGAACTTAATTGAGACGTGAAATTATGGCATTAGCCCAGAAAACGGACAAAGACATGATGTGAACTTTAGCTTCGGAGGCTCTGTAGTAAGCGTACTTCTGAATCGCGGCGCTCTACTCACGACACACAGCACCGTAGCACCTCTAATAAGCACATGGGTAATGTCTCGCTCCAGCCAGAAATGGCAGATATGTGCGATATGGCCTCCTGCCTCTTTGGTCAGCGTGTTGTTGGAACCGCGACAGCTTAGCGAGGTTGAGGCGCATACGTATACATGTGAAAGCGGCAAGCCTAGTGTGTTGTGCTCTGTACTCGAGCAGCGGGATGGAAACTCGGGCCAGTTCCTCGGCAGGTGAGCGGCTCTGAGTCACCGGTGCTGTCCAAGGTGCTGCAGAGTGTGGAGGTGGACTCTGGCACTACCGCTCGGGCCACACACCCGTAATTAGTTTGAAAAGCACATGACTGAACTTACTATTAAGTGTGTGTTTTTTTTTTTTTTTTTTAGAATCCGTGACAACCGCGAAAGCTTGCTGATTCTCATTCACCTCTATTTAATCACTATTTTTAGTGTGGCGAGTGCACTCTACTGACTGATGAACTACATCCTTGTTATTACTGTACGTGCTTAATAGCAGCGCTGATCCGCAAAAGGATATGGATGGAGTAGAAAACGCTGTATAATCTTGCTTTATATCAAAGGGAATTAGAAGTTCTAAGCGAAAAAAGATACAAAAGAAGCGTCTTTGAAGCACCTGTTTTCCCTCTCACTCTCTTGCTGCGTCTCTTTCTTTCTTTATGGGTTTGAGTGTTTATATAAGAGAGAGAGAGAAAAACGCTAGTGAGAAAGGTCCTGTTCATACAAATCCACATCACTCATTAAGACAGTCTGTGAAAGCCGCTGTGATATGAAGTGGACCTTGAGCGCTGTCGATAATAATATCTGCAGAACAGACCTGTCAGTCTGAATACAGGGCGACGTCTGTCTCCGCGTTCAGCTGCAGGGATCTGACACTCTTGTTTGCCTGGCTTCCATCCCCCACCGACATGTGACAGTTCAGAGTGAAAAAAACAAACAAACAAAAAAAAAAACAACAAAAACACACACACAATGCACATACACACATTTACATATACAGAAGATGCATTCAAGGACACATCCACACACACACACACACACACACACACACACACACACACACACACACACACACACACACCGACGCCTTTGTGAGTGTCGATCTGTTGTCTGAGACGAATTGAATGTCAGACGTGGAGATATAAATTGGAACAAATGAATCATGATTGTGATTATGATTATGATTATGTTCTGCACTGAATTCACAAAACTCATGTTTTTAGCCCACGTGGCCTGATCCTTCCTAGTTTAATATTTAATGTATGGATAGTTACTTTATCACTTTGAAAATGTGTCCTTTGTTAATACTGCACATAGTGATGCAGAGAACACAAATAGAAGTAGACCAGCCTCACTTGATAGCATTCAGCAAATATGCAGCAAACCCATCATGATCCAGACTGTGTCTTTTAATTGAACAAAATTTTCTGCTAAATGATGCAAAACTGAGGGTCATGTGAATGCAAATGGATGTGTTTTGCAGCTGTGATGTGATTTATGACGCTTGAATGACCACCGTGTAAGCAATAGAGTTGGGGGGAAAAAAAATCAATTCAGTGGTGCATCATGATTCTTTTGTGTGGCAATTCATGTAACGCCACAACATGACTCCAGAATAGATTTTTATTTTTTATTATTATTTTTAAATTTACATTTATATATGTTTGCATTTGTGTTGGGAAAACTCTGTTTTCTGTGCTGTTCCTCTGTAATCCTACAGGTGGCGTGCTGTAAATGACTCAGACATTGGCAGGCAGCGCAGCATCCCGTGTGGAAGGAGCGAATTATTCGCTATGTTTGTTTGGAATTCTAACAAAATCTAATAATAATTATAATAATAAAACTAATTAAATAGAGTTGAAAGAAACGATGAACGGGCCCAAGCACCTGCACCATCGCCAACTAGGCGCACCAGACAACTTGTGTTTTTTTTTAATTTTGAGCATGTTAAGACCTCCAAAAAGCCCCAGATGCTGGAAAGAAAATCATCACACTATGGCATGATGTCACTATAATGTGATGTCATTATGATATTGAGCTTCTTACGGTTACCATTAAGACATGATATATTATAGAACTACAGTATTATATGTAACTAAGGGAGTCATTAACCACTTTTTTGCCATCAGTTTAAGGCCTCACCTCTCCTTATAAAACAATTGGGCCATTCACACACACTGACGTAATAGGTGTGATGTCATAGTGCTCGGTCTCTAATTAATTGTCGTATTTATAAAATCGTGATACTTACAGCACAGAATCGCAATTTAATTGAATTTAATTTAGAATTTAATTTACTTACAGCTGGCGATTCCTGTCTCTAGCAAGCAAATGCTAGTCAAAGACAGGAATTAAATTGCAGAAGCCACTAGAGGACAAAAAAAAACAGTGTCATAATAATAGGAATGTTTATGAAGTTATTATAAGTATATAAGTAAAACAACTGTTGTGATACTGGTTTTAAATTCGATATGCACTGCATATTTGCACTTTTGAACTCAGCATTTAACATTCTTTCATTCATTTATCTTCACTTATTATTTTAACCTTGGGGGGGATTTTGCGTATATCCTGTGAACGCCATTTTTTTTACATTTACGTAAACCTGATAGACCACATCACACTTATTGTACATTTTTCAGGACATCTCTGGATCCTATAAACTCCTTACGAGATTATATGAGGTTATAGAGAATGAATAGCCCAAACACAAACACACACAATCACACACACACACACAAACACACAAAAACTCATTTATATGTTTTTCTTTGCAAATTACTTTCATTATGGTCTCCTTTGGTAAATCACCCACATAACTTCCACTAATTGAGGGTGCAAATTTATTTGATTTGATACAGCTTAGGACTTGTTAGTTAAAAATCTTAGTACTTGAGTAATTTTAGGACCCAAGAGGATTAAGGTAGTGCAGTACTGTATATCACCTGCTGAAGCATATTGTGAATCCGTGGTTAAACATGATCGTGTGAGTTACTGTTTTGTTATTTGTGATTTTGCATTTGTGGTAAATCTGACTTCTTTTGATTTATTTTCATATCCTGGTCCTGTCTTCGCAGCTTTGGGTCTACACCTGTTTCATTTGCAGATTTATCTGTGGGTTTTATACCCTCTACATGGAATTTTATTCACGCCATAATGTGTTGTCGAGCCATTCCTAGTTTGGTTTCCAGGTCTTTAATTATTTTTTTTAAATATGTCAAATATTGAATATTGATAAATGCCTTACTTAACCGATTATATTTAAATATTTCACGGAGCCATGTAATAACACGCTTCAAAGCTGCGAAGCAAAGAAACACAGCACATCCTTCAGTGATGCACAGTAGTCCACCTAAGTGCAAATATTTGATAAGGGCCATAAGTTATTCATTATACTTGTTTCACGGTTCCCTTGAACCAGCGGTGTTCGCTCCTCCCTATTAAATCAAGGCTGTGCTTTTACAGGGCTGCTGCCATAGAGACGGCGGAGAGATCAGCACCGGCTCTCTAGCTCCACCCCACGCTCATGGCGGATCATTCTAACTCAAAACCATAAGGATGTGCATAAACATGCCTTTTCAGGAATCTGTATGGCTCTTGGCAAGGGTACAGTCGGTACGTCTGCTTTTCATCAGCAGTGTTTGAAACGCAAACCCGCAGCAGGCGTCTTTCTCACCTGTTTAGTTCGTTGAACCTCAAAGGGTAATGGTGATGGGTGACAGTTTGTAAACCCACGCAGGCTCCTGTGCTTTTTTTTCCTCCTGGCAGCTGGAGGGCGAGTGCAGAAATGTCATTAATCCTGACAGTCATAAAAGGGCAAATGCGAGACCCTCCTCATCGGGGCAGCAAACCATGGCTTGATGGAGAAGGTGTACAGGAGTTCAACTGCATCATTAAAAACAGTTATTAGTTCTGAAAACATCGTATAGACATTGCGTAATGCTTGATTAGTTTAGAGAATACAATACAGAGCAGGGAATCTGAGCGGGTCCTAGAGCACATATTTTCTAAGAGTGCCAATAATTCTGGATAAGACCGTAAATTTGGCTTTGCTGCCAAGTCAGAGGCGCAGACAGTTCATCTGGGAGGTTGAATAATCGCGCTTTACTTCTCCAAAGGATTTTCCTGTAAAGGGAGATGAAGGAGGAACTGCTGGCGCACTTGACAGCCAGTCTTTCATTTGCTTTAAGAGGCGATAGATTGGGAATCCATTAAGAGGCGAAAACAGTCGGAGAGTTTTGGGCGACTGTTGATATGACAGCACCTGTCATACACACCTCCTGGGGAAATGGAGGATGTGTGCACGGAACGGAAGAGGAATTCAGCGCTACGCCTGTTGATTAATACCATCTCAGCCAGGAGGACGTCTACCCCCACGGGACCAGTGCAGTGCGTGCGTGTTCATTCCCACACGGATATCACAGAGGATTTTAGGCCATGTGGGGTTGACACTAGGGACACAGGGGTCATTTAAAGGTCAAATATGGTACAACTGTAAATCATCACGTGTATGATTTTGTTTTTTATGATCTGGGCTAAAAGTGATTGAACCACCGCTACTGACGGTCCAGTTTTAAAACCGAACCGTGCTCCGTACACTATATAAAGATATGGGATATGTGATGGTAGTGGGGCAAGATAAGATTGTTCTGTTGCTTCGAGTAACATGGCTGAGTAAGAGTGTATCCCTGCGGCACAGCCTCGGTGTACACGGCGCCAAAACACGCGCAGTACCTGTGGAGCAGCTCCGCCGATCCGTGGGCGTCTCCGGGCCTGTGGAAAGTGGTGTTTCTCATTCAAGCAGATGCACAGCTACAAATTGCCATGGCAACCAGTGCTCATGCTAATTGCGTCTCTATGTGATTCCCATCCGTCGTGATAGTAGGAGAACAGTTCTCCTCTCCGATCATCATCCGGCAGAGAGGGAATGCAGCAGGCGGAGGGAGGGAGGTGCTCGCAGGAGTGTGGAGAAAATGTCTACAGGAGAAAGCTGTTTATAGATCTGCTTTTGTCGTACTGAAATGCGCAGCATTATCGAGTGACAAATCTGTTGATGCAGAAGGAACGTATGTATGAACACGAAGCCATAAATGCGATGAAGATGTGAATTTGCATTGCAAACCCGTATTAAGCTCGTCATACAGCAGGAATCTCGGATACTGAAGGATATAAACATCAACATGTTTATAAATAAATATTCTCCCTTTATACCCGGTCACGAGCAGCTACAGTTTATTGCTTGTACTTTTTTAACGGCCTGTCCGAAGTGTTAAAAAGTTTTCAAAACTTTATTTTTTTTAACATTAGGTCACATGCTTACTGTAAATCCAAGACATGATATCCATATGGTCCTTTTTGGATCATTAGATTTGATAAACACTTACTCTCTGCTGCCTCGTATTTAAAGCACTCCTCATCCCATTCATTCGTAATCGCGTTCCTGAAATGCTCTTTTCCCTGCAGTTACCTTGAAATAATTTTTGTTTTGTTTTTTGCAGAGGAGAACAGAAATCTCGTGTCCTCATCCCCCACAGAGATTCTCTCCGTATAATCATTCTACTTCATCACTCTGTCTCTCGCACTCTCACCGTGTGCTAGTTGCTAAGCAGGGGGCATGTGGTTAGCAATAAATCAGAGAACGTTCCATGCAAGATTCGGACTGATTTGCGAAAATTATTTATTTCGGCTGTGTTGTTTTTTTTTGTGAAACGGATATATAGGTTTGTTGTTACTAAACTGGATTGTTTGGGTCTTAAAAAGTACTTAAATGTCGGTTTCAGGATTGTCCTGCCATGTGGTATCGCCCGCCTTTCCGTGCCATTTCCATCAGCTCCAGTGAATTCCTGAAAAGAACATTAATGGACAAACAGCCTTGCAAGATTATAGACTACTTAAAGAAAATGATAGCTTTTGCCGATATCGAGCAGCATTTGTTTATAAAATCGTATTGATGTGAACTTGTGTTTAATGAATGTGAGACCTGCTGCTCAGCTCTGTGAGGACAATAATGCAGCAGTTAGTGTGTGGAGCTCCGCCAGCAGGACTGATGTGCGTCATCGATCACTGATCATTGACATTAAGGCTTGCTTCAGGCAAACAATAGCGCTGGTTTCATTTGAGTTTCGTGTGTATAACACTTTAAATAATGAACATTGTCACAAAGCAGCTTTACAGAAATATATACGTTTCATATATATCAAAGTAAAATTGATAAATGTATCTGTAACGAGCAAGCCGGACCAGAGGTGACAGTAGCATGGAAAATCTTTCTGAAATGATATGAAGAAATCCCAAAGAATCTTAAGAATCAAAAGAATATAGCTTTAACACGTAGAGGAAAAGTGTTTTGGTTGTGGGATTTACATTCCTATAGCTATCATGACAAGCAATCCATGTTCGAATCAGCTGCAGTCCTACGCCAGCTTCTTGGTTTCCAAGTGTATCTTTAGGCTCTCCATATGGGGCCGTCCTCAGCAGCGGCGAGTAGCTCCAGAGTGATGAGAACTCCAACCAGATGTAGGGGATCAGGACGGATCAGGCACGTCCGGAGAGCAGAAGGGGTCAGGATTAGTGATATCTCAGGAGTAGCATGTGTAGCTCAACAAGGAGAGAGAAAGAGAGGAGAAACACACACAAAGGTTATATATACTCAAATTAGATGCATCAAATACTATAAGACCTGAGTCTCTTATCTCCAGCAACATTTTCTACCATATGAAGGAGTATAGAAAGATCGGTGGTGTCCAAATTTGCATTAAGATCAAACAACACAACCCAGGAAACACGACCCTGATCAGAGGGCAGAGTACAGTAGGTCATTTACCACTTTAACCAGCGCTGTCTCTGTGCTGCGGTGAGGCCGAGATCATAACTGATACATGAATTGATGAATGTTATTCCTATATACAGTATATATATACAGGTATATATCAGTGGCGGCTGCTAGCTTTTGAAACAGGGGAAGCTCATATTAGGCCTTCATCATAAAATTCATTATGTTATTTGT
>JAQMYI010000023.1:19591658-19603443 GCA_030014275.1 Clariallabes melas | reverse complement strand
TAACTGTTCATAACATCACTTTTACTCAACATTTAGATTCACTGATGGTGCAGATTAAACTTCAGGCAGAGATCTAA
Organism: Clariallabes melas; assembly: GCA_030014275.1. NCBI lineage: Eukaryota > Metazoa > Chordata > Actinopteri > Siluriformes > Clariidae > Clariallabes > Clariallabes melas. The sequence goes on along the minus strand of JAQMYI010000023.1, from coordinate 19,603,366 downwards.
ATACTGCAGGAGATTCAGTAAATTCTGTCCAGCGGTCAATTTAAGACGCATGCGCAGTACGCTGTTAAAACTTACAGTTTATAATCTGGCACAAATCTGCTCATAACTTAGAATCTGCTCAAAAATCTGCTATCTGTTCATGGAGATAACAGAAAGTTCCAGCTCTTACTGTTTTTTTTCTTTCTCACGCTCCGCTGATTAACAGGCGCGATTACGGTTTCAGTTTTCCAGTGCCATAGCTGACCTAGATATCCTTAATCTGTTGTGTGTAGAGGAGGTTTCTAACTCACATGACAAGGAAAGATGGCAGCTGAAATTTAGTGCAGATTCATTACATAATGCTCGCTTATTTACACTGCAGGTTCATTACTGGCTCAGCTAAATTGTTGGTGTACAGTCTGACTGTGCTGCTTGTCTGTTATTGTCGCTCTGTCCCGGCTCTATCCGCTGATATATTAGTTGTCATTTGTTGCAGCCAACACTTGTTGGTGGTCTGTGACTCATACAAAAAAGCTGGCAACTATGGGGGGAACAGAGTGAGGTTAAACATCGTTCCACACTTGTGTAAATGATCTTTTAATGCCGCGAAAGGTTGCTAAGTGATTGTAAGATGACATTAATTAGCGGTGTAGACGACACTTCTTGGGCAGGACCCAGAAAATTAGGATAGACCTGAAAGCACATTAATTTTTTGCGCAGTTAACAGATGGCAAAGCAAAAGCAAAAGATGGCATCTGGAAGCTTATTCCTCTGCGGAGGAAGCGGAGCCTTATCGCAGCAGGACGCCGAGGCCGAATAGGGATGAAAGACACGGAGATATGGGAAATGAGGGACACAGGGAATGAGACCGATGCTGTTTGATGAGAATTTGCTGTGATCTTACCATGAACTGTTAGCGCGGGGGCACTGGCTGAGAGATCTCTCTTGTTTGCTGCCATTTGAAGCCTTCAGGCCGGGGCCCTGTGCTAACAAGGGAGCTTTATTTAGTCATGGGCACAGTCCTAACTTAAGCCCAATTCTTCCTTTTTCTTCCATGACGATGACGATGATGATGATGATGATGCCTGTCCCTGGAGTGCATGCATCTTCTGTGACCTTGTCAGAAAATTTATCATGCATAATCCTGAATTCGCCCCTCTAATGAAATGGAACGGAGCACCCGTGCTGCTGTAAGGAATGCTATGACTTCATGATGAGTTGCCTACATTATAAGACCCAGTCACCTGATGCAAAAAAGCATGGCTAGGCTAGTAATCTTGTCACAGTCGTAATACAAATAAGGGGCGGCCTCCAGTTCTGTAAAATGAGCTCAACACAGAAGTGCCAAAACATGCAGTTCCTCAAATGTCCAGTAGGCTCTACTCCAAAAGTGAGTCAATCCCCAGAGGCCGCATGCTAAAATGTCTAAGATTACAACAGAAATATACATGTTTATTGTATGGTGCAAAAAAAAAAAATGCTTTTGGACTCCATTTGGATTTTCCATTCATGATAACTTTACAGGGGGTGATTCTTTATGCAACTCTTCAGTTAAAATTATATTAGGCCATAAAAGTATGCATAATTAGAGGTATGGCGGTTTTGAGTGACAGCTGCATTGTTAGACCCTTAGCAGTCTACCGTGCATCACTTTAGCTTAGCAGGTAACTTGAATTGTAGGAGTTTAACTCACAAATAATGTAGGAGTTGACACGGGATGATGTGTAAGTTATTAAAGAATGTTGTCCAATCAAATGCAAACTAATGTTAGCATATAAATTGGTGTTAGCCACATTAGCATTGCAACTACACTAAAGCTAAGATAGCTACAGTAGCTTGTGGTAACTGAGGGTAAGTACGCGTGTTCCAACCCACAGCCAGGCTTTGTTTGTTGCACCCATTTACCCCTTCATGGATTTACATGGGTTTAGGCGGAGAGAGCTGCTACCGAGATGGCAACGACCAGACGACCAGACAACCAGAGCTTAAAAACTCTCTTCAGAAAACCTTATTGGTGATGTCATAGAGGCATTGTCCAGTTCTTATTGGTGACATCATGGAGGGTTTGTCCAGTTATTGGTGACATCATGGAGGGTTTGTCCAGTTCCTATTGGTGACATCATGGAGGGTTTGTCCAGTTCCTATTGGTGACATCATGGAGGGTTTGTCCAGTTGTTATTGCTGACGTTACTGAGGGTTTGTCCAGTTCTTATTGGTGATATCATGGAGGGTTTGTCCAGTTATTGGTGGCATCATGGAGGGTTTGTCCAGTTCTTATTGGTGACATCATAGAGGGTTTGTCCAGTTCTTATTGGTGACATCATGGAGGGTTTGTCCAGTTTTTATTGGTGATATCATGGAGGGTTTGTCCAGTTCTTATTAGTGACGTCACTGATGGTTTGTCCAGTTCTTATTGTTGACGTCATGGAGGGTTTGTCCAGTTCTTATTGCTCATGTCACTGAGGGTTTGTCAAGTTCTTATCTATAGATACAACTCATGAGGCTATGATATGTACCTAAGCTGTAGCTCAATGTATGTCTAGTGTGAGGTTACATTCCAGTTGTGCATTTCCAACAAATTGGAGCCAACAGATTACATACACCCAATAAGTAAACAGCTGGTCAAAATGTAGTTAAAACAGTGCTATCATCAAAACCTCATACTCCCACCATTATATGTACATTTCTCCACTGATGATTATCTCTTGTGCCTTTACTTCTTTAATCAACAACTAATACGTTATTTTAATGACATGGATAAAAATAAATAAATAAAAAGAATCACAGCTGTTGATGTTGCAACATTATCACTAAACCTGCCACTTTTAGCATGAGTCAAGCATTAGCGTGTTAGTCATTACCTCCTGATCGGAGCGGCTGATGCTGAGCAGAAAGGTTTGTTCTGACACAAAGACACATTTCCAGATTTAGCCATATGGCAAATGTTCACAAGACAACAAGATATAGGAGACAGCTCTCTGGATTCTGCTTCCGCTTCGTTGCCGGCGTGATTCCTTCAAGGGCAGACAGTTTTACAAGAGTTCTTTATAGCTATCCAAAGTCAGCCATTTGTTGAAGGCATTTTCAGTGATTTGACCCTAATAGAGGAAGGATGATGAGGATGGTGTCACGGTGCACATAAACACTTAAATTTCCCTTCCCTAAACACATAGACCACAGCAATCAGATAGACCTTCAAACAAAGGGAAAACATAATGATTTCTGTGTTGGGTAAAGCTGAGTAATAATGTGAACATCTACTGATTTATACTGTAAGATTTTGGAGAATATACTATTTTGGAGGAAAATCCTATATAAATCATATTAGGCTGAAGCCTTAAATACTTTGGAGTCATTTATCGTAGTTTCAGTGTTCGAGCTGAAGTCAGGACTGTGTTCAGTGTTAACAACCCCAAGTTCAAATGTTACATCAATATTTACATGGAGAAAGTTCTCTGTACTGAGTCAGTGTGCAAGCCAGGTGTTTTGGGTGAATGATTCAGGTTAATAAAATCACTTAAATGTAATCTATGTCTTTGGAATTTCTCAAGTGTCACGGTAATGAGATGGTGGTGTTTATAATGTATAGACCAATGTTTTGTCTCTTCTTTTTCTGTCAACAGCAGTAAGATTCATATACCTTTATACGATCTCCCTTCAAAAAAATAATCATTTAAAATGCTATTTATTTATATTTCTTTATGAGATTTGATACTAAAATTGGTTTAATTTAAACTGTTGCTTAAATTAAAAATAGATGTTTTTTTGGTAAAAGCTTTAAAAAAAATGTAGTGTCCGTAACCATGTCAAATTCATGTCGCAATATCCTAACAATTTAGTATTTTACTGTAGAATAATACACTTTTTCATATTTATGTCTTTTTATGTGAAATCACATAAAATGACAATTTAGATCATCTGAAGATATAATTTTAAAAGAAGTTACAGCACTACATATAAGGGCATGAAATTGTATTTAGCAAATGTGTTTCTTTTTATCTGATAAAAATATAAATGTGTATGCATATTTACAAAAAAACAAACGAAGCATGGATTGGGAGATAAGAAGCATTAGGCTTTATGAAAAATGGTGTTTTATGATCCTATCTAAAAATTCACTTTTTGCACCTCCTGTAGGTGAGAAACTTTTTAGCACCAATACCATGGTTTGGCAGATTACTAATTGTTTAATACCCAAAACTAATACCCAACGGTCTCCATATGAGTATTAAACAAGGTTATATAGACAGTGTATCTGGTGTCATGACCTCAATTGAGTGCATTCAGATCCCAAGATCCGACTTGGTCTCATGTGTCATTACATAGTTTTAAGTGTATTTACAAGGACCAAAACATGAATTTCGTGGTAACATACAGTAGTTCCTGTACATCAAACATTCAGACAACGGTGCAGGACTTAATCCTGCTGCTTGTTCGAGTACAGTTTTGGTATTAATTATGAAATAATCAACTCTAAACATGACTCTTAGTGTGGTTTACCATCATCAGTAAGAAATCTATAAATCCTCTAATAATATTTTCTCTACTTCTATGGTTTGTCTGATGCCACCTTCATGCCTACAGTATGGCTTCTACAAATACGTTAATTTTAATGTAATATGGAAAGACGGGAAAAGTCGCATCTGGGACGGTGGAACGAGGCGAAGACAGAAGAAAACAAGGAACATGAACAAATATAGAGAATAGATTTTTCTCAGCGTTGGACAAGCTTGGATGAGATGGTGCTTGGGAAAGTCTTATTTTGGCAGTCCTGCATTCCTTTTGGCCTTTTAAGGAGATGGACGGATGAGTATCAGACAGCCGGGAAAAGGCTCTTGTTATAAAAGAAAAAAAAAAAGAAAAGAAGTCTTCGAAGACAGTGACACATCATCGGTTTAAGCAACTCTGGCTGTTGTTTGTCTGTAAGACTTTCTTAAACTGTGTTCAATATCATCAAGGGAAGGAGGTTACACTGCGTGGCCTTTAGTTCTGTCAACCTTTGTCATGATTTATTGAGCAGAAACAGCATGTCTCTGTTTTCTCTGGAGAGAGAGGTATTGTATGTCATAAAATGTAGCATATAAAGTGCAGTAGGGGAACCTGGGCTGGTTGTGTGTGTGTGTGTGTGTTTGTCAGAGTGTGTATTCCTCATCCTAGTCTCACAGAGACTTCCATGACAGCCTTGATCTTAATCTCTAACAATAAAATGTTTTCCTATTCCTCATGTTATTCTGCTCGAGTGGCTCTGCTCCTCTGTACCCTTTTCAGAACGATATTTGATGTGCTTTCTTTCTCTCCCAATTTGTTTTCCTACATCCGACATGATTTAATCATGTATTTTCAAATCCCTAAACAAACTCAAACGCTGCACTCTCACCTGTGCTGAGGTTCAAACCCGGGACACTGACAGCCTGCCAACGCCACTTTTATACTGAGCTGCTCTACTACGCGTTTAGATTGTGCTAATTACATTTAAAAGTAGTTAAACATCAGTACCAACCTGATTTCATATTTTGTAAAATCGTTTTGTACGTTAATACTTCAGGAATTTATCGTGTTTATTCTACATAATTCAGTCCGGTAATTATAAACATTAAATTAAGCTGATGGTCAAAACACACTATTGGCGCTGATAAAAAATTTTTTATGTTACACATATAATACAGAAAATGTGTGTGGCCAAAGAAGCTACTAAAGTTTATGCAACATGAAAGTGACTTCTCACTTCACTTAAAATTTCAAGTTGCTAACATTTTTGAAGAGATGATTTAATATGCGCCCCAAAAGTGGCCATTTTTTAGAGTTATACTGTCTCGCTTTAAACAATAATCATGTAAAATGCAAATGATTTATATTTCTTGATACAGTGAAAGCTACTAGAAGCATATGACCTGTAAAAAGTGTTGCTTAAATCAGTTTTTGGTAAAAGCTTAAAAAGCAACAAGTCTGTAGTGTCCGTAACCATGTCAGATTTATGTTGCAATATCTTAACAATTTTGCAATTTAGAATGATACAATTTTTCAGGTTTATATCTTTTAATGTGAAATCTAAATTGGCCAAGTTTCATCTGAATGACAGTTAAGATCATTGAAAGATTTTAATTTTAAAAAAGTTACAGTTACTACATAAAAGTGCATGAAATTGTATTTAGCAAATATGTTTCTTTTTGTCTGATGAAAATATAAATGTGTGCATATTTACAAAAAATGAAGCATGGATTGGGAGATAAGCATTGCGTATTATGAAAAATAGTGTTATATGATACTACCTACTTTTCCACCTACAGTAGGTGAGACACTTTTTAACACTGATACTGTACCATGTTTTGGCCGTGCGTATATAGATGATGAGAAAATTGATAAGTATGATAAAATATTATCATGTTTTGATGATAAAAGTAATATTTATATCTGCGTTATATTTCCTTAAATTCTTCTTTTGCCTTATCCCGTGGGGGTCGCCACAGTGGATGATCTCGTCCACCATATTTGATTGGGCATAGGTTTTTATGTCTTTCTCGACCTTCCCATTATATCTGAGAGTGCAGTTTTGTAACACACATGCCTGGGGTTCCCTGTGAGCCTTAGTGGTCTGTGTGAAAAGTGGAGATATGTAATATGAGCTCTTTAATCTGACCGACCACATATAATTTTTTTCTTTGTAAGCATGCTGCCCCAGAGCTCCTTCTTATCAGGGGATGATTTCATTTATACAGCTTTGAGCTCTTCTCATTCTCAGTCATGGCTCATTGAAATGAGTCTGACAGCTCTTTTTAGATTTCTATTTTTTTTTTATCTTCTATCAGAAAAGCAGATCTACATTAAACATGAGATCAGGCCTGGCATTTCAAGCATTGGAACGCTGATTGCCTCCTTGGAGGGTTCTAGCGCTGATGTTTTCAAGAACATGGAATGAGAACAGGGTCTGTGCTTGTGTTTACAACTGGGTTTGTGAACATACAGTATTTATGCTCAGTCAGACATGGGTATGTGGATTATTGTGACTCATCTGATGATATTTTGGATTCTGGAAAGATGTTCTGATGATCCCGGTGGTTTGTCCTGATGCATTCTTATAACAGAAGGTCAGAGTTGTGTTTGCAGGTCATGTACACAGATAGCCAAATCTTAAGTTACATGTTTTGCTTCCTCCCATTTCAAACAACCAAAGAAACAACAGTTATGCTAATGAAATGAAAACGACAGATACCCTTTAATCTAGACAAATCATAAATGTGTTAGAGTACAGGTCAAGTTTTTCTTTCTCAAGCACTGCTCATCAAATATAAATTCATGTAATTTATGTATTTATGGCTATTGATTAATGATTAGTTAAAAAAAAATTAAATTTTGATCCATCATGTACATTTAATAGTGTTCTTATTGATGGCCATCTTCATTTGATGTCTATACTTTAGAGGGGATTGGATTTAGGAACCAGGACGTATAGGACATAAGTGCAAGTAAACGGCAGGCTTTTATTTTATTGGTATAGTTCTGAGGAGACTTCGCAGTGATCTGCAGGTGTCAAGCTTAATTCATCCTCATGCGGAGATTGGGATCAGGTGTGTCTTATTTTTAGCACTCCAGTGATCCAGAGCGTGCATGCTGGGAATTGCAGTTCTTTCCGCTCGCGTGTCTCGCCCTTGATGTGAGGTGATGTGAGAAGCACATTTAAATATACATTTAAAAAACTTCTAAGAAGTTAATACAGTATATATTTTTTCCTTTTACTGATTGGTTAATGGAAGAAAAATGTGGTATTTGCTAGAGATGGAGGAAAAATGTATTTAGACTCTACAATTGATTGTTTTTAATTCTTTTTTGTTATTTATATACTGTATGTTTGCAATTTAGGTAGTAAAACTTTCTCTATGATCCTACAGGTGGTGTGCTGTAAACTGTGCACACATTGTCAGGCAACACAGCGGTTATTTGCTTTTTGAATTTGGACATTTATAAAATCATGAAACTTAAAGAATCGCAATACTAATCGAATCAGCACCTACTGTAGGTATCGTGATCATATTGTATATCGGGTGGCTCCTGGGGATTCCAATCTTCAGTATTTGGAATGTCAAAAACCTGACATACTGCATGTATTTAACCCACTACAAATAAAAACTAATAGTGCACATACAGTATGTAATGTCCACCATTGGTCCACCTTGTGTAAGGTCATTTGTTTAGCTGTCTTGATCAAATATTTTATAATTCCAAGATTAGACAAAAAGACTGTGTCACTTTTTATATTGTAGGTCTACTTTAGAATCACAAATGGAGTGCTTATTTCTCACTGATTATATCATGATATCTTATAATTATAACAAAATATGACTCAAACTATAAAATACACTGAACAAATACACCAACAAAAATGTGGTGGTTCTGGCCTCTCAGGCATGACTCCACAAGACCTCAGGGAGTGTACTGTGATGTCTGGCACTGGGACGTTAGTGGTATATTCTTTGGGTGCTGCGGGTTGTGGAGTAGGGCCTCCATGGATTAGACTTGATTTTCACATTCCATGACTGCTCAATCGGATTGGGATGTGAAGATGTTGGAGGTCCTGGACTCTGTCAGTTGGGCGCTCCATGCACAGCGGGTTTTGGTGCACTGGATGTTATCTATCGTAATTATTTGTGCTGCATTATCTTTTTTGTGGGATTGGACCAGCCGAGCTGGCCTTTGCTCTTTGCTGGCATGTGTGAGGCTTGGGTTCTCATGATCCTGTCACCAGTTTACTGATATATAAATAATAATCAGAGTTAATGTGCTAATTTTATACAATATGGTGGCGTAGTGGTTAGAACTCCTCCGGATACTCCGGTTTCCTCCCACAGTCCAAAGATATGCAGATTGGGCTATTTGGCGTTCCCAAGTTGCCCGTAGTGTGTGAATGAGTTTGTGAGTGTGTGTGTGTGTGTGCGCCCTGTGATGGATTGGCACACTGCATAGGCTCCAGGCCCTCCACGACCCTGTATACAGGATAAAGCGGTATAGACGATGAATGAGTGAATGAGTTATGTGGTGTTAATGTTATGGCTGATCAGTGTATGTTTATTTATTTATACCGTAACCTTTTTTTTTTTTTTTTTAATTACATTTTATTATGCTGGAAAGAAGAAAATATTTTAATATTATGTCTATTTTACTACAATACATTACGTTCAGAAATGTACATTCTTCTGTTTAATGAGTTCATTTATTTTTATTAGACTTACATATTTTACTTTACAGTAAATCACATTTATCAAAATATGTTAATAAATAAATCTTTTTTCCCAGTGTGGCGTCTGGCCCAGAGACCCCGAGGTGGATATACTGTACTGTACTGTACACTGTGAATGAGACACCAGTTGACTGTAGAGCCAAAATACAGTAAATTCGCCAGTGCAAGCTGATATCTAACACTTCAGCTCACCAACAGTTATGTTCTAATAGATTGAGGGAGCCAAAATTTGTGCTCAGGATTAAAATCCAAATCACGCAGCTTTACTGTTCCCTTGTGCTACACTGATTGGTCTGTAAGTTGCCTAATTGTGTCCTTGGAATGTATTATTATAAGAATAAATCAAGCACTTTTGGTTAAATTCTCGGTGTCTCCGTGACTCAAGCCCAGCCCCAGTGAAGCGTAATGAAATTTCTCATTTTACTTTGGTGCATTTTTTTTCACCCCCGTAATTAATAAGTGCTTTAGAAGTTTTGTAATTAAGACTATAGCGCAAGGAAGAAACACAAAACCCACGGCAACAACTAATAAGCAAACATTCACACTTAGATGGAAGTTTTTCAGATGGATGAAAATGTGGCATTAATCTTAAGAGATCAGTTTGCCTTGTAATGTTCGGTAACTTGTAATTAAACATTGTGTGAGTTTTCTTTCCTTGACTCGTGGCCACCTGGTTCGAGCATGTAAGCATGCTGGTTATACTCCTGAACTGTGTGACCCTGGGCATGTTCCAGCCCTGCGAGGACGTCCAGTGCCAATCTGAGTGGTGCATCATCCTCCAGGTAAGAACTAAATTTTTTTTTTCATGGATCTACAGTATAACCCGACTGAGCACATGATTAACAGATGTGTCCTTTGTGCTGCCTATAACGGACTGAATGTTGCTTAATCGCTACGCTGGCTCTATCACATCTCTGTATCTTGAATGCAGCCACCATCATTTATCAAACTCTATCTAGCTCTCATCCAAGATCCTGTTGCACCGAAGGGTGTGAAGGTGGAGCGGAGGCTCGGCCGAATATCATTTCCGAAAAGGCATGTTGTTAGTGCAAGTCTGTGATTGCTCATGGCACTGGCTGACACCCCCGTTAGGCCTCCGGGGGTTTCGTGTGTCTGTGGGGATGGTGTTGGTTCAGCATTTTCAGACGGTGGTATCAGTCGGATTCAGTCAGAGGACACCTAACAGGATGTACCACATTACCTATACCTTCCCCACTCCGTCCCTTAGGACTGGCATGTCGTTCAACGCCTCCTGCTGAGGTGATCCATTCTGACTGATAAAGAATGTCATATTTTTTTCTGCCTGGAAATTAAACTTTTCCTGCGGTTACGTCAGGCTGAGACCGCTTGAGCGATGTACAGTTCTCCTGGTTAAGTGAAGAATAACAGCTTCCTGTTTTTGGCTTTGTCCCACTGGTCAATGTGTAATTACGGTGTTATTCTTGTGTCCTCAGGCATTCGATGACTGCATCTTTGCCTTTTTCGCTGTGGAGATGGTTATCAAGATGATAGCTCTGGGGATTTTCGGATCTAAGTGTTACCTTGGAGACACATGGAATCGCCTGGACTTTTTCATTGTCATGGCTGGGTGAGAGATCCATCACTGTAGCACCGGTTTTACAACAATCTTTCCTGTAAGGGCTCCTATTCAGTTAACCCCCACCACCCCGGCCCGGCCCGGTTATTATTGGGAAAGGGTGGTCAAAGTGAGTAGAGGCAGACTGGAATTAGAAATCAGGATGGGAATTTGTCCTAAAGTGACCCTCAAATGTCCAAAATAACAAAACATAAATAAAGGTGCAGGAACTAGAATTCACCTATTTTAAGATTTCCCCAAAACAACAGCAGTTACTCCTTGTTACGTAACGTAGATACATTTACATTTATATTTAGGCATTTGGCAGACACTCTTATCCAGAACGACTGACAAAAAGTGCTTTGAAGTTTCCGTCTTTAGATAGATACATACACCGGGTTACTACAGTAGGTTAGTAACTAACTGCATTCAGTCAAACACAGTTGGGAAAGGGATTTATTTATGCTTTTTTTTTTTTTCAAAGACTCAGCCGTACGTACATTTAAAAGAAGTTCATTCCACCATCTCGGTGCCAGAACAGAAAAGAGTCTAGATGCATGTCTTCCTTGATGGAGATGGTGGGCCCAGACGATGCAGTGCTGGAGGATCAGAGGAAACGTGATGCAGTGTGTGGTGTGATTAGAGCTGAGAAATAGCCTTGAAATACACTGACTGGCCCAGAAGAAGTCATTTTGCTATTTAATGGCCTTTGGCTATGATTATGGCACAAAACAAGGACTTTCAATGAAATTAAGATCAGGACTGTGTAGTGTCCAGTTCATGTGTGATAATGATTCCTCATGCTGAGTCCTGGAATACAGTATGTCCCGTGCTATCGGAAAGTAGAAAACCTCCACAGATGTGATAACCTGGTGATTCAGTACATTCAGGTGGTCAGCTGACTTCATTTTATTGCCCCAT
>JAQMYI010000023.1:19520199-19537112 GCA_030014275.1 Clariallabes melas | reverse complement strand
TTTAAGGTCTTACTCTGTAAAACTAATTACAGTTTTTCACTGTAAATTCTACGGTTATCCCAAGTTTTGTGAAATACAGTTTTATTCTGTAGCATTTATACGGTATTTTAATGTTAGAATTACGAACATTTTTTACAGTGTACACCCAGCCAAACAGAGAGGTCACACCATTATTCCACACTGAGATGAACAAATGTCCAAGTGCGCTCTCTCACACCGAGTCTGGATGATGTCGACTCTCATCTGCTCATTACAGAACATCCGCCTGTAGCATACAGTAAGCGTGATAGACTCTCCAGCTCTTCTACTTCAGGCTCCATCGTTATTAGCGACGTATCATCCTACACCAACGGAATCTTTATGACAACCCGATGTAGTGATGCACAACAATACACGAAATAACAACAACCTCACCTTCTCTCAAGGTCATCGGGGTTCCCCATCACCATGGAAACGCTCGAAACTATAAACAGGAAATACAGGCCAGATCAGAGCGGTTGTGATCAGATCAGTGTGTCATGTTTTAGATGTTTGTAATAAAAAGAGTTATTAGACGTTTTAAATACAGAAACGTCCCACATGTGAGAGCCGGAACCGCTAATCAAGCTGAATATCCACAATGTCTGGAAAAATGTCTTTCATTTCTGGGATTTTTTTTTATTTGTTTGTTTGTTAATGTGTTCAATTATGGCTAAAAGTTAATCGCTTTTTAAATTTTAACAATTTACTGTATCATTTACTACAACCACACACACTGCAGACGGTCTACAGGTCTCTAATGTGTTTGAGCTTTAACGGAGAACGCAGCCATCAAGCAAGTGTTCACTTTAAAGAAACAATGATAAAGCCTCTTCCATTAATAACCGAGAGAGAGAGAGAGACAGAGACAGAATTTACGATCGAGTCTCTAAATGGGGCTTCAATAATTTTGCAAGGCACTGTATTAACCTGGACAGGTGAGGAACCATAGCGGGTAATTTCATTGACCTTGCAACATAAAAATGACATCAATGAAAAATTATAAAATAATGACAAAAGATTTAAAAAGTCTTGAAATTTTATCACTGAGTGAGACACTAAAGGGCTAAACTATTAAACTCCTGACAGGTTTTAGATCAAGACAAAAATAATGAGCAAAAATGTGGAGTTTTATTTTTAACCTCCGCAGTTAATCGATCTCATTTCATCTGATTATATATAAATTCTCTTATTCTCTTTCTTCTTATCTCGTTATCTCTTATCTCTTGTCTTGTTTATCCACTCTTATCTCATTCTATCTTTTTCCATCTACATCTTATTTCATTTCAGGTCATCATATCTATGTATTCTGTATCTCATGTCTCATCTCTCATTATCTAATCTCATGTCATTTTACTTAATCTCAATTCATCTCACATTACACCTTATCCTGTGATGTCTCTCTATGACATCTTATCTTTATATAGTTCATTTCATCTTATTTTCACCTTATCTCATCTTATCTTAAATCTCACTAAATAAAGCATCTGCATCATCAATAATCAAAATAAAGGGAATACATTCAAGTTCATACACACCATGATAATTCAGATTCTAATACCAAGTCTAAGTGCTTTAGATATCTTATTGCTTTTGAAATATTTATGAAAAATAAACAGCATCAGATCAGACCTATGACCAGTACGTCTACACTGATTCATCAGTCCACGTTTCAGCATTTTCAATGTTTTGTTGGATGAGTTATGCTGAATAAAAATGAAAAGGATTAGCAGTAGAGATCACAGATCCAGGTCGTGCTCTTGTAGTCTCATGAATATTCATATGCAACTGATGGTGTGCATGCTAATGAATATGTATAGCATATGATTAATGTTTATCATGCTAATGAATATTCATATATACATGGTACAGCTGACATGCTCATGAATATTGATACCATTTATGTTAATGTCATTTACATTTACAGCATTTGGCAGATGCCCTTATCCAGAGAGACTTACAGAAGTGCTTTGAAGTTTCCATCATTAAATATATCCTGATACTGGATCAGTAGGTCAGGGACTAAGAGTACTATTGGTATAAAAATAAAAGAAAAAGCTGATACTGTAGTTGGGAACTTCATACAGTAAGAAACGCACACAAACACGTTTTTAACTAAAGTTTAAATTTGAGTACTTCTGGAAGATGTAGGTCTTTACACGTGGTGTGAGGACTGCCGGCGACTCTTCAGCTCTTCAAGCATCTAGGGAAAGTTCATTCCACCCAATTCCAACAAGGGTCAGTTTTTCCTTGTACCCTGAGAGATGGAGAGACCAGTTGAGCAGTGCTGGAGGACCAGATGGAACGTGGTGCAGTGAAGGGTGTGATGACCGCTGTGAGGTAAGTGGGTGCTGCCTTTGGAGGTGAGCATCAGTGTTTTGGTTCTGACTCAGCAGCAGGGTGGGGTGGGAGAAGTTACGATCATTGAAAAAGTTGCTGCGTAATGGAAAAGTTTCAGAGGTCAAATGGTGCTCAGAGGCAGACCTACAGTATAACAGCAGGAATAACAGAGGGGGCGGGGATTGTAGGATGACTTTCACACAAACACACACACACACACACACACACACACACAATAACGGATTGCATAAATTGCAAAAAAGTAATTAAATAACATTTCATCAAAAAAGTAATCTAAGTACTTTTACACTGGTCAGCACTGAGTTCTCTGGTGATCGGACCGGACAGGCTTGCATTAACTCTCCACAGGCATGGACGAGCCTTGGGTGCCCACGATCCTGTCAACAGTTTACTAGAACTTACAGTCACACATCAAGAGATTGAATATAGCGAGTGAACAGATCAGGACCAAGCACCGAGCTTTGTGGGACACCAGTCTGCAGGTAGATTGAAATGGGACCATGTCAACCAATATAATCAACCTTCCTGAGATGTTTCCATAACAACTGGTCATGTACCTGCTGCATTCCAGAGAGCTAGGGTTTGTCCCGATCAAAGAATGCAACAGACACATGACCAGATGTTATGAAAACATTGATGTTAGGAATGATGCAGGTGCACAGGCATTGTGAGGTGGTTCGGAGCATTGTAGAAGGGGTCTGAGAATAGATCCAATTAGTAAGATTGAAGAGCGAGATGATTTTTGCAGGTTAAGATTATATTTTAAAATTTTTAAAAATTTATTCTACTGAATGGATATCATTTTTCCACCAGCATAACATCCAAAAAAGCTAAACATGAACCGTGTCGGGGAATATCTAAGTGTGTGTTAATGATGATTGTGAATTCACAACTCTGCTATGGCATGAATCTGAGACAGATGAGACGTGTTGGAATAAAATTCCATAAATGTTTATTTGTAACTTCCGTCATTGTGAGAAAGCTCAGCGTGTTAAAGCTCTAAGTTACCAACCAGAAGGTCCCAGCTCCAGAAAATTGCTGCCGTTGGGAAGTTGGGCAAGACCCTTCATGCTGTCTGCTCCAGACGCTGACCCTGCACATTGACATCAGTGTCCTAACTAATCAGGAATACATGAAGAACAAAGCCTGTGCAGTAATGTACAGTATATGTGATGAATAAAGGCTTAACTAAACGCTGTAACAAGCAGTTTGGACAATTCGTCTCCCTGCCAGCAGAGGTCACGATCACCAGAATATTAATACAACCTCTGACCTTCACTTCCTCTCTACTTCCTGTTTGTTTATTATGTAATCAGACGGTTCTTATGGACTGTTAGTGAAGTGCTGAGGAAGTCCCGGATCTCTCACGTTGCCTCCACATGTTCTGCTTCTTCATCGCTCTTTTGGTTTGGATTTTGAAACACCGATCAACCTCAGGCCAGGTGTGTTTCAGATTCACACTAGTCAGATGGTGGCGTAGCGCTTACAGTAGCTCTGGATTAGTGTTTTATCAGCATTGTTTTCTTCTGGCTGTGAAGTGTTTAATCTGTAGGAAAAGTCTTGATGACAGCAATCTGGTACTGAAGGGTTTTTAATTAGAGGCACGTGTTAATCATCAGAGAGGCGGAGCTTCTCCAGCTTCAAGCTGTCAATCAGAAGAGATATCTGTAAATAGTTACGCTAACATAGAATGTAACATTAAACATGAGCTGCTTTTTACTGATTAAAGGGAAACCCGTACGTTGCCTTTACACATCTTTACACATTTTTCCCGACACTTTCTGTTTCTCTCCAGTTGTTTATTTTCATACCGTCCGCGTTATACACGCCCCGAGCAATACAAGAAACAATGAAAATGAAAATCAAATCAAATTCAGGTGCAACAGCGCTGTTCTCATCTCAGACCTGCTGTAAATCAATATTTAATAAAGAGTCAAAAATCCGAACAGAAGAAAAGCTGCTTCGATTAAAATCACAATGTTTTTTAAATCTTCCTCCAAAACTAATTATAGCGATACATCAAAACGACAGCATTACTCTGTGTGTGTGTGTGTGTGTGTGTGTGTTATCTGATCTGTACTACACACACTATCAGACTAGCAGATGTGTAACTGATCCTGAGTGAATCTGGACACGAGCGGTGCCGATGTGTGTGTAGATTAAAGCCTGCGCTCGTCCGCTAATGATTAATGAGAAACACGGCGTTTATTCATGCCGCGTGTGTTTTACGTACGTTATCTCTCACTCTATCAACCTTCGGCTTCTTTCCTTCAGTTTCCTCACGGGTCGCTGAGTCACGAGGAAACGTTCATTTATCTCAATAGTGCTCTAAATAACACAGCTGACATTTAACACTGGCTTTATTCTGATGGATCGCTCTTTTACTGCGTGTGTGTGTGTGTGTGTGTGTGTGTGTGTGTGTGTGTGTACTAAGAAAATTGGTGCGCAAGAAGTTTCTGAGAAATATATTTTGAAAACAGCGGCTCTGACAGTAGTGCAGGTTTATATTCATGCGCTCGCTCTGATATGTTTTGGTTTCCGTAGCAACGGCCGATTCAGAGGGACGTGTACGAGTGCTGATGATAAACAGATTTTTTTAAGTGTGTAAATTGTTGACATGGTGAAGGTTTCTGTAAGGAGAGGTGTGTGTGTGTGTGTGTGTGTGTGTGTGTGTGTGTGTGTGTGTGTGTGTGTGTGTGTGTGTGTGAGAGACATGAGTGTAAGGAGCCGCCAGTGCGAGCGCAGTGTAACAGTCGGAACTGGAATCTTCAGGAGAGAGGGAGGAGTTTGCGCTGCTTTGCGGTTTCCTGGTCACGTGACTAGCTGCGATTTGTCTCTTATTAGAACGAGGCTGGTGACAGAACGAGTGTTTATCGCTGCTGTAACATAAGAGACAACAGGAACTCATTAAATCCAAAGACATTAAATGTAACTGTAAATGGATATGAAGTATGATGTCATTGTTTATTGGATTAAATGATGTAAGTGTTGGAATAAAGCTGTGCTTTTACACATCATCCTCTCTGACTGACGGTCGTGTGGTCCATAAACACCATCATCGTGTGTTCTAATGTATATGTGACAAATCACGGCTTCTCCTTGTTCAATATTCACATGAGGAGAAACGTCGCTTTATATGAAGTTCACGTTGCAGTTATTCAAATCAGCTGCAAGTAGTTTTTTAAACCCCATCTCATTATCTCCCCAGTTTGGTCACCGGTTCTCACCCTGACCCGCCTCTACCCAGAGAGAACGAGTCGAGGAACGACACGAACCAGGCATCTTCATTTAACCACTGGTGGTGATGATACACAGGACGGCGTAACACACTCTGATCTGCCTTCTTCTGCACACACAGGAGCTCACAGACTGTTGTTGTGATTGACAGGTGGAGAGAGAGGATGCCCCTCCCACTCAGACAGCATGGCTCCATTGGCTGAGGATTCGAGCTAGCGACCTGATGATGATCAGAGAGAGACGTCTCTCAGAGGACAACAATGTACTGTACAGAACTGTAGCATAGAGCTAAGATAATAAACCAGAGGTCTAACACTGCCCCCTAGTGGAGCCTGCACTGATGACATCATTAGCTGTCAGCATGAACTGAAGTTGTCGAGCATTCTGTGTGTTTCAGTTAAACATTTAGTACTTTAATCCAAGACACTTTAAACTATAATAATATAATATAATATAATAATATAATATAATATAATATAAAGTCTATGAAATAGAACTCCTATAAAACTCAAGACAAATGTGTGAATGTGAGACAGACAGACAGATACTTTATTCATCCCCACGGGGAAATTCACAAGAAGCGTGTGCTTTGGCCGGGAATCGAACCCGGGCCTCCCGCGTGTCAGGTGAGAATTCTACCACTGCAACGTGAAACAACGTGACCGAATCTTTCGGCCCTCATCACACACTTCCTCTTGCCCATGTGCCTTTGCCACAGGAAATGAAATCAGTGTCACTTTCACAAACGCAGATTCTTAAGAAGGCGCTCGAACCGAACCGAGCCGAGCCGAATGCAGAATCTCAGTGTGTGCTGTGTTTATACTCTCACTCCATTACAGCTAGTGTACTTATCTCCTTTATTTGGTAAACACACACACACACACACACACACACACACACACACACCTACAGGCCTGATATCACACCAAGTCCTACCACCATGTGCGTGATTTCAAACATAACAAAGATGATACACATGTACACACACACACACACACACTGAACTTTATGACAATCAGAACATAAAAACTCCTCCAGCTCCGCCCCTCTGTTACTTACTCAGAGTTTATATTCGCCTTTTGAAGTTTTATCCTTATTAAAATTTTTGTACGTTTTATTATTTATGTTCTCCTGAAAACCTGATTCTTATTATAAATATTTACTTTAACGTTAAAGTAAGTAGCAGTAGTAGTATTTTCTGGTCACAGGCAGGTGTGTAAGCTTTTCACTTCATACTGTTTATGGTTGTGTATGTAATAAATAAAATATTTATTTTGTTATTACTTAAAAATAAATAATCAAGTGTTTTTATCTTAAAGAAATTACAATAAAGTGTCAGAATCCTGAGAGAATATATATTTGTAGATAAAAATTTTTAAACATATGTAGTTTAGTTGTAATAATTTTTTTAATGTAATGTTTAGAAATTATACGTCAGAAGTTTGATGTTAAAATGTTAAAATTATATGTTAAAATCTTGAGAATAAAAGTGACATTAAATGTAATTTTAAAAATATTTTTATTTTATTAATTTTTAGATATTAGAGATGTACAAAAGGTTGTGATTAATCTTGTATTTTTGTAATTATCTGAAATGTTATGACTAACTTTTAAGTCATTTTCCTAACATTAGTCAGAATTTTAGAAAAGAACATTGCATTTTATTTAGATTATTATTATTAGTAGTAGTAGTAGTATTAACAGTTATTATATAATTTACAAGATTTAAATAATCAAATCAAAATAATAGTCAAATCAAAAGAGAACTTTGGGAAAGATTTGCGATACTGTGCAAAAGTCTTGACCCCCTCATTCATACATATTTTCTTGCAAAGAGCCAGGTTTTCTCTTTTTTTCTCTCATTTTCAGTCCAGTACCTGTACCTGAGCCGTTCCAGACGAATGTGTGGCTTAACAATCATTCAAACATTAAACCTCATCCAACTGAAGTCCTGACCCAGTGAGAAACAGGTGCAGATGATGACGGATGATCAGGTGGTGATTAGTTTACTGCTGATGCTGAGTGGTTGGAACAGACGAGAGGGGAAATGAGGTCGCTGCTGAGGCTGTTACATAAACAACCAGTTTTTAATCTGTATCTTTAGCCACTTTGTAGCCTGTCGCTGTAAAAACTTTTGTTCCCTTTTCTTTAATTTAATCTACATCATCCAATTTAATATAAAGAAATGAGAGCCGGCTCAAGACTTTATTATAGTGAAATGCAGCAATAGGGAGGGAAGTAAACAAGGGAGCAAACAAGTGGAAGAAACAGCTCGGAAATGCGGAGAACAAGACGATAAAGTAGTCGGTAATAAAGTGTTGTTACTAAACGAAATCCTCAATTAGGACGATGGGGGAAGAGATCTAAGCACAACATTCTTCTACATTAAACCCTTGACAGCTAAACATCGAGATCTATTTCATAAGGAGAGCAGATTCATACCTTTTGTTCCAATTTACAAGCATTTAATGTATGACGATAAATTTTTGTACGCTTTTCCGGCCAGAAGCTTCAGGATCATAAAGGATGCCGCTGGACAGGATCTCTTCACTGGTGCTCTGTACTTACAGGCCAAAAAACGAAATCATTATAAACACCGTGACATGATCATGATTAGAGTCAGGGTGATTCATGGAAAAGAGTTTAGTTTGAAGCTGATAATGGCTGATAATCCCGCGGGAAACAACCATGTGATTAGGTCTGTGGCTGGTCCTCTATCATGTCAGTCAAATTTCTGATGTTTCTGTGAAACAGGTGACTGTTGAATGTTTATTTGTACAAAGGTCCAGACTCTTTAGCACAAGTTAGAGGTTTGGTTTATCTTTAGTCTGACTGCTGAAGCACATTCTCACATCTGCATTAAAACTGGAATACACTTTTGTGTAGACAGAAATAAACAGATCATGTTTGTTCCCATTGTGTTCTAATGAGGCTTTAGTGTAATATGAAACGACCTGTTAATCATGCTAATCTAAGATTACACATCACCCAGTGCATCTGATTAAACACATATTACACATGCATAATGCATGAAATTGTAATGACGCTGATCAGGTTATGGATTGAGTGTTAAATAAATCGTTTGTTTCCATTACGCCAGGACACATGGATTAAGAAGAGTCAGAGTTTACTGTGTTTAATCTAAAAGAATCCGAGATTAAGGTCTCCATCCTAAGTGTTTATAAATTGGAATTGTGTTCCTGATATTGTTTTTTTTTTTGGGGGGGTGTAATGCAGTAATGTATGTTGTGGCTGTAAACAGGATGAAACTGTAGATGTTTCTCTCCTGACAGGTGGAACCAGTTAGATCTGGCCATTGTGCTTCTCTCCATCATGGGCATCGTTCTGGAGGAGATCAAGATGAACGCTGCCCTTCCCATCAACCCCACTATCATCCGTATCATGAGGGTTTTAAGAATAGCCCGAGGTATTTTATATCCTGTCTCCTAGCTCGTAGCAAATTCCGCTACATTTTGTGATCAGACTCATTACGAACATGAATTTCATGGTGATTTTGGGTTTTCTTTGAATTAATTCTTTGAACTTGTACATAAAGTACATAAGGAATAGAAGAAAAGCCCGAGAATTTGGTGCACAGGTTTTTAATTTATTTGGGGATTTTGGAGTCAGCACGGGGTCGTACTGTAGTTATATACAGAACACTAAACACTATTTGGTTCCTTAGCAAGCTTCACCTTTAGCAGACGTTCTGTTAGCAGAATGAGCTTCTGGTGGAATTCTGGTTGGATATTTATCCATTCTTCATGGCAGAATTGGCAGTTAAATGTTTTGGATTAGCCTGCATTATTCATTCCACACCCAGGAGCGGGGGAGCGGGGTCTCTTTCTTGCATGGCAGCTTTTCAGTCCATGGTGATGTAAAAAACTTGCAGACGGTGACACTGGTGTTCCAGCAACTTCCAGTTAAGGGCAAGCCTGTGTCTTGCTGGTTCCTCATCATCCAAACCAATTTCCGCTCAGCTGATGGTGACAGTTTGGGTTTTCTCCTAGACCTCGGCAAAGTGGCTCCACCTCCCAATAACTTGTACTTACAGCTGTCTGAATCTTGGAAACTTGCGTTGTTTAGAAATGGCTCCATTTCGGTCAATCCAGTGAGCGCCGTCGAACAAACCCTCTTCATGCTGCACGGAGAATCTACATAATAATCGATCTTGCTGTATTCTTCGATAGAAAAAGGCAGATTTGAGGAATTCCGTGAAAGCTCGATATTGCCATAACATTCATGTTCGTGATGAGTGTACAGTATGTAGTGTATGTACAGTATGTAGTGTATGTACAGTATGTACTACTGCAGTTGTATGAGCAGATGCTTATTCACAGCTATGGATAGTAGAAGGAATGTTGAGTTTTATGCATTTTTTGTATATTTGTTTCCCCAGTTTTGAAGCTGTTGAAGTTGGCTACAGGCATGAGAGCATTGCTGGACACTGTGATGCAGGCTCTACCACAGGTCCTCGTTTTTTCTTCCATCATGGATAGCAGTGTTAGTGTGATAGCAGTGTTAGTGTAGGAAAGTTAGAGAGCAGAAGCCGTAGAGTTGTTTATGCCATTAATTGTTCATTAAATCATTTTAAACACTGCGTTCATTTCTTTTTAGGTGGGGAATCTGGGCTTGCTGTTTATGCTCCTGTTCTTCATCTATGCCGCGCTCGGCGTTGAGCTCTTCGGGAAATTGGGTCAGTGCTGCGTTTCTTGACTGCACTCACACCCGATTCTCACTTTCAGTTTCAGGGGCTCATCATCGCCTGCCGTTTTTGATTTTTAGGTCGAAGAGGGTTGGAATCGATCCTAAGGGCAGCTTTTCTTGTTAATCTAGAGCTCTTCCTAAATTACTGTTCGGGAGGGGGGGGTTGGGGGCAGTTTAACGAGTTCTGCTATTCCCTGGAGACTTGCTGGAGCTTACACTTGTCATAGCAACGTAAAAAAAAAAAATAGGGTAGAAAAGTGTGGGATTAAGGTCTGTTTTGAAGAACAGGCAGCCTGACTGCATTCATTCATTTGACTTTAAAAATAATGCGAATGATCCAATCTGACATGTTTTGTGGGCAGATGCGTATTTTTCAGTTCAGTTTTCCACTTTTTTCCCCCTCTGTTTTTTTACACCTCATTTCAGTTATAATTAGGAACGCTTTAAAAATGAAACACTTCAGCTCGAGATGTATTTAGCGAGCCTGCGCTTGACTGTTGCTATGCGTTTTCATACTTTATTTATAGAATGCACTGACAATAATCCATGTGAGGGACTCAGTCGACATGCCACGTTTGAGAACTTTGGAATGGCCTTTCTGACCCTCTTCAGAGTTTCAACTGGGGACAATTGGAACGGTATAATGAAGGTATTTTATCAATGATTCATGTTAAAATGGAATCCCCGAAATGCGTACAGTATGTTGTTAAGTGGCGTCTGTAATGCTCCGTGTTCGTGCAGGACACTTTAAGGGAGTGCACCCCAGAAGATAAGCAATGCCTGAGCTACCTGCCCTTGGTTTCCCCTATGTACTTTGTCACCTTTGTGCTGATGGCCCAGTTTGTGCTGGTGAACGTTGTGGTGGCTGTGCTGATGAAGCACCTCGAGGAGAGCAATAAAGAGGCCAAGGAGGATGCCGAGATGGATGCCGAGATTGAGATGGAGATGGAAATGGCCCGGCGTCTCAGTAACGCCTCGGCCATGAGCTCTGACGGACCGGAAGGCAGGGGCGGCACCTACATGGGGCCCAGGCCACATTCTCCAGGACAGGTATGTCACCTGAATCTCACAATATCATCTTAAATCATCTTTGTTTCAAATGAAAGGTTTTGAGTGGCAGCATTTGCACAGTAAACATAGAGAGTTGTAGATTTTAACCGAATATGTAATAGTACGATACTTCACATCAGTGAATGCGACATTTCCGAATTTATGTCTGTGGATGGGTTGATGGCTGAGTGCAGAACAGCCCAGGTGGACCTTTAATGAATTCAGTGCTGATTTGGCGACTGCGTGAAGAAAAAAAGTGCTGAAAGGTTACTGGGAACGCGTCTCTATAGTGGACTTGGACCGTTTCCTGCTGCAGTCTGTGAGCAACGTCTCTGCCAGGCTGGTGCTACTACAGTATATGTGATGTCTGTCACTTGTGCCAAGGAGACAATATTTTGGATTGGTTCAACTGATTTTATATGTAAATATAATGTGTATCAAATGTAAAAAGCATTATTCTTTATCACTGTGTTTCATACAAGTGAAGTGTGTGTCTGTCCTCTCCAGCACATACTGCTCTGACCACACACACACACACACCTAAATGATAAATGAC
Source organism: Clariallabes melas (assembly GCA_030014275.1). NCBI lineage: Eukaryota > Metazoa > Chordata > Actinopteri > Siluriformes > Clariidae > Clariallabes > Clariallabes melas. The sequence goes on along the minus strand of JAQMYI010000023.1, from coordinate 19,525,183 downwards.
ATGATGTCTAGATTGAGCTGAACTTGTTACAAAAGTTATTCAGCTCTACAGTGTGGGTGAAAATGAAACTAGGTAATATTTATTGGATATTGAACTTGTATTATCACCGGAGTGCCACCCCATGGTGCTGCACCGCTCTGTTTTGCTCTGCGTCCGCGGTTAGACCAGCACTTTCCAAGACGATGGCTGGAAATGACACGGACCTCATGGACGACCTCCAAGACGTCCAGATCTTCTCACTCCATGTGAGGTTTTTGTCTGTGGTGGAGATGTACAGGACAAAGACCTCGCACACTGGGGGACATGGGGACACGGATTCCCGGAGGTTCTCAGCAATATTCCAAACCACTTCCTTTAGAAGACGTGTGCGTTCCGTCCCCGGCTGTTAGAGGAAACTAGTTGATGCCACTGGTGCCTATGTTGAAATTTAAAGATTCGCTTTCATTTTCCTACTTAATAAAGTACACGTACAATTTGTTTCAATAAATTTATATCTGAAATATGGACTTTATTATCAATTTTTAATGCCTAGTTACTTTTCATCAACCCTCCTGTATAAATAAATGTGATGAAAATCGCATTCTGAGAAATGTAAATCCTTTTTTAAACCGGATAATTCACTGATAATGAACATTACTGCATAATGAACATGCATTATATGGAAAGTTCTAGATGTTCCATTACTTAATATAAATAGTGTTTGGTTCCCTGGTTATGAAACTGAGCTCGAAGTTGGTGCAAAGAGAAAAACTGTTGATGCATAATCTGTGAGCAGAACATTATACTGTATAGAGTCTGTAGACTAGAGGAGCATGTCTGACTTGCGTAACCTTCAACAGCCTGTTTTTGCCGTAATGAAAGACCAGCTCTATCAAAAGATTTAGCCGAGGTCGTGCAGATCTTTACTTTGTTCAACTTAAAGATTGGAAATTGCACAGACTGGTGAAGACTTTCTGCTTCCCACGATTAATGAATCTGTTTGTTTTTTTCCTGTATAATACATTATACTGTATATAGAGATATTATCTGTGCTCCAGCGCCGTAATTTAACAGTGAGCTTTGCTTTAATATGTCGCTTGGATTCCCTGTAGTGGGTAAAATGGAAGTTATTAGTATGTAACAGGCAGATTAAAGAGGATTATGTGTCTCATGTGCAGGATGAACGGATGCAGAGAACTCAGGGGAATTTCCTGTCTCCACGGAAGATGTCAGTGTCCAGGATGCACTCTTTGCCTAATGACAGCTACATGTTTCGGCCGGTGAGGCCGGCCAGCGCTCCGTACCCTCTGCAGGAAGTGGAGCCGACTCAAGCGTACCTAGAACTGGGTACTTACCACTTTTCAGTCTTGATAAACTTTTTGTTTTTGTGTTTGTGTGTTTCTAAAATTGAAGACTGAACGCTGGAATGATTTTCCGTACAGGCTCAGTGACCTCGATCCACTCGCAGCCGTGTGAAGGTCATTGCTTACTCCAGGTTCCTGACGTTCATCCTCAGCCCCATATTAGTATTTGTATGCCGAGGATCCTCAGTCCAAACTCGTCTCCCCTCCATGTTTCAGGCAGGCCTCTACGCAGACAGGTGCATCTGTCTTTCAAATTGTTATTATTATCATTATTATTAGACTTTTCTAGTTTTACTTACAACATGCTTTTTAAAATTTTATTTCAGGAAGCGATCAAGAATGACTCGATCGATGTGCAGATGAGTGACTCTAGAAGAAACCTGGACAAACATATTAGGAATACAACAGTCGGCGTCACCCACCAGGTGCCGCGGATCTCCGCCCCCAGCAGCCCCCTGATGTCTCCTTTCTTACCCACTTATTGCCACATGCCCAGTGTCTGCCCCCTCCAACACCCTCAGCACCAGAGGATCGTTCCCCCTCGACCATCCAGCCGCGCCAGCAGCAGCCCCAGCGACTCCATGTTTGACTCGGTCGACCCAGCCGACGAGGAGGTCCATCACATCAACAGCTCGGCCCGGCTGTGGGCCGGAGTCCCGGCGGAGGGGCGTTGCCACTCGTTGTCCCCCTACGTCACACAGTGGCCATTGCCTGTGAAGAACTGCACGAGCGCCACCAATCTTACTCACTACAGTTCCAAAGACAAGTTCTTCAGTGTGGACAGCAGGGGGTTCCTGGACAAGCCCTGCTGCATCGAGGATCACCGGCGGCACTCCATCGAGATCTGCTCTTCTGCAGACGACGGCGCGTTCGAGCAGGGAGTGGGTGAGAAGAGGTACCTGCCCGCGCGCGGACAATCGTTTCACATCCAGAGGAAGAAGAAGATGAGTCCTCCGTGTATCTCTGTCGAACCCCCCATAGAAACAGTGCTCCCGCTGTCTCTCGTGTCCATGAAGAAACTGTCCGAGAGCACACTCCTGCGGCGACGGACGCCGTCTTACGAGCTGGCCCTGCAGCGCGACTCCCTGGACTTCCTGGAGCACCAACTCCCCAGTCAGCCTCTCATCAAAGTGGAGAGGCAGCCCTCACACTGTGGCGAATATCTCTCTCTCCCACGGTTCCCCTTCCACCAGTCGGACTCGGGTTCCTGCGTCCTGCATGACAGCAGCCCGTCTGCACAGCCCTCTCGCTACGACGCCGCGCTGGAGGAGTCCACAGATTTCAGCACAGTAAACAGGACTGCTCAGTGATGCGGATGACGGTTTCAGGCGCGTGCACACACGACGCAGTTGTTTTGGACGTGGAGGAGCAAAGACTTTATTCAATAGCCAAAGTTGTTTTGTTTTTTTTTCGAGATGTATAATATAATGTAAGCCAGCCTGGAATGGCAACTTTGATACGAGCGTGATCGGGCACGATGGGATATGCAATTTCAGGTTTCCATACGGAACTCTGGTTCTTCTTCTTATTATTATTATTATTATTATTTCATTTTATTTGTTTCTTCCCACTGCTCAATCACATTGATTCGAGTTCAGGATGTGTGATGGGTTTTCTTTTTTGTTCTTTCATTTCTTTATCCATCTTGTCATTAATATTGCTGTTTCTGCAAAAGGATACACAGATTAAATAAAAAATTATATATATATACAGTAGGCTTAACAAATGGTCTATATACATATATATATATTTAAAAAAAAAAACATACAAGAGAACTGTACATGATCCGATCTGTACTTTATTAAAGCATATGTTGTAAATTGAGGAAATATTGTTCTGGTGAAGAAAATAGATCTATTCATATGCACATATTTTTATAGAGATCTTTAATGTTTTTTGCACATATCAATTTGAAATTCAAGTTGAAATGTCTTTTGTTGTCCTCTTGTGAATGTACATTTTCTAATCGAATAGCAGTGGGAACAATTCTAGTCTATTTAGACCTTCTAATACTGAGATGATTTTTATTTTTCTATTGGGACGCGGGGTGCGACATATTTGAAGTAGATCTAGTGACAACCAAACATCGACTTATCTGTAGCCTGAGTGCAATACACTGTAAATGTTTATGTAAGTTTGACCTACCCTGTTAGGTTGCTCGCGTTTTATACGTAACATAGTAACGAGCATCTCACTAGAACACGACCTTATTCCATAATCGGATTCATCTCAATGTCTTTAGTAAAGGATTCACTCACGTTACGTCCATCACGTCATTGAATAAGCGGCATTTCCGTGACCCTCGGCTGTGTGGCGCAGGCAGTGTGCACGCGAAGGACAATAGAGGTCGTTATAGATACATTTCGTTCCTTATCATTTTTCCGAGTGTTTTTCGACAGGGTTTATTTTAGCGTGAAAGTGATCAGGTTTACCTTTCAGCGGTTTCTCGAGATTTGTATTCAGTAAAGAGAGACGAAGTTTATATGAAAAAAGAAATGCTGCACATGGGTGATTCGACAGCTCTGGGCACTTTAAACCTTCAAAATAGAGCTATTTAAAAGGTCCTGGTCTGGAAATTGCTCATACTGAGTCAGTTTGGCTGGTTTAAACTTCACCTCCAGTAATAGACAGGGTCTTACATTCATGACACATTCTATACCTACTGTACCATGACATGTTAGTGTCACTTGAGCCTTTTTGGTGCAAAATTTTTAGAAAAGAGAGAGAGAGAGAGAGAGAGATGGCAGGATAACGTGATTTCTTTTTCAATATCGATACTGAAATCTTAATACTTGTATGGTTTGTTTCTTTTTGGTTTGTAGCCGAGGCATTTCACAATCCAAGGCTGTTTCACATTAAAACTGCTTACACTGTAAATATAATATAGTACAAAGTATACGTAGAGCAAAATCAACCCAGAAACAAAAAATAACAACTCGTCTTTTTATACGCCGATCAGCCACAACTTTAACACCACCTCCAGGTTATTTGAATAACATTGATTATCGATTATATACTGTATCAGTAAACTGGTGACAGGGTCGTGGGCACCCAAGGCTCATCTACTGTATGCCTACGGGGCACCAAAGGACAGCCTGCCCAGACCGATCCCGCAGAAAAGCCAATGTAGCACAAACTGCTGAAAAAAAGTTCAGGGTTGTTGATCCGGCCTTGTTGATGCGCCAGACAAACAAATCTGATCCATGGAAGCCCCAACCCGCAACCCACAGCACACAGGATCTGCTGCCAACATCCTGGTGCCAGACGCCACAGCACATCGCCAGAGTCATGCCCCGGGGGGGACAGAGCTGAAATTAAACAATATCGTGATGTTTTGCATTGTTATATTATGGCTGATCAGTGTATTTAGACATTTGTTTCCCCAAATTAAATTCCAGAAAAGATATTATCCTCAAAATTTATGGGTGGTGATATAGTTTGGGTATAAATAAAGATTTTTAATTACTTGTAAGCTGTATTGTTCAAACTCTATACATAACAAAAGGTCTATATACTATTATAACTGTATATATATATATATACACACACACACACTTCAGGAAAAGAAAAAAAAAACGTATAAAGATTTTAATACTAAATGTATTGCTATGTTATATATTGATATACTATATATATATATA
>JAQMYI010000023.1:19491074-19507487 GCA_030014275.1 Clariallabes melas | reverse complement strand
GAAGCGATGCACCATCATGCATAGTGTCCACTGTACAAGCCTCTGGAGACAGTGTTATGATCTGGGGTTGATCAGTTGCTCAAGTCTAGACTCAGCAACGTTATGGGGCAATAAAATGAAGTCAGCTGACCACCTGAATGTACTGAATCACCAGGTTTTCTTCTTCCCTGACGGCACGGACATAATCCAGGACTCAGAGTGTGAAAGAGCGGCTCTGGAAGCACCAACTGGCCACCATATTGTGTTCTATAATCAAAACTCAATGTAACTGAATGATCTTAAAGTGTTTGACACCTCCCCCTCCCACCCCAGTCAGTGTAGAATCAAACCCCCCCCTCCTCTCCATCCATGAGCAAGATCACTCACCACAAAGATCTAACAGAGAAGGTCTCAGTTTTAAGTCGAACTCACCTCCAGAGGTCAACACCCATCAGTTGATCAGAATCCTTGGTAGCCGTCCGTCCTCTTCGCTCATGTTCCTCAGGTTATTCTCGGCCTCATCCACACTCCTGCACAAGTAAAAACAACCATATTGATCGTATACACTACGCGCTCCTAAAGAGAAAGTGAAAAACAATGCTGCAGTGTGCTTTAGCGCCAATACAATACTATAGCGTGATCACGTAAGTGGTATCTGCCAGAGTGTCTGTAAGCCAAGGACTCACATTAGGAAATCTTTCACATCCTCCACAGTGAGCTCCCCTGTTGTGTCGAGCGTGATATCAGCGCTGCTGTTTGGGGAATCCAGGCCAGGAGAGGATAAAGCACTCTGCATTTCCTCAAACATGCCTGATATTTTAGAGATGAAAACAAAACAAATCAACTCGTGTTAATGCACTGAACTTCAACAACATGGATTTCCAGACATATTGCAACACATTTCACAACATTCTTGTAGTGTCACAAACGTACACACACCATGTACTAGGAGATTTGCATCACCTTCTGCGTGCTCTGAAGATTTGCTCCCTCCTGGTGATTGGGTCTTGTAAGTGCCGTTGGCTTGAGGCAGTCCTGGTGTACACAAACTGGAAAGGTTGCGTAATAGGGAATTAAACACAAATCTATGCTGGTTGGACATTTAATAATAATAATCTACAAGTCTTTTGTGACATACTCGTGTTCAGAAGGTTCGGGAGGCCGGTCTACCTCCACTAAACACTGAGGTACAGTGATAATCCGCGCAGACAGAGAGAAACGTTTATACTCCGACGGTGAGATCAGATAAAACCCTGTCAATGGACGATGACAAGATACCGTCAGCAATAACAGCCCACACACACACCCTTTCTGAAATAAGAATATGTTTTAATGAGCTCGTCACCTTGCCCAGTCTTGGTGAACACACAGGACGCAATGCCGCTTATATCCTCCTTGCGGACGCAGTCGTATCTCACTTGCGGCCTCAGCGCGGGCACGCTGAACACGTGAACGTCCCCCAGGTTGGTCAGACACACTAGGCCGTTCTCACTGTAGTCCTCAGAAGCGGCACTGCAGAAGTTCACCAGAGCCACCTTCCGTACACGGCAGCCCTCATGAGCGGTCAGCTTGAATTTGGTCTTTGCGCTGACTTTCGGCAGAGTGAACACCTGCAACAAACGGGGACATGATTACAATGTACATGATTACAGTTCGCAAGTTGTGTATGTGACGACAACTAGGGATTTAAAAATAAATAAATAAATAAATAAATAAACTGGCCAAGTTGTATAGAAAGGGAAGTTTATTCCACCATACAGTATGAGGCATTGCAGGACGAAGTTCCAGTGAGCTAGGGATCACTGTAGTCCGACCTTATATTGATGAGATACTAAATAAATATCTGCCACATGGCACTGAAGTGAAATAGTACAGGAGGAAAGCTGCATGGCTGAATGATGGTTGTAACCAAGTTCCAAACATCATTCAATATGACCAATGTTTGTACACTTTCGTCTTACATGGTGATGAGATGTAATCCATGAGAAATTGTCTGACAGATATCATGAGATCTATATAAAAACCTACAAGTGGGACAAATCATTATTTGATCTCCTGTATAAGTTTGCACAATTCCAAAGAAATGAAAGTTTTATAACTTTTCCATCCAGCCATCTAGGAACATCTGTAGTCCAACCAGGGACCATGGAAGCCAATGGTGACCACTGTATTTATTCCCATTTTGTATTTATTCACAACCATGGGAGGACCTACGGTCAACACTCATACTCACATTTACACACTATGAGCAATTTGGGAACGCCGGTTAGCCTAATCTGCATGTTTTTGGACTGTGGGAGGCAACCACTAAGCACGGGGAGAACATGCAAACTCCAGGCAGACAGACCCGAGTTGGGAATCGAACCCAGGACCTGCAGGTACAAGGCGACAGTGCTGTTTGTTTTTATCATAGGTTTATTTTAAAGGATAGAGACAAAATATCAACCAAAAATTCCGAAAACACACTTTATAGAAAAATGTTAACGTATTTGATCTAAAAACCAACAAGAATTCTGGCTCCCACAGACTATATTTGGGATCAAATACTTATTTTAATCATTGAAATGCAAATCAATGTATACCCCCTTGTGTATCATGTGCTGTTTCTGGATTGTTGGTTGATATTCTGTCTCTATCCTTTAAAATAGACCTATGATTAAAAAATTATAGACCCTTCATTTCTTTGTAAGTGGGAAAAGTTATAAAATCTGGAGGAGTTCAAATAATAGTTATAATGTAGATCTTTCGTGGTGGATCGCAGGGAATAATTTGGAATTCACCATCAAACTGTGTATTACAGAACCAAGAGGAACCAACACATTAAACAGAAAGAGAAAAGGATCAAAAACTATGCCTTTCTGGACACCATTCTTCATGGGGCATTAAATCTGTTACTTTATATAGATGTGTTGTTGTATTTAATATTCTGGAATCATTTTATAGTTGAATTTTGCTTTATGTTGCATACATTTTGTTTAAGTACTAACAGACCCCATGGTCTCCCCAGCCGTCTATAACAGTCTACCTAATGATTATTGGATGGAAGTTGAGGAAATCTTCAACTCTTCAAGTTTTATTGCACTTCAAAAAATATTTTGAATCAGAACTACAGAAACTTACCAACTCCATTTCTGTATTCATATCTGTACTCATCAGTCCCCCTCCATGTCCTACATCATCTCACCTTAAACTGTTCCTCAGAGGCGATCAGGACCGAATGGCTGCCCTGCATATCCGGAGCTTTGGCCAGGTCTCTCGACTCCTCGTAGGGCTCGGGCAGAGGGTTTCCCCTGCCATCCAGCACGACAATGGACACGACCGGAGCTCTGTGCATGAGTTGGATCTCTTTCCCCAGCAAAGCCTCCACACTTCGCTCGGAGAACTTCTCCTGCGAAGGCACGTCCAAGGCGTAAGCGTACACGCAGCCCGAATTTGTCCCAGCCCACATGGTCGGGCCGTGATGCGTTCCTGAACGAGAGGGAAAAGAAAAAAATTTATCAAATTTAAAATTACTCCTCAGGACGTAAAAGGTTCAGGTGTCTTTTCGAGCAGGACAGTCTAACACTTAAAAGAAATGGACGTTATTATGTACCTGTGCCCCTACGTGCTCATCTGAACTTTAATACTATGCCAGCAGAATCTTATGACCCTGGGACTGTATAAACATCCAAAAACAATAACTATTAAACACCACGCCGATTACACATCAGACTGACTCACCACATTAAACGAACAATAACGCATTGTATGGAATCTCTCCTTGGAGTAATATCGCCTGCCAGATAGCCATTGGACCTGGATTGTGCAAGCGGTCTGATTTAAGAGAACATGCAGATGTTGAAGGCAAAATGGCCTGGGTGTGTGTGGTCCAGACAACGATCTGACATGCGTCCAACTCCAGCATAATCACTTTCAGTGAAACACTCCAGTATGGGTGAGTCTCTGCAGCCTTCTACAGTACAAGAGCAGTTTCCCAGACCTCATTCAAATGTTAATTCGACTTCATTTCCCCTAATGCATGCACATAATCTGGTACAATTCAATTCGACTGCAAAACATGTATTTGCATTTTTTTGTGCACAGTAACGCACGCTGTCGGCCAAATTTAAAATGCAAATACAAAGTCCATGTGTGGCGTTCAATGGTCAATGTCAAAACGGGTCAGATTCTGACGTGAACGAAACGTGATCGCAACAGTTTCATTTGCAGTTGTTCTCACTCATCACCATGCAACATCTTATTTGCATTATTCTGTATTCAATTGGTCTGAAGCTGTACATGTGGTGGCAGATTCTCTTGTTGTGCTAAAAGGAAAAAAGAAAAAGAAATGGAGATAATGGCTAGGGAAAGCTTATGGGAAAGTTTTTGGCTTTCACAAATGCACTCAGTTTGCAAAAAATGAAACGAAAAAAAAAAGAGCAAAATTATACAGCAAAGAAAGCGTGAGTTACAGCCTAAGAATAAGAAAATGCAATAAATGGAACAATTTAAATGATCATTTTGGCAAAAAGCAATTTCCCTCTGGGATTAATAAAGTTCTTTGAATCTTGAATGAACATTTCTGAGCACGAAATCATGAATGTATCGAATTAACAACAGTCAAGGAAAAACGCTACTGCAAAAACATGCTTGAATTAAAAACCACAAAGATGATCAAGTTTGTTTGTTTTGACAAAATATTTCTGGTGTCCTTGAATATTTAAAGTAATCAAATTCTCAATTTCTACTTGGAATTGATCTTTTTTTTATCTATAATATAATAATATTAATCTATAATATAATCCTTCTTTTTGGTGAAAATCTGTGAATACTGTCTGTACGCATCACTTGCGGAGTGCAATGTTGATTTGCTTATACCGTCTCTAAGGAAGGTATCGGCGAAGCAGAGGCAGCGCACCACCCCAGATAACGAATCATCAGCTGAACGGGGCTCAATCCGTCTCTGTACCGGCGTCACTTCAGCATCTTGCTCTGCTAGCTGAGCATTAGCCTCCTGGACCTGAAGAACAACAGAGACAGAACAGCGCGTGCATATGATACTCAGAAACTCATGACAGGATTATTAATTAGATAAAGGATCAGATATACAGTGCAACAAGCAGGCCACAATTAGAAAAACTAGAATGCTTATTATTGAACTCTGCGAAAGAAGAAATCGTTACTCCCACTACAATGAGCTTGGTTGGCTGGTGGCTCTGCTCCTTTTCCAGGTCATTAAATTAGGTTGTCTGGTGGCTCCACCCTTTTCCTCTACATAGAGCAGGTAAATCTGGTGGCTCTGTCCTTTTATCCTACATAGAGCCGATCTATCCATCTCAATCTTATGCTGTTTTTCTTTTTTTAAAAGACAGACAGAAGAGCACTCACTTTACTGGATGGGCTGCTGACCAACATGCGTTTCTTCCCAGACACTCTACTCTTGCGGATCCTCCTGAATGACTGACGGAGTGACTTCTTCAGGGACTTGACTCGTGAGAGAGGTCCCTCCATAGCCAGAGAGTCATTAGGATGCAGCGTACACCTATAACAAAAAAATATTACACGATTTATTCATTCTTAGCTTTTTTTATCCCAGTTAGTTATTCATAGTATGGTTGTGCTTCAAGTCCAAAAACTTGATCTGTTAAGGAAATCCAGTGTATTAAAAGTTTCTCTTTATCAAAACAAATCAAGTTGTCTAGAAACAACGATTTAAAAAGACCTCTAACTGCTCTGCACAGAAATGTGAAAGTCTCTCTTGTTGCCCCAGTAGTGGTAGCGTTACCTTGCCAGCACAGGGCTACGCCGATGGTAGTCGAAGAGACCAAAGCCGTGACTGGTGCCAAAAGCAACAAGGTTCCACTCGGCATGCAGCGTCACCGCGGTAACCGCCGCAGGGGGCACGCACTGCACGAGGACTACCGGCTGGAATCCAGGCGCGAACACCACAGAGCCAGACTTCTCCGGCAGCCGGTCATGACCCTTCCATGTGAAACCTTCGCGGTCCTGGAGGAGGTCCATGGTGATCACGTCGATCATGTGGTCGGATTTCTCGTCACACAAGTACATCACAATCACCTGAAAAGAGTAAGGGGGAAAAAAAAGGAAAAAAATTTAATTCACATTATACAATTGTGAAAAGTTTTTATTATAATTATCTGACAATGGGAGAAGGCAACACACACACACACACAAAAAAAAACAAAGATGGCGGCATCAAGCAAAGAAAGCAACTAAGGAATATTTTTTTTTTGGCCAGGAAGTGTACATTAAAATACAGGATTGTTTGATTTAAGAGGAGAAGGAGGAGGTCTACCTGTCCCGCCGTACCAGCCACCACCAGCTTTCCGCTGTATTTGCACAGACAGATCTTCTGGATTCCCAGCCTGGGGTCGTCACTGTAGGGGTCAAAGCAGCCCACCTGTAAATAAATGAAAAGCATACACAACATAATATCCTGTTAAGGTACCAGATTGCACAACATGCAGAGTACTTTAAAAATCTTTTTTTTTTTTTTTTTTTACCATCAAAAACATAACCCTTATTTCTACAAGTCTAACCAGACATACACATTAAACCGCAAACATCCAGAGCCAGATAAATGATATTCCTTTTGTTTCAGATCGTAAATAACAAGCTCGGCTGACACAAAGGAATGAAATAAAAACAACAAGCAGGGCAGCTGTGCAGGGCAGCCGTGCCATCCAGGGCAGGAATGCGCTCGCTCGGTCTTCAGGCCTGAAACATCTCAGGCTTCAGACAGTCTGCTTTTAATTAGAGGGATGGAAAAAAAAAATAAGCCAAATAACACGGCACTGTGCATCACACGAGCTGCAGACTGCAGTTCAGAGTTTCTTCCCCAGACACGGAGATGATGTAGAAAGCCAGATGTTTAGACAAATAATTAATCAAGTAAAATGTATGCATTTTTTCTTTCATTTTTGAATTTAAGTCTTACCCTTTTGAATTTGTCTCCTTCATTGAAGAGGGAAACCCCCCGCCAAAAAAACCCCTCAGAGCCACATGTGTGCGAGATCAGACCCTGACCTTTTGGAAAGGAGGCCACTCCTCCTCGCTGGCTTGGGTCAGGCTGTCGTTGTGCTCGCAGTCGGTTTGGAAGATGTTGGCCGTGTTCAGCTTGTACAGAGGTCTCAGTGCCACTCCTGAGGCGTCCCAGAAGCGCACGGTGCCGTCCTCGTGCCTTCAGGCAAACACAAACAGCGAGAAATGACAAATCATTCCCTCTTTTCATCTGCACGGTCAGAACATCCACAACTTTACTGACCATCAGAGAGCACAAAGAAAGGATGGATAGGAATTAAAGGAGACAATAAAAGGATAGAAAGGAAGAAGAAGAAAAAAAAGTATATGCAGATTCACAAAAAGTAAAAGGAAGGATAGACAGGTTGATAGAAAAAAATAAAGCTGGATAGATAGAAAAGACAGACAGTTAGATGAAAGGATAGACAGACATACAAAGAAAAAAAGAAAGTATAGATGGAGAAAAGAGAGACAGATTAAATGAAAGAATAGATAGATAAAAGAAAAAAGCAAGCAAGAAAGAAATTATATACAAAATAGAAAGAAAAAGAAAGGATTGATAGAAAGATAGATCAGACAGACAGACACATGATCAGCAGCTCACTCCTGGTCTTACGCTGGCTTTTTTTGTTGAAAGTGAATTAAGCAACAAATGATGAACAGAAGTGTACGCTGATCTCTGCGATGAAAACCGTACAACTTTTAAATATGAATTATTAAGCGTCAGAAGGACGACAAAACACCCAACACGCTCTTACCCGGTTAGCATCAGCTCTTTCTGTTTTGACTCGGGTGCGAAGTTCTTCCCACCGCATATTGGCCATTTCTGTAAAATAAAAATAAATAAAAAATAAATAATAATTTTTAAAAAACGCATTCATACGAGCCTCATTAAATCAGCATCCTCGAATCAGACGGCCGTCTCCGACACACTTTATATTCTCTAATGTAACACACATTAAAATCATACGCTCTTCATTCAGTTCATGCGTTATTGATGGCTTTTATATTAAATTCCTACATTAATACAACTCAAACTATATGAAGACTAGAGCTGTTAGACTTGATATGAATAATAATAGTTTGTTACTGTAGCATTTATGCTGTAAGCATTTTCAGCCGGCATCCGTCTCTGATTGAGACAAACCTTCGCTTTCAGAATCTGAATCCTTGTGAATAAAATGCCATCGATTTCTAAATTTAGCTCTGAATGAAATACACAAGTAAAAAAAACTAAACAAAAACCCAGTGAATGTCTCAAAGAATGTATTTCTCCAAGGATTAAACAATAAAAAAAAATATATAATGATGTTGCACAATTTTATTTTTAAGTCTGTACATCAGCTACCAAAAACAGGAACCATACAACAGCCAGGGCAGCCCTGATCCTTGATCTTATCGCTTCTGTGACTACAAAGTTTATCCTCCATATAACATCACTGCAGTTCAGAGCAGACTGACCGTGTGTGTCTGCACAGAGCACTGCTGCTGCCCAGCTCTCACCACCCTCTCCCACAGCTTGGTTGGCACGTTGGAGATGTGGTAGGAGCACGTGATGGCGGAGGAGTGCAGAGGAGCCAGGTAAGGAGCAGGGATGGTGGGCCAGCCAGGTGTCTGAAGGTCAATCACCACCAGCTCCTCCTCCAGGAGCACGACAAGGGCTGAGGGCTCGTCAAAGTCTAGACGTCGTGACGGGAAGCAAATATTGTTAGAACGCTTAGAGGAACAAAAGCTTTAGTATTGTTTAAAAAAAAAAAAATGAATCTTTGCATTAAAACACACCCTTGTCTCGATCTGTGCAGTGGATGGTGAAAAAGTCGATGACTCTGGAGGTGAAGTCCAGGGTCACGTGCGTGCTGTCCTGCAGTATGGTTAAACAGTGCCTGTCCCCGTAGCTAGCTCGAGGCATCCCGCCGCTAAACAGCACCAACGGAGCCCTGCAGAGCAAACACAAGGCACAGAGGAAGAGATCCTCCTGAGTCAAACGAGCACAGCTAAAACATGAAGGATTAGAAGCTTTCGCTTTTCACCCACTGCTGCCCAGAGCTGACACACACCCCGACTGGGTGGTCCTCCACAAGATCTTGTTCACAGCTTTGCAGGGAAACGGGCCTTCAAAAACAGAAAAAAAAAAGAGAGAGAGCATGAGAGGAAGAGAGAGAAAGAAAGCAGACTTTAATGTACAAAAAACACAGACATCTGGATGACTCACATGAGAATCTACACCATCATAAACCCTCGGGTGGACATTAACCAGGAAAATAGCAGTAAAACCACAAATAACGTGTCATTTAGACCTCGGCTATGTTTCAGGAGCGTTTTATACGAGTTCTTCTAGTTCATCTGGAGAAGAAATTTACCGCAATATTGTGTGTGTGCACTAAAACACCGCGAGGTCGCCGACGGGAACGCGCCAAATGCTATTTGACCTGGACGGGGTTTTACAAGAAGAGGTTCGCTTACGTAACTTGTACGGCGATTGGAGTGGACAAGTCAGAGACGACGGAACGTGCATTTCGCCCAGGTTGTCATTATAGTTTAAATGCAAGGATTTCATCGTTTAGGCACTCGGAGCATGATTTGATAAATTACTACTTTTCTGATATAAACTGTAGATCTTAAAGATATGATCTATAATTCAATAAATGACATGGGAAGCCTTAATCCAACAAAACTGAACCATAAGACAAACATTTCAGCGTTAAGGTCAAATGTCAAACTGCTTTAACTTCCACTGTATGGAAACAATTTACACTTTTTCCGTGATACAACGCCAGAAATGTGCACGGCCAATCAGGATTGCTTACAGAAGGATCATTTGTAATGCAGGACATCTCCTACTGAATGTTAAACACATGCGCTGCGTTCGGTCGTCGCACTGATTGACTTTAAATGAACGTGGTGTTTACTCAAACTCGGGACTTGACCTTGACCAGGTCTGTCTCACAAGGTCTTGAATATTTTTACAAGTTTGTGCATCTTCACATTGTGGTCAAGGTTTTGACTTGTATCAATGCAAAGCCTTGGATTTAATTTGGACTTGAGAACTGACACCATGGGTACTTGGAGTATTTAAGTAAGATGCACAAACACACCTGGATATGAATATGTACGAAGTAGAAATTAAAAATATATACAAGAGGAGAGCATTCAGAAAATGACTAGACCTAAACTTAAGACATAAATACGTTTATTGAAGACAACACATTAACTTGTAGGAAACTAAAAGCAGTGGCTCACCATAGGGTATAGTGGAGGAGACGGGGTCACTGGTGCACAGGTTACTGCTACTAACAGGCCACACCATGTATCCACCATCACTGTGGGAACTGACAAAACTGTTCCCAGACCGGACCCACACCAAGCTCTCCAACTGCTGTATGGGTAACAGACACACACACATAAGACAGAAAGACAAACACTGTATACACCAGAAATTGTTTGCGTCAGTGGAAACCCAAGCAAAGCGAGTTTATGAATTTTTTTATTTATTTTTTGTTTTTTGCATTATGTGTAAGATTTAGTGGAGACGTAGCACCATGGGGTCCCAAGAATGTTAGCAAGAACGGTAACAAGAAGAAAAGGGAGCCGCTTTCAGTTTGGTTTTTAAAGCAGCCGGTTTCAAGAGGAATCACGAATTAAGGTTAAATATCTAAAAATAATTGGTTTTTTTTGTGCAAAAATATGATTAGTGTTGGAAATTGGTAATTTTGGGCTTTCTGACCCTACACACACACCTGCTTTCCAAGGAAGAGGTTGTCTACACGCCGGCTTTGGAAGTCCCAGAGCACGACGAGGCCTCGACTGTAGCCGATGAGGATCTTGTCTGGATGCTGTGGATGCTCCTGTAGCGACTCTACCGGTCCCAGTGACTTCCCACACTTGTAGCTATCAGGTACGCTGGGAAATGGGGCAGATGAGGATGGAAAAAATAAATAAATTACAAACAAGTATCTGAGGAACATTTTTTTCTTGACTCCAAGAGCTCGTAGTAAAGGGAGAAAAATGATCAACTTAGTGGAGGTTCAACCATCTCCAAGCAAACGCAAGTGCAAAAGCAAAACAAGACCAGGGAGTAAAGGTATGCTTGGCAAAAGTCTATGATTTCCTTTGGATTTAGATTCTTCAGGGAGATCAAAGCATGCAGATTCCTCTCTCCTCCCTCCGTCCTCCAGGTGTCCCGCATATTTCGGCTGAGATCACGAGCAGCTCGCATCATTACATCTCATTCATATATTCCACACACACTTTCAAAATATATATAACATACAGGCCACGGAGTCACACCCCACCCGGGGAAGTCCCAGGTTCATCCTTAGTGTGTCTGTTAGTCCTGGAAGCTGGACAATGCATTTTGTTTGCAATTATAAAAACAAAAATGAACATAAAAAGGTTTGTGGGCTTCTATACAAACACAAACAATATAGACTGGCTTATACTGTTTGAAATCCTGACCAATCAGAGAGCGGGGGACGGCTGTGGCACAGATTCACACGGAGGAATGCGCATTGTAAAGCCACAAGAAGGTTAACACACACCCACAAGAGTGAAAGAAAGCAAGGGGAGACCGTGGAAGAGACGGGGCAGAGCGCGATTTCAGTGGTTTGGTGCTAAAATCCACAAGAGACAAATGTTGCGTAGACAAGAGCTACAAGCGCACTGTCAGCGTTTCCCATG
This sequence comes from Clariallabes melas, assembly GCA_030014275.1. Lineage (NCBI taxonomy): Eukaryota > Metazoa > Chordata > Actinopteri > Siluriformes > Clariidae > Clariallabes > Clariallabes melas. Next base: position 19,495,811 of record JAQMYI010000023.1, on the reverse strand, counting down.
TAGAACAGAAAACCTCAGAATCCCTCGAGACGTGTAGAGCAGCAACTACACGCCTTACAATGAACAGAAAAATATACAAATATTGTAAAATTATTACAATAATCAAGCTCCAGGATTTTAAAACGTACAACACAATGTCTTAAAAACTGGTTTTAAAATGGATGGAGTGAAATGTGTTAGAAATGAGGACAAGGCGAGATCTCGATCTTGACTGAAGAAGCATTCATGAGAATGTACAATTAATACACGGCAGAAGAGAGAGAGAGAGAACTCTCAGATCTTTTTTTTTTATTTTTTTTTACATCAACCCTAATGTGAAACGGATCTGATTTTTAAGGCTGTCTGAACGCAGAAATCTGACGTTTTTCAGATCAGATCTGAGTTACTGTATATGGTTCTAGATCGGATACATATCTAAAAAGATAGTCATGTGACTTGAACGAGAAGATGAAAAGTCGTGCAACTTTTTAGCTTCTGTGCATGCGCGGGGTGCTCGCTGATGTCAGTGCTAGCAATAGCTCTCGCTAAAACGAGGCGTCTGGAATTCTTCATTCTCCTGGACGACAACAAATACAGCTGACTAACTGCTTGCCGTCCGAGTGAAATTCAAAGCATGTTTTTCCCCTACTAGAATGGCATACATTGTTTGAAATTATTGAACTAGGACGAGTTTCAGAGCACAGTGTCCACTTTAGAGTCAGATAAAAGCACTTGTAATTATGAATGTGAACGGTCATGACAGGCAAATATAATATATACATATATTTTTAATCGCAATTAAACAACGTGGTTTGTAATGTGAACGCAGCCTTAGTTTTAAACAGAGACTATAAGTGCGGTTGTATGGATTCCAGTGTCCTCCGGATGCCTGGCGACGCGTCTGTGCTGCACACAGTGAGCGATTTAAATGCCCCTTCTACTAGGACTCGGGGTGTTTGGCAAACGGTACAAAAGCATTCTGTTCTCCAGTTTCCTGGCTGACACATACTTATTAGCAGCGGCTCAGAGAAGCCGCCCATTAGCCCAAATTGTGCTCGCTTAATGAGCGGTTCATGGTCTCTTCCTGCACAAGATAAAGCATACGCACTGACAACGAGGTGCTGGGAAAGCTGTAATTTGCCGTAACTTAAACACACTGCTCGAACGGTAAAGCAAGCGACAAGTGTGATTTTCTCTCTTTTTATAGGCTTCATTACAGCCACCTGGCAAAAAAAAAAAAAACACGCCTCACACGTTACTTTCCAGCCTCTTTAAAAGGTAATTGGGAGGAAAACTGTCAAGTGTAGAAATGCAAAGAAACTTTCGGATGCCTGTATTAAGTTTTATCCGTCTAGACAAATTCCAAACAACGCCCCATCAGATCTCTTGACATTTTATTTAAACGGAATGTTAAACTGCACGATGGCTCCATCATGGCCGAGTTCAGCGCTGCACAAAGCCTCGGTCCGGACAACCGCAGGTGGAGGCAGACGTAGAAATTCAGCCCTGAGCAAAACTCGACCACACAAACACCCCATACTGCGTTATCCTGGAGCACACGGCCGAATCGAGGAAGGAAACAATAGAGTGCTTTGCAAGTTCAGTACCCCTCAATGTACAGTTCTCTCGGCCTGACGTGTCCCCAGACTCTCAGTTTTCTCAGACCCACCAACGTGAGAACGAAAACGTACACATTTGCTTGGCGGATACAAAAAGTGTTCAAGTTAACACAGATTTCTAACGATCGTAGGGAAAAAAAAAAAAAGTTTAACTATTTCCTTCATGCATCTTGTTATAGGCGCAATAAAGGCAAGATGGGAAATTTTTTTAAAAGGGGCGGGGGTAAAGGGTAGCTCAATGTTTAAGGCGTTGGACTACGGTTCAGAAGGTCCCAGGTTCAAATCCCACAACCACCAAGTTGTCACAGTTGAGCCCTTGTGCAAATCCCTTAACCCTCAACTGCTCGGATGCATAATGATATGCATGTAATATAAACGTAAACATACATTGATCTGTCCATTCATCTTTGAAGGTTCAGTTTTCATAGTCTACTTTCCTTTCCTTGGAGTAAGCCATGCTGTGTCACACTTTCGTTTCTGTTTTTTCGGCATATCGTATATACACGGTAAACGATCACATTGATTGCCTCTGTTGAGTGACCAGTAAAGCCACACCCACCGCGAGGGAAAAAGCGCTGGATTACTGGTATAATTAATTATTCTCCTTCATCAGAAAAGCATCAGGGTCCGGATAGAACCGTCAGATCTATCTGGATCCAGACCGCGGCCCGCTATTCAGCGATGCCCGTTTTACGTCATTACCTCTGCATGATTTCATCCAGGAACAGTGACTTGTTCAGAAGGGTAAAAGCAGGCAGCGCCAGGAAGTGGATCCCACCGCCTTCAGTGCCCACAGCCAGGAGATCACCGCTGAGTTTCGGCAGAAGGACAGTCACGTGCGTCGCACTACAGCAGCAAAGGCGAACACAACCATTATAACAGAGCAGATAAACATCTATGATTAAAAATATCATTTTGTGACTCTCAAAAGGTTCTTCTATGACACAATAAGTGTAAATAAATTAATGTAAAAAGTATGAATAAAATCTAAATGTATGTAATATAAAGTTATGGATGCTACTGAACTTATTCAGCGAGTCTGTATGCCATAAATATATGGCATCAAGATATGATTATGTCATATCTTGACATAAAAGATATGCATCATTTTCTTCTTCGCGTTAGATAATAATCATGCCGGCGTCTTTGAGAGGAACTAGAATCTTTAAACACCCTTTTCTCCACCAGTTTTAAAATTTCACACAGAGACCAACATGAGGACTAACACCTAGACAGCTGAATAAAGAACTGCACTTCTTCCACTGTTTAACTGTTCTTAGAGAGTCAGATGAGAACGAGGAGTAAAAGCATCACCTGGTGCTCTCGATGCCAGGCCTGCCAGGGAGGCTGAAGCAGCGAACCTCCTCGAGATGGGAGCACAAACCCTTCTGCACAATCTCCCAGAGGTGCAGCGTGTTATCATCCAGCAGGGACAGAATCCTCCCCTGTGAATATAAAGGACTTGGAGACTGAATTGAATTTCTGGAAAGAATTTCAGCAGGACAAACACACACATCATTTAAATAATTACACTTCTTTCTGCAGCTGATATTTGAGGGGAAAACTGCAATATTTAAAAAGCTGAAATACCAGCCTCTCTCATCTTTCTAATTCGATGACCTAAAATAAGTAACGCAGGATCGTTTAACAGCAACCAAAATCTGCAAATCTGCCGTCTCCGTGCCATGAACCACCTTCTAATTTGCCAAAATTATAGTCTTTATCCTGTAGCCTGTGCAGCATTCAATCAATCATGTCAATATTTAGAATTTCAAAATTCATAAGTGTTTGAAATTTATTTTATTTATTTATTTATTTATTTTTAAATGTGTTGGTCTTTATGGCAATGGGACAGATTTTTACATTAATCTTATCAAATGGTGCATGCGGCTAAGCTTAAAATTAGTAAATGACTTAAATTATCATTTTATTTTATTAAGACTATTCCACCAAATGGAAACAAACCTGATGTAAAAACACTATACACCTCATCTCTAGGCTTCTGGAAGTGGAACCTCGTGCATCAATGTAGCGCATCGATCTGCATGCTTGGTTACAGACACAGCCGTCTCGCACTTTCGCGAGTGGAACGCTAAGATTCATCGACGTTGCTTAAATTGGGTTTTTATGCTGCCTCACTTAAACTGCCATTGTGAGAACGGGAATCAAGTCACTGCCAAAATCACCTCTATTGATTGACCGTTTTATGCTGGGATAACACTAAAAATGGCAGCACTATTTTTTTTTTTATATCTTGGTTGCTAACTCAGGCACAGGCTTCCTTCCAGCAACATTTGGCACCAAAGTCAGACTATTTTTAATCAGGAACAAGCAAACCTGAAGGACAGCGTGATGGAAAGTGGCTGCAACAAATTTTAAACATGATAGAAATAATATTTGGCCCAATAACTCCATGTATATATGCATTATAAATAATACAGTACATGCATAGATACAAACATACTTCCTTTTGTTTTTTACAAATTGAACCTAAACCCTTAACAAGTAAATGATGAAGTGGTTTGAAGTTACCTGTCCATGGAGGAAGTGCATCTGTGTGACAGTAGCAGTTTCCTTATGAAGTCCAGTGAACTCCACTCCAGGAGCCCCATATCTGAGTCCCAGAGTTAAAGAGACTTCGTGATTTGTTGTTTAAATAAACAGTCCTACTCGTGCCCCTTCAAACATCAGATATTATAAACCCATAACAATAAATATGGTCTGAAAACAGAAATTGAGCATTGACTGTGGACACTAACTGGAAAGAAACGAACAAAGCACCAGCTGTGTTTATATTGTTTATCTAATCATAGCGTCTTTGAAGCTTAAATGTAGTCGGACTTCCACAAGGCCGAAAAAATGATAATTGGTGACAGCAACTACAACCACCAGAACAACAACAAATAAAACACAACAGTGACAAGTTATATACTGTATAGTTGCAAAGCAGCGAGCGATGATCGGGCCCAGGCACCTGCGCCATCGCTGGTTTAACAATTGACATCGTCGCAAAGCAGCTTTACACAATCAAAAGAATTATTTTGCTTCAAGCAAGCCGAGGGCGACGGCGACAGTGGCAAGGAAAAACTCCCTGAGATGGTGATAGGAAGAAACCTTGAGAGGAACCAGACTCAACAGG
>JAQMYI010000023.1:19459047-19480881 GCA_030014275.1 Clariallabes melas | reverse complement strand
CCCGCAAATAAAGTGACAATTTCTTTACCCGCCCCAACCCGACCCGCGGGTTACCAGACGACCCGCACATCACTAATGCGCGGCCAAGACAATGATGGTATCAGTCATTTTTATAAAAATTTCTTGCTTATTATGTTTTGTATAGACCAAATCAACCTTTAAATAGTGATGTTGCAACAATAAGTGTCATTTTAACTGTCAGACTAACCGTGTTAAAATCTCTGCAGATTGTTTAGCAAGGAGTTTTGATTTTCACAAAAACCCACAGCTATGACCTTTAAGTGCAATGAGCACTTTTATTCTTACGGTTTTATCGCCTCTTGCTGATGGAGCTCCATGACTGTTCAGTTGTACAGAGTCACTACAAGACCAAAAACTTAATAATTAAAGCAGAACACCTCCTTGAGGTCTCAGCAAGTCCTTGTGGAGTAAATCTAAATATACAAGATATGAGGAGTCAGGCAGACATCCTGGAGACTGAGACAGAAATGTCCAAACACACTATTACTCAGAAAACAGAGTGTGTGTGTGTGTGTGTGTGTGTGTGTGTGTGTGTGTGTGTGTGTGTTTGTGCATTTTAAACAAACACACAGAGTTCCACAGTTCTCAGCAAACAGTTCAGAAGACCAAAAATCACATCAAATTAAACCGACAACCCAAAATCAGATGGAGACAGACCCGGTGCGTCTGTGGCTAAGAGGCGACTTTTCGTTTTTGGCACCGTCATAATCCGAAGCAGACAAAGCAGCGCTCTGACGGTTAAACGGCAGAAAGGGGGCGGAGCGACACACGGAACTGGGGAGCAGCAGTGCATCCCAATTATCCGAGCTCTCGAGCGGTGGCCTTGGAAACGGTTTCAAAAGGCGCCTTGAGCGAGGCCAGGCCCGGGGCGAAGCCTCAGAAGAATCTCCTCTTACTGCAGAGGGTGAACTCCGGGCAAGTCAGCGTACATTCTTTACGGGTGAACCCGGCTCCTCCAACAACCCCTCTGTTCCAGACATCTCATTACGTTCCACACACACACACACACACAGAACAGTCCCTTATCCTGTGCCTCAATGTGCGGTTGGAGCAAAAGCATGTTTATGAAGAGCAAAGATCGTATTTCGTAGTGTTTGCACAAATCCAAACCGAGCAACAAGGACACAAACATCTCGTTTGGTCTACAGGGAGCGAGCAGCTCATTCTTCATACACGGATTAATGACTTACTGATTACACGTCTTTAAACATGCTGGTTATTACGAGCACTTAATTGCGTCTCAATCGCTGAAAAACTGTGATCATGTGTTTATCTGTTCCAATATCGTCCACATTTAGCTTGGGAAAGGAAAGATCACAGTATTTGAACCATCAGGTTAGACTTTAGATTTCACAAGATAACCTTTAGGAATAACCACTTCTAGTAATGTGGAGAAACATCTTTAAATCTTAAAGGAGAAACAGCCACAACATTAACACCACTGCAAGGTGAACTGATTAACGGGTTCATTCCTGCCAGTGGAGTCAGGTCCGAACTCCCTCCCTTTTTAAAAAAAATTTTTTTTTTATTTAAAATGAATCCTTGCTGTGATCGTACTGATGTCCTGATTCCTTACCATCACTGCTTTCTGTATACGAGGCTTAGCAGACTTGTCGATCCAGCCGGGTCCCCATCCCACCAAGCATCCATGGAATGCGCCGGACAAAACTAGTCCGAGACCCCACCCCCAAAGGATCAACCAGTAACATACCGGTCTCAGACACACAGCGCACCCCCAGAGGTCAGGGGTCAGAGCCGTCCCGGGGTCAAAGGGGGACCTTCACTATACTGGGCATATCGATTTGCATTGTAACATTTCGGCTGATCTGAGTATCATCATGTCCACTCGCGCCATAGCTGTTAAAGACTAAACTATCCCTAATTAAATGGAGCCAATTAAACACAAATATAGCAGCTCGTACATCACATTTCTTCAGGCTCGTCACGTCTAAACAGTGATCTACTTGCCGATCCATAACCGATTCGATCTGTGCCCCAGTCCGCTGTATCGTTCTAGACTACACCTTGTCTGGCGGCACAGGTCCCGATCCGGGAACAAAGGTGTCCTCACTGAGCAAAATAAACCAGACTTTAGGGTCAAGTGAACTCGGAAACGATCCCACGGCCCCAACATGAAAACGCCCTTAAATGTCCTCTCAAGGCTTCCGTACCATCAGTGGGCGTTTCCCATTTCTTTTATTGTACCGCTTGTTTTTTTCTTTCCTACTTCCTCAGCTTCTCCATCCAATTATGTTCAAGACACAAAGCAGCTTTACAGAATCAAAAGAAAATTCTGGAAACGTTTCATAAATGTGAACGTGTATAAATCATAATGATCAGACTGTCCCTGATGGACAAGCCGAGGACGACGGCGAGGAAAAACTCCCTGAGATGGTGATAGGAAGAAACCTCGAGAGGAACCGAACTCGACAGGGAACAAAGAGGAAACAAAGCCACGAGGAATCCAGCAGGAATAAACGGCGTTACTTTAAAGTTTTTTACTAAAGTAAACGAATCTATTCATAATTATTACCTGCAGAACAGATCAGCAAACACACAAAACTAAATAAAACTCAGAGTATAAAACTCTACTGCACATGTAGCGTCCAACACGTTTACTTTCAGCCCAAACTGTCTTGTACTCATCACTTCTCTTTCATCCCTGGATTTTCTTCCACAAATTGTATATAATCCATTTTTTTCTTATTATTAATTATTTTAGCATTTGTTTTGTACTCGCGGTTCTTATTATCCGCACCGCTCATCGTTTCAGTGCGTCTGATCTTTCCGGGGAACGTAATCAGAATAACGCTAATCAGTTTCTCGTGTGCGGTGAAAGAACCGAGCTAGTCCGTTTGGAACGATCACAAGCGCTAAATCTGGTAAATGTAGCAGATCATCTTGGATTTGTTAAGCGATGACACTCTGCAGAACCGACGCAAATATCGAGCCTCGTTATGAATCTTTCAGTGAAGCTGCGCAGAATGTTTTCATAAGATTAAAAATTTCCTCCAGATTTACAAACGACTTGCTTTGTGTGTGTGTGTGTGTGTGTGTGTGTGTGTGTGTGTGTGGAGGTCTGTGTTGATCACCGGGAAAGTACAACACGCTTTCATGACGTGCATTTGCATGTAGTGACGCCCACAAAACTCCTTAAAAGGTTAAAAGGGAGAGAGCGTGAAACGGACGATCACGCAGGATGAAGCAGGAGGAAAGACTTAATAAAATGTTTTATTTGTTGTAAGAGCGAATTAAAATAACGTCCTCTTAACAACGACAGAGCACGAAATCTTCCACCAGCTGATGCACTTGTTTACAGACCGACCCGTGCACCATTTAAATATATTTATTTATAATTAAAAGCAGTAATATAAAATAACCGGTTTAATTTTCGATGATGGTTGTAAACTACACCTGCATTCTGATGCATTTATGACAAACTCCAAAGCTTTTCTATAAGTCGCTTAAGGATAAGAAAGTCTGCTAAATGCTAGAAATGGATATATATAAATAATAATAATAAATTTAATTATATAATTGTATAACTCAAAAGTACATTCCACATTTTTAAAAAAATGCATGCAAATATATATGATTAATTTGATTTATATGTTTCCATATAAATTGACACACTCGATTTTTTCTTTCTACAGGATTCTCATGAAATACCGACACGCAGGTCCTGATAAACCGGATTTCTTTTTTTTTTTTCCCATCAGTTTAGAATAAGACAACCATTGTATAGTTCTTATCTCGTTCTGATTATGCCATCTTTATCCATCAGCAGCTGAAAACAATGTTGTTTATCTAAGGTTCGAGGTGATGGAAGGAATTTATGAGCTTCTGCTGTCTAACTGGTTCAAGATGGACACCAGATAAGCTGCGCAGAAGGGAAAAAAAAAAAAAAACATCAATCATGCTATAGTTCGATTATTAAAGCAAGAAATGAACAACGTAACCATCATTTCTTAGAAGACAAACACCTTAGGGAGGTAAACACCCCTATAGTTAACAGGTCAACGTCACGACATTCCACATCTGGCACACTTTTCCTTCTGAAAGTCCCCGATGCTCCGAGCGGCGGAACAGAGTGACTTTTTAGAGACAATCTTTTATGGCTGACCAGATCACTCACATGAAGGAGAAAAATAAATAAATATATAAATAAATAAATTACAATCTGCTACATCACACGCTGCTTATTCAGATGAAGCGCTTTTGAAACTAAAATTACTTATTAGCTAAATTCAGAACAGCATCTTCTCCCTCAATCAACCTCGCCTCTTTTCTCCCTGATTCTCAATCTGAAGCAGCACTCGGATGGTGTGCAGAACAGTCTGGTAATTGGATGACGCTGTCGGAGACGAGCAGAGCTCAGAGAATGAGTCAGGGCTTCAAAGTCGGCCCCTCGGCTCGGCCGTGCCGGATCGTACCAGCCTCCTTTGACCACTCCTCTGCGCGACTCAAAGATCTGCACTGTGTGCACGGTGCCCACACCACTAACGGCTCAGGGACATGTCCCAAGTCAGACACAAGGACACACATTCTGTATCTTCACCTCGGGGGCTCTAACTGAAATCAGGACAAATAGGGAAATAAAAAAATAAAAAAAGTTTTTTTAAAGTCAGGATGTCTCCACGGTTCCTTCTCTGCCGTTTATCCCAATCGAACTTGCCAGATAAATCACAGGCTGCTAAAGGAGTCTCAGCTACTCGGTCTGATAGCAGTAATTACACCCTCCTAAACATTCCTCTACTCCAGACCACGGCCACGTCCAATATAATCAACAGTAAAGAATTTAACAGTTTAAAAAAAAAAAAAAAAAGCATTAACTGTGGGAACACTGCTAGCTATTTTCAATGCTTTGGGCTCAATATCAACCACTGTTTCAACACAAAACACAATGGAACCAGGGAGAGACGTCAGGCTTTTTACCCTAAATGCCCAAAATATTAGAGGGGAAAAAATGCTTCAAACAAGAACGGAAAAATCTCAAAGGTTAAGGGACATTGAAACTCTAAATGCACATGGTACATATGAATTTAGGTGTATTTCGTGTTGCCGTTGTTGTATTTTCATTACAGTCGCAGGCGCATCACTGCCGGTGACATTTAATAGGAGCCGTGAAATAAGGGATAATCGTCAGATTTCACCATTAGCTCATAAAAACAAAAGCACGAGAGCTTCTTTTTCCTCACTCGGGACCGTCCAGTGATCAGTTTTTCAACATAATATTTAAAAAATTTAATAAAATCAAGCACACAAAATACAGCAAGTCCCCTACATACGAACATTCAAGTTACCTATTATCGAAGATGCAAACATGCATTCACGCACGTTCGATTACGGAGAAAGCAGCAGCGGCAGAAAAGCAGCAGTGATGAAGCTGGTACTGCTGAGAAGCGCTGAGCCATAACGATGGAGACAAAAGTGAAAATAATTGAGAGAATGGAGCGAGGTGAAAAGATGACAGATATCGCTCGGTCTTTTAACATGAATCGTTTAACCACCGACACGATTCTACAGAATAAGCACAAGATCGTGGAACATGTACAGTATCGCAGTACCTAGATAATGTTTGTTGGACTTACAGAACTCATTCACACGTAGGGGACTTACTGTATTGAACTCAAACTTCCAAGCAATGCAACGCATTTATAGCAGACGCTCAGCTCGACTACTCAACAATTAGCATGCGTGATGCAGTATTGTACGTTGGCAGTATTAGCATCAAAGTTGAAGTTTTTGGAGCGTATACTGTACGTGTGAGTGGAGTGTATACATGAGATGAGAGGAAGCGAGAGAGCTTGAGAGACTAAAGCACTGCTGCACCACACTTTTTTTAGGTAGAGAAGTAAAAATAAACCAATCTGTCAAATTCATTACAAAAAAAATAATAAATAAATAAATAAATAAATGAATAATTCAACCCCAGAGTGTCGCAGGGACAACAAGCTCGCCACCATCACCCAGAGATCTCAAGTTCAAATCCCGATTGGTGATGCAGCCTCTCACAGCCACGAGGCGTTTGGCATTCTAGCACTTTCACATCAATCATGGTGACGTCGGCCAATCGTGGACATCTGTGAGCTCACACAAGCATAAGGAGCAGATAAAGCGCGGTCCTTTGCATGCGTTACGCCACTCCCTACAAATATAGAGTACCCTGGTATGGGGTGGGAATTGGATATAACGATTTTATTAAATTAAGTTGATCAAAAATAAAATCAATAAATAAATGGCGGAAATCACATGTTACTTAATCTTCAAGTTGATCATCAAAGGAGGATCTTTCGCTTTTAAACCTTTTTTTTTAAATAATTTTTTCGCAAGGTCTTTTTACACATTTCGACTGAAAATGAGTTCTTTGACTCGGTTTGTGCGCTAATTAACATCACTCTATCTTCATTAAAACCTTAATGAAGCTTAAAAGGGTAACTAAAACAATGATGTACATCAACACCACACATACAGTATACAGTTACTATAGTACACATACGTCCAGTTTGAAAAGGATACACTTTTATGGCTCCTGATTTAGTTCCAATGGCCATTAGTTGCAGTTTGGGGTCAAAGGCCAGAGCGCTCGGCTGATTGGGGAATCCATGTTCGACAGCCTGGATAAAACGGAGAGGAAACATACATTTTTCATTACATGCACATGACAGACTGAAAGGCACTACTTCAGCATCCCGACATCTGCTGCTGATACTCGGCTGTGCGGCACGGCGAAATAAACGTAAAGAAGATCAACTGCAGACTTTCTGGCTTAATGACTGATACTTATACTAAAATGTTGCGTAAGGACATTTAACATATTCCAAATGTAAGAATGATTTTCTATCATCATCATCATGCAGTAACTGTAATAAAACAAATATGTAAAGTCAGAAGATCTTGAAACAATGATGTAGAACAGACGTGCACTTCCCAATCAAGCGCTGAAATCAAATGACAGGGTGTGACATCAAAGGATCAACCCTCATATCCAGCATCACTTGGTATATATATGATATGACTCAAATTTTGACTTTTCTGTGACGAGAGCTTTGGGTCACTGCAAGAAAATCACAGCTATTTCCGGTGCATGATACACTCGCAATGCTGCATGATAGTGTATCTACGGTATATAAAATTTATTTATTAATTTTTTTAAATTGTATCTGATACGAGCTTGCCGTAACTGTGTGCCCAAGAAAATCTCCAAATTTTAATCTAAATCTCTGTGCTGTGAAAGAGTATTTTTGATTAGCTCAAATAAAATTAGTCATTTTATATAAACATAAGAGTGGGAGAGATAGTCAAAATTCCTTTTTTTTTTTTTTTTTTACCTTTATGTCATAGTTTGGCTGCAGTTCTCATGGAGAACAAGCATTTGTGTTTACTTGTGACTTTCTCCGTGAAGGCGTGCTTGTGTGTGCGTTGCATTATTTAACCCAATTGTAATACTTGTGGTTCTCCCAGTTCTTCCCACAACTGTGCCGCGTTTGTTTTGTTCACATCATGGGAACGGTCTTTAGCACTTTAATCTCTGCAGCTCTTTAAACAGCTATTAGTCTCACTTGTGAATGATCTCAACTTAAACACACAGGGGTTAATGATACACATAAAAAATGTATATATAAAAAAATAATAATAAAAAGACAAAAATCTAAGTGTTCTTTATAGGTCATAGATCTCCAATGGAGCTAGAAATCAGACTGCGGTTTTAATAACAAGTCACAGAAACTGTGTGGTCTGTGGTTCGAGTTAAACTCAAGTGGAAGAAATTTACACCCCCCCCCTCCCCCTCCCCTCTCTCTATTGTGTGCAGCTATAACATGACTTCAGCTTTTGGGCATTCAAAAGCCTGGACATGCAAATTAGGCTTTGATGTGCAAATGAGGCCCAAATCTTTTCCAGATAATAGTTTGGACTTTTATTATTTTATTTTTTTTGTCCTCTTTTCCTTTACTTTTTTTTCTTCTTTTTTTTTTTTTTTTTTAAGCCAAGCTTTGTGCATGAATTAGTTGAAAGAAAAGACTGGACATAGAAATTGTAAGCTTAAAATTTTAACTAAAGAATGTTTTTCAAATAAAATCACTACTGAATAAACAATAAATAACATGAAACAGAAACGCTGTGCTGCATGAAGAGAAGCCCTTTGATCTTGTAGCCACTTTGTAACTGTTTTGTGTTCGAATGTAACAGCTGTGAGACCGCCGGCGGTTTGATCATCCAGCTTCAAGCGCAACGTTCTTAGGAGATGAAGCAACAAAACAGCGCGCATCCGGTGTTCGCTGGAGGTTTTTACACCGCAAGCTGAACCCGCACGTTTGGAAACAGAAAATCCGTCCCGGTGTCTCACGGACTCACCTTATTAAACGCGAACAGCTCCTGCTTGACTTTCTCCCGCTGAGGGTCGTTGCCCTGCCGCCTGAACCGAAATTTCATCATCGTGTATCCCGGTGTAGAGGCTCCAAAACCCGCGCGAGACTGAATCAGGGTGACGCGGATCCCATGCGCGAGCGTCGCGCGACTCCTCCGCTGTGTGCACGCGCCGTTTGAGAGCAGGACGAGTTCACAGGAATCTCCGAGCGCTCGGCCAATCAGCACTCGCGGAAAGCTGGCCCATCAGTCAGACCACGCCCACAACGCGCAACCAAAATCAGGGCTGGATCAGTGAGTGCGGACCGGGATTGACCTTAATCAGTCCCAGGCCAATTAGTGACGTATACGACAAACTCATCAATCAATCACAATCAAATCATAATCAATCACAGTATAGACAATCATCATGCATAGAAAGCAGTATTTTTATATTCGTATTTTTTGACAGCATTTTTTTCCTCCTCATTAATGCATTTTAAATTGTAAACAGTTGTTTTTTTACTTTTCTTTTTTCCTTACTGCAAATCTTGCTGTTGTTTACTTTTCGTATAACATGCTTCTGTCCAACAAACATTGTCAAGGTACTAGGATACTAACACATTCAGCTGTACGCAGTATAAAACTAACACGTTCCACGATCTTGTGCTTGTCCTTTAGAGTTGGAGAGATGATCGAACGATTCATGTTAACAGGACGAGTGATGTCTGCCATCTTTTCACCTCGCTCCAATCTCTCAATTATTTTCACTTTTGTTTCTATCGTTATTGCTTCACTTTTCTCAGCAGTACCTGCTTCTTCACCGCTTTTACGCTCGCTTCCGGACATCCCGGGATGCACGCTTCACGCATGTGACAAGGTACGCCGGACATGTGATATAACTTCTGTGAGTGAACTTCTGTGACTGCTTGTTCGTATCTTCAAAAGTTTGTAACTTGAATGTTTATTTGACTGTATTATTATTATTATTATTGTATATATTATTATATACCATTTATCCTGTATACAGGGTCAAGGGGGCCAGCAATCATCACATGGAAAAGCTAGCTTTAGGGTGATAAAATAGAAAACTACTAAAAAATAATTAGTGTTGCCTCATTAAAACTTGTGTTTAAGTTGTTATGATTTGCATTACTTACTCACTTAATTTAAGTTACCAATTTCTCCTGGTCAGGGAGAACTTGCATTCGTTTTAATTGTATTTATGTAATCAGTCAAACATGCTAATGAATATAAGAAATAAGTAATACATATAATAACTATAATAATAGTAAGTTCCAATACTGAACTAATAATTTTTGTTAAATAATTACGTATCAATCCTTAGAAGATCACCAGACCACATACTGCTGCTAATGAGGAAATAGGATCTTCCCTCTAAACCTGGTGGCAACATTTTTCTTTTCAAAAAACATTTTCATTACATATTAGATCAACCATGTTGGTAAACGATAAATAACACAATGGGACCTCTGGAAAAAATTTTTTCTTGAATAATCAAATTTATAGACCAGTTAATAATTAAGTTTACTGTCAAACTGCGGTTTACAAATTTGAAATTAAAGCATCATTTTAAGCGCAATGTAAAAATATATTGTATGATCATTAATATTAACCTCAATATGCCATAATATGTTTTACAATTTCCCTTAAATTAAAATACAGAAGCTCAGCTCCACTTGACATTCACATAAATTAAAGGTGTTGGAGCTCTGCTCCTGTGAGGTCCTGCCTAATTTTTATCCCGGCTTGTAAACATATCAAATACTCAAATGCTCTAATACACCTGTGGATTTGTTTTGTTTCAGAAGTAATATTCTTAAACAGCACACAAATATAATCATTACTCTATGTACATGTAATCAAATAGTAAAGTGCAAATCATTTATAACACATTTCAGCAGTAGAAAAAATAGTATACTTTTTTTAAAAAGTACATACATTTTTTAAATATGCCAGACTTTACCCCCTAAAAAATTTAGATCACAGTCCTGGTGGTCATATGAAATGAATTTCGACATTTGTTGAGAGGTAGTCATGATTTTTAAAACCATGAAATCATGTTCAGCCACAATGTACACACAAAAATGTGCTCGTTCTGTTCTAAAGTGGAGGTTATCTCTTCCAAGTGTAATCCTTTAACAGGAAAAAGCTTTGTGGATTATTTGGTAAAATGTGGTTCAATCTGGTGAAAAATCCAGTTGGAAGCAATATGCTAAGATCTGAAGCATCGAGGCTTTGATGAGTGACAGTGAATAGCTGAACGAGCCACATTAAAGCAGTGTGATCTCGCTGGGAGGCAGAGTTAGTCGCTTCTCTCGCACGGACAGCATGTTGTCCATGTGCATGGCGATAACGCGGCACAGCTCCAGACTCTGCAAAGGCAAAGCATCTTTCAGCGCTCAGAAAATCGGGTGAAAAAAGACGACTTGAAAATAACAGATTAATTTCCCCTAAATTATATTGTGTAATCAAGCAACTACAAATCTTATACCTGGTCTACTTGTAGTTGTGTGATGCGCTGAGATGTTAGATCCCCCAGCATTATCTCTACATAAGGGTAACTGGAACCAGCTACAGGCCTCTGTGTCCGCGTGGACTGCACCTCTTTCAGCGGGAACTTCACCATCAGCTCCTGGAGGTCAGAAGCCATTCATATAAAGTCGATTTTTTAATAATAATAATAATAATAATAATAACATATAATAATATAATATTGGGTAAATTTGTTTAGAACTCTAAATCTTGTGCATTTACTTACATGAGTGTCTTTGTTCAGAAAGTTCAGTCCATTTTGATTGACAGCTAGTACGCAGGGGCAGTCTATGGAGCTGTTACTGCTGCTTTGTATATAAAATAATGAGGAGCCAAACATGGGGAAAACACTTACAAGCCCTACAGAGACAAAGTACAGAAATAGAAAAGGTACTATCAGTACAATACAGTACAGTATATATACACTGCCCGGGAAAAAAAAAAAAAAAAAAAGTTGCCAGATCATTTCACACTCTAAGTCCTGGAATATGGCGTGTGCCATCAGGGAAGAAGAAAACCCTCCATAGACGTGATAAACTCTAGTAACCTCAGTACATTCAGGTGGTCAGCTGACTTCATTTTATTGCCCCATAACGTTGCTGAGTCTAGACCTGAGCGACTGAAGCAACCTCAGATCATAACACTGTCTCCAGAGTCTTGTACAGTGGACACTATGGACTCATCAGGTCACATGTCCTTTTTCCATCCGTCTTTATGCTTCCTAGCAAACTGAAGCCTTTTTTTTTCTCACTAGCGAGTCTCACTAACGAGTGGTTTTCTTCTACAGTAGACACACAGTTGATTAGTCCCAATCCTGTGAGTTCTCATCACATTGTGTGTGTATGGAAATGCTCTTACCTTCACTATTAAACATTACTCTGGTTTTTACTGTTGATTATTTGATTTAAGGGATCTCTATGCATGGTCTTTTTTCAACCATTTTTCTAGCACAAAGTTGACGGTTCAACTCTATCCTTCCAGGTTTTGATAATGTGTTCAATAGTTCTTAACCCAGTTCCAGTCATTTTAAATCTCCTTACTTGTTTTCTTGATTTGATACAGCACAGTAATTTGACTATTCTGAAATGGTGACTTTTATGTTGGTCAGGCAGTGTACTGTATATGATGAATAAGGTGCTCACCCAGGAATTGGGCTCTGGCCTGATGGGGGCTCAGTGCCTGGACTTGCTGCATGTTCTGCGTCACCATGTTCAGCCAGTGCTGGGAAGACTGTAGTACATATAGAGGGACAGGGATGCAGTCCTGGACATCACGGCTTTAGCAGCATGGAGAGACGAGAGATGTTATTGGAAAGATTTCATAAAAATGACATTACAAATTACAAGGATGTAACGTTCAATAAGAACCACTTTGAGTTTGTGTTTCTGAACGTCTAGTTTTTCTTTTGTTTGTGTTGTCATTGTTGCGGTTTGTTTCAGGACGCTGTAATGCGTTGTACAGATTAGTGAGTGTGGAATTACAGGCTGGGAAGAGAGAGGGTGTCCTTGGCGCGATGTTGCAGGGCAGCTAGTTTAGACACCTGCTGAAGCTGCTGTTCGCTAAGCCTGCCCTGCGGCACCACGTTCAGAAGAGCTTTTAAGTAATCTGGCATAACCTGCAGAACAAATTAAGTAAAATATTAATAGGCAAAACAAGTATTTACTGTTGCTGTGTTAAAAAGAAGCGGTGTGGTCTTGACATTACTTGATTATAATGCGTGGTGACTCCAAGCTCGTTATCAAATTTTAGCGGCTGGTTCCAGATCACTCTTCTAAACCACAGGCTGTAGTTGCTATCAATAGGCTCTGCTTCTGTAGTGACATCAAGGATGTACTCTCTTTTGTTCAACGGCTGAACGTTCTGACCTGCAGATTGACAGGTTCAAGTTATCAATTAAATGACCAACATTCTCTTAACCCAAGTATCCATTGTTCGAATGCATTCTCACCTCTGTTTGTGACGACAAATACAGCATATTCATCCATTCCCTCCATGCTGTGTAGACCCATCTCATAGCACAGCTCTTCAATGGCATCCCAAACAACCTACATATCACACTCCTTTTACACCAAGCACATATATGCATGTATGTATAATGTAACCTTGAAATAATGTGGGGGAAAAAAAGAACATCTCACTGAGCAGGTCTTGATTTTCAGATGACGCTCGATTCCACCTGGGAGAAGAAATAGCTGGCGTTTGGAGCTCCTGCTGGCCTAGAGCGGTCGAGAACATGAAAAGCATGATAAGTAAGGACGGAAACAACACCACTGCTCAGGAATTATTAAACGTTTAAGATGACTCGCCATCATAGCCTTTAGTTCCATGGTGTTCGGGTATTTCGTGCGGCCACCGTATAGGAACGTCTTCCTTAAGTTCTGTTCGCAAGCCTTGGCAATGCCTGAAAAAAAAATCAAGGACCTTCTAAAGTTATGCAATTCTGTAAGATCATTATACTGTATTTTTAAACTCCGGCTGTAACAGATCTGTACCCTGGTATTGCACCCCTGGACCTGCACAGGCATCTTGGAGGTATTTCAGCAGGTAGGGCTTCAGTACTTCTGAACATCGGTAGTATGCTGTAAGAATGTACAGGATCCTCCAGCCTCTCTGACAGCTGTCTCTGAGCAACACAGCGGAGAATTCCAATGTCAGTATTATTAGGCACAATGCATTCATTTTATATATACTGTATATACTGTATATACACCGCCTGATCAGAAAAGTCGCTGTTTCAGAAGAGTCAAATTATTGGCTTGCATCAAGGGAAGAAAATGACTGGAATTGGGTAAAGAACTGTCCAATGCTTTTTTAAGACCTGGAAGGACAGCTCTGAAGTGTCGACTTCTCAAAAGCAATGTGGTCAGGGGGAAAAAAAACAAAACATGAATGACCCTGATCTGAGATGACTTCACTTTAACACTCGGTGAAGTTGCATCAAAAAAAATCAGCAGGAATCAGGGCTACTGTATGTTTAATAGTGGAAGTAAGAGGATTTTCATATGAACACAATGTGAGGAGAACTTACTTGTTATTGAGACTCATCAGAAAAATAAGTCTTCAGTTTGCTAGGGAGCATAAAGACTGGACTTTGGAGCGATGGAAAAAGGTCACGTGACCTGATGAGTGATGGGCGTGTCAGGGAAGAACGGAAGTACATGAAGCGATGCATGTGTTCACTGTACAAGCCTCTGGAGACAGTGTTATGATCTGAGGTTGCTTCAGTCGCTCAGGTCTAAACGCAGCAACGTTATGTGGATATAAAATGAAGTCAGCTGACCACCTGAATGTACTGAATGACATCTATGGAGCATGACATATTCCAGGACTCAAATAGCTCTGGGACACGTCACATTGTGACATTTAATCAAACTTAAATGTGGCCAAATGAAATATTAAATCATGCGACTTTTCTTGGCCAGGCAGTGTTGTTGTTTTTTTTTTTTTTAATGGAGAAAAGTGAGATGATACGTTTTGGAGCTGATGTTTCCGGTGATCTGCTTGAGGACCTGGCAGTACGCTTCATCTCTCAGTAAACCATATTCACCAGTAAGCTGCAACAGAAATGGAATTTATCTTAAATAAGACGTTGTGTCTCTTTATTTAATTAAGGGTTATTAAAAATATTCTAATAGGATTACTCGAGTACCCTTAGTATGGTGCAGATGATGTCCTGTTCACTTTGCCCTTTGATTGGGAAATCTCCCATGAACTTCATTATAGCTGGAAAAGCGCAGTTACAGTTACAGATGGAAAGACAGCTAGCCAGCTAATTAGGTTTCTTATTTAGCTAGTTGATTTTTTGTTAATTTATGTTGTATGTAGGAACGTTGTTTCACTGTATTGATCTGTATATGGTTGAAATGATAATAAAAGCATACTTGAACTTAAACTACTTGAACTTGAAAGACATATATTTATGTGGTCCAAATACTCGTTCCCGTACGTATAAACATCAAACAATTATAGTGTCATTTATCTTTTCTTTACTGTTCAGAACACGGATATTACTGAGAACGATCACATGCTCATAGTTTGTCTAAATACACAAGCAGTGACATACAAAAGTCAGACCCAAGTCTAATGAACAACTTTTACAGTGATTAAGAAACTTCTATTCCATCTGATTTATTTTGCAAGTGATGACAAAAGTGTAAATTATTAATTCATGCAATTTCATTGTGACAACATTTAAGTCTATTAAAGTCATTCACTTACCCAAGAAAATGTCTGCAGCAACCTTGTTCATGTTTTCATCAGTAAACTCAATCAAGGACTCTTGGATTGGAGACTGTTTAACACATCAAATACAACAATTAATACTTAAAAAAAAGCATTTCTATATATTACACCAGCGGTTTTGATTGTACCTTGGAAAATTTCACAATATCCGATAATTCATTGGTTTCCTTCCCCTTCTTAGATCTTTGCCTTTGTAAATCACTGTGAAAGTAACACAAGATTGTTCAGTGTTTTTCACCAGTCACGACAGCGTACCGTCCCATTCTGAACATACAGTATATTCCAATGTTAAAGGAAAACACCTGGTCTTCCTATGGGCCTCTCTGAAATATTTCTTGGCAAACTCCACCATGTTGTATTGGCTGTCCTGCAGGATCCTCTCATCAATCTCCATGGTGCTGAAGTCTGTATGGGCCTCGGTATAATCACCGCTTGGTGAAGCCACCTAGAGGAGAGAGAGAGCATGAAGCAAAGACACTGATACAAACCAGTATTTTACAGAATTACAGTATTGTTTCATATAATATTTAATAACTTCAAAGTTTAACATGTATGGTCCTGCTAACATACAACATTCAAATTGCACATGTTGGTAGAGAAACTCTTCATCTATACAAAGGTACTACTCAACACTGTCTCCATGACAACCGATGCGTTTGTACCATTGTTGAACCCAGCGCTGGAATCCTCTGTGAAATGTCTCTTGGTCTCAGTTGATGGTCTCCCACTGCGCTACAGAATGTACAGTATATGGAGACGACACCACCATTGGGACACAGTGGGAGAAAATCAACTGCGACAAAGAGAGTTAGGTTCAATGATAGAGACTTTTTTTTGACTGGTACCTCCTTTATATGAAGAAAGACTCTACCAACACATGCAACTTGAATGATCCATGTCAGATAATAAAGAAAGTTATGAACACTTTTGCATTACTTTGGGTACAACTTTTGGTATATATTCATGAAATGTTGAGCAGTGAGAGGATTTTCTTTATTCTGACTAATAAATGCTGATAAGAAGTCTTCATGTCAGCAAAACGAACATACTTCGACGGAACGGTCGAGCTCATGAGCTGCAGCGGTGGAACCTACAGCTACGGCCACGGCGGCCGAGGCTGCCACATGACCTTGCTTGTTCTTGGGTTCGTCTTTCTTGTCGACAGGGAGGTTGATAAAATCTGGAGCAGCCACTGGCTGGACGAACTCCACAGGGAAAACCCCTGCACGACCATGGACCGCTCCAAACTTCCAGCCTTCAGGAAGCCAGAAGACATAACAATGTGTATTACAATACTCAATAATCAACTACTGGGAAAGTAAATTTAGAAATACATTAGGACTCATAAAAAGGAAAAAGAAAATATATGTCATAATATATGTTAGAGTTGTCTACAATGAAAGAGATAGAACGATGACAAAGAAACTAAAGCTGAACATCACTCCATGCAGACAGTGTACACTGACCCACCAAAGTCAGATGTGTCTCTTTTTATCTCCTCAAGAAGCATGACCTTCTTTTTGACTATACAACCGTAGCAGTGGCCTGCAGAACAGTCACAGGGATTAGAGGTCCAGACAAAAAACGTTTCAAGTAAACATTTACATCCACACAGCGTCACTGCTAACCAGTTAACCAGGTGACAACTGGGTAACATTTTAGCGTCCCATTTGTGAAGACATTTGAACTCAAAAACAGCAAACTATGTTTTCCATATGAACATGCTGACTGCAAAGTGAGATATCTCAATTGTTTTAAAAAGGCAAGAAGTGTTGCAAGCTGTTAGAAAAGATTTTGTGCACTGTTTACTTGGGTCACAAGGTATTAAAAAGCACAAAATTTCAAAATAGGCATAAAATTATTTTGGTTATATCAGTGTGAATTTTTAACGAGTTTGCAAAACGCTATAATTCCACATGTCACATTCTCGTTAGAATGAATGAATCAATTGTGTTTGTGGCAATGTAAATGTAGTGTCTATAATAATTTGTTGGTTAAGTGTTAATAAAAACTCGTGCTTTGATTGTTGTTTTTGTAATATTTGTTTGTGGAGCAGCTTAGTAGAGCTCAGTAGTAGCTCAGTGGTTAACCTAAGACTAAGGTATTAGGTTAAGGTTTATGGACTAGTGATCGGAAAGTCCCAAGTTCAAACCCCAGCACCACAAAGTTGCCCTGTCGGGCCCTTCAGCAAGGCCCTTAACCACCTTAAGCTCTGAATAAGGGCGTCTGCCAAATAATACATTTTGAGTTGCACTGTATAAGGTCCGATCAATTAAATTTTATTTGTATATCGCTTTTAATGATGGTCATTGTCACAAAGAATGAAAAGAGAATGATGGAAATGTGTATGAGATCACAATCATATATCATCAGGCATCAACCAACTGCAATCCTGATTGGAGAACAGGGCATAGCAGATATAACTGGGGGTAATGAATGCAAGAGCTTTCAGCTAATTTTGGGGGGGTCAAGGTGTAGCTCAGTGGTTAAGGCATTGGACTACAGCTCGGAAGGTCCCAGGTTTAAACCCCACAACCACCAAGTCACCATTATACAGTTGGCCCCTTGAGGAAGGTCCTTAACCCTCATCTGCTCGGATGTATAGTGAGATAAAAATGTAAGTCGCTCTGGATAAGGCTGTCTGACAAATGCTGTAATGTAAAACCAGTGCTAGTGATGTACCTTATATAACTTCTAAAAGATGAATATCCAGTAATTTTCAACAAATCTTGTTATAGATAACCATGTGTGTGTCTGCAGACCATAATTTAACTGCGTTTAAGTGTGAAAGACTTGGTCGTAACTCCGCCTCACCTTCCTCCAGCCCCTCCATTTTCTGCAGCCGTATAATGTCTCCTTTGTGGAAACTCAGCACTGTTCTGTCATCTGTAACGTAATTACGCACAGCAACCACATAATCTGAGTCCTAGAGCGAAAGAGAACACGATTACTCCACAACGCCACCGCTTGTCCGCCGCGGACCCAGCGCCAGTGCAGAGCTCACCTTCTTCAACTCTGTGATGAAGTAGTCGATCATGGTCTTCACATGAGGAGCTTTGGCTGAGAAGAGAATCAGTTTCTCGTTGGTGAGGTTGAACTCCAGCATGTTCTTAGAGGGAATGGTGACAAACATGATATCTGTGTAGCTGTACGTGGAAACAAAATCGAACACGTCAGTAAACGCCGTGTGTGTTGTGATGGCGGGTTGATGACGATCCTCTTCCTCAGCGTACCTGTATGGTCTTAAAACCCGGAAGTAATCTGGGGCCAGCGCGCTGCTCCTCACCATCTTTAGCAGCTTGATGCCCCTGTGGGACACAGAAAGGACCTGGACACCAGTGCCCACACTGCCCTGAAACACACACACACACACACACATACATACAAAAACTCTGTATTTAGAATGACCTAAGAGTTTGAAGAGGATATAAGAGATAGAGAGGTGATAGGAGTTCCTTACAGATGCTGGGAAAAGACGAGAGAAGTAGATCTCCCAGGTGTCCTTTGCGGCAACAACCACCTTTTTCTTCACGTTGTCATCTTGTGTCGTGGCACCCGCGTCAATGTTGTGCTCAGCTGTTAAAGCATTAAAATGTGTCGATTTAACATCCTAAAGACTCTGAACAATAATACGATTTGTATTTGATTTCTGCGCCGTACCGAAAAGGGATTTCATTTTCTGTCTCTCCTCCTTCGTGATCCGAATACAAGCCTCTGAGAACGTGTCGTGGACGATCTAAAACAGAACCTACTGTTAAAATCAGCAGGAGTCGTCCAGATATAGTAGGTGATATGGAAAAAAAATTTATCTCACGTGTGCAATAAAAAAACACAGACCTGCTTGAACAGGAGATCTAACACCAGTGGGTGATTAAAGTTGTCCTTGGGATAGAAAACCTAACAAGCAAAACAACATGACAGAACACCAGCGAACACAGTGTTTAGACACTCACACACACACTCAGACACACTTAGACACATACCTCTTTCCTCAGGTAGATCTTCCAGGGTACGTTTGTGTAGGTGTAGTGCTCTTCGCTGCTCCTCCTGTGGAGCTGGGTCTGTACGGTCTCTTCTTCAACGGGAAGGTCTCGAGATACTGGAGAACACATGACTGGTTAGATAAACATAAACCTGGTTATCGGTTACCAGTCACTTATTTATTATTTTAAAATGATTTATGATGCTTGATAAGGACAGATTCATGAGATTTGGATGTAAGAGGACTCACTAGTGTGATACTCAGTTTATACACTTTAAATCAGACACACTGATCAGCCAAAACATTAAAACCACCAAGGTTTTCGGTGATTGGTGCTGCATTATTTATTTTTTTCTGTGGGATTGGACGAGACGGGCTGATTAACTACTAATTGCTGGGGTATAGGGGGTGAACAATGGTGTTCAGTTCTTCTGGTGGTGGTGGTGATGTTATGGCCAATCAGTGCAATTGCCAATTTGTTATTGCAATTGTATTTACAGATTACATTGTAAGGTTTAAATTCATTTAATTAAAACCCAGTTGAATATTAATATTAATTGAAGCAATAAATCAGAAAAACTCTTAATAATTAAAAAAGGACATAAATCCATAATCCTAAATTCTCAAAAATAAATGAGACCAGTTGTCTTATTTATAATTCAGAGGAACAAAACGTTGCCTTTGAAAAGAAGAATGTAATGGTTAACCGGCATCTTTCTTTTTAAATGTCGAAGATTTACAGCATGTTGTTGCTTAAACTTTAGCACAAGCCCTGGGGAAGAGATATTTAGAGGCAGGTATGATTTATTTTTCTTCCAGAGGATCAAAGCTGGCTCATGAGTTAGTTCTCCTTGCCAATGCATCTTCATTTAATGCCATGAAACACTTCAGAGCCAGCATGAAGTCAACCAACAAATAATTTAGTGCCAATCCTGGTTGTGTCCACGTTTTGTTTGACCGATCTGCTATAGTTAGATCTACCCATAATAAGCCTTGCAGTCCCTAGTGTCCCATCATCAGACACACCAGGTCTCCTTATTTCAGTCTCCTGCCCGCCTGCTTTTATAACACAACATCAGCGGCTTTTGACTGACACCGGCTGAGATTAAATTAAATACAGTATCAATTAATATTCACAGATGTATATGACGGAAAACAGTGTCAGTGAAACTTGTAATTCTGTATGTATAGTTTAGTGTGGCCCATAAAAAAAAAAAAAACATTATAAGTACAGTGGAACCTCGGATTACGAGTATAATTGGTTCAGGAAGCGGACTCGTATTCCAAAACACTCGTAAACCAAATCAAATTTTCCCATAAGAAATAATTTAATATACATGTAATTATTCGTTCCCCCCTTTAAAAAAGAAAGTAAAAATAAATCCCAACAGATAAGTGTTTCCATTTGTGTGCGCAAATGGATCTTTAACCTCTCTAATTGCTTTTGCTTTACACGCGCTTGTACACACACACACATACAGACACAAAATAAAATATTTTTTACACGCACACACGTGGTCACAGTGTTATAGTAAACAGTACACGCGTGCACGGATGTTGATTATACCAGTGACAGACGAGCACTAAGACCCAGCAGGGGAGACGATTACCCACAATTCCGCAGCACAAGAGAGAGAAGAACCGTTGGCTCAGTTGTGATCACGTGATGCTCAACGTCAAAACAAGAAGCGCATGCATGATACATGATACTCGGTACTCGTAAACCAAGACTTGTTCGTTTAACAAGATTTATTTATTTATTTATTACAAAATTTTGCTCGTCTTGCGGAACACTCGCAAACCGTGTTACTCACAATCCGAGGTTTCACTGTATTTGCATAATCTGCGGTAAATTCATATGCAGTTTTGTAAGTGCTTGGGAGACCTTATCAATGAAGCGTAGGTCATGCAAAAGACACTATCTTTGGGGGCGTAAGTGACCACATGTGTGTGTGTGTGTGTGTCCATGAAGTCCATGAATAAGATTACTAATGTAGAGTCTCAGAGAAACCACTTTCAGTTTGAGGTGAGCTTTATGAAACAGTGTAGAACCCAACAACACTAACACATCAGTATTTGTTATATTATTAACAGATTATATGTGAACTCATGAAAAACAGTAAAATATGGAGCTTTAATTGAATGGCTACATCATTTAGAGTAGAGTGTTATACAGAGGTACAGTATTTAGAGTATAGTGTTATACAGAGTACAGTATTTAGAGTATAGTGTTATACAGAGGTACAGTATTTAGAGTATAGTGTTATACAAAGTACAGTATTTAGAGTATAGTGTTATACAGAGTACAGTATTTAGAGTATAGTGTTATCCAGAGTACAGTATTTAAAGTATAGTGTTGTACAGAGTACAGTATTTAGAGTATAGTGTTATACAGAGTACAGTACTTAAAGTAGTGTTGTACAGAGTACAGTAATTAAAATATAGTGTTGTACAGAGTACAGTATTTATAATGTAGTGTTATACAGAGTACAGTCTTTAGAGTATAGTGTTATACAGAGTACAGTATTTAGAGTATAGTGTAATACAGTGTACAGTCTTTAGAATATAGTGTTATACAGAGTACAGTCTTTAGAGTATGGTGTTGTACAACTATCAGTTTATTACATACTGATTATTCTCTTTTCTACTGAGGTACTGTAAAGATGTGGTTGAATTTACTTCACAAC
>JAQMYI010000023.1:19415021-19439832 GCA_030014275.1 Clariallabes melas | reverse complement strand
ATAGATGATAGATAGATAGATAGATAGATAGATAGATAGATAGATAGATAGATAGATAGATAGATAGATAGATAGATTTCTTACTTCCTTACGTTATTCATCCCTCTGATCTGTGTTTGTGGAATTAGCATTTTCTCTCCGTGCTTGCTGAGTTTCTTTCAAGTACTCTGGTTTTCTCCCTCAGTTGAAAGACATGCACATTAGGTAGTGTGTGTGCTTGTGTGTCCTGTGATGGATTGGCATGCCACATCCTGTGTACCCCGCCTCATGCTCCAGGCCTTCCGTAACCCTGTACAGGATGAGTATTATAGAGAATGAGTTAGTGAGTGAGTAAGAGAAATCAATTTAGAAGTATATTTCCTTTAAGATAAGATATACCTTATATATACCTTGTTCCCCATAGTGGGGAAGTTTCTAAAACAGCCCAAATATGTAGAAATGGTTTGGAGTGAGGTCAGGACGGTGCGGAGGATGTGGCAATAACTCCCAGTTGAATTCCTGTACGGTGCAAGTGGTGCTGGTGAAGTGTATGTTCAGTCCCCACAGACTGTTCTGCAGGATATGTTGACAAGGTACCCATCGATTTTCAAGGATAAGGCTATTTTCGAGAAAGTTCGCTCCGAGCGCCGTGTGAATGGATCGTCATTCACAGTTTTACAGCCGTTTATAAATTGTTTGCTCTGTTCAAATTTTTCCTGTGATTACGAGTCTCATCACTGTACTGTGCTTGAAGACGTGTTAATTGTTTGTTTTCAAGTCCTGGTTTGACTTGAATGCCCCTTGTGTTTTGTTGCCTTCCTCTTATCATTCGTTTATTTCTTTTATTGTACCCACCTGCACCATGTTCCCCTCCATGGTTCCCCTTTACTACCTCTTGAGTCCTCTTCATCACATACTGTAGAACATAAAGAACATGCTTGCATTTGTTTTATTTTATTTTATTTTTTTGTTATTGTCAGTATCAACATTGTTTCCACTTGATATACAAGATTTGTTTGCTTCCACGCTGTCTATTCAGCATTAAAATGTTATTCTGTCATGAATAAACACTTCACCTTTGCAGGGGAAAGTGTTCCTGGAAAGATTGATGGAGGGCCAGCTAAGCACATGATCTGTCATGCTTTTGTAATTAACCTGGGCCTCATGCCCAGCGCTTTGGAAGAACGTTCAGAATTAAGACCCGAGCAAAAAATAAATAAATACAAATGTAGTGGAAGGAAATGCCTTTGCATGAACACAGTTTAGATGGAGGGCATTTAATAGACTGCTGTTGCACACAGGGAAGCTCAGTGTGGTCCTTGAGAGGATGCATACCGGATACAGGGTATAACGAGAAAAATTGAAAATGCTTGGCATAGACCATTGACCTTACAAGGCTGAAGCATTATATAGTGGAATCAAAATGGAAATGCTTTATTAGCACTTTGGCTTAGAAAATGCTACATCCACAGTCAGGCATTCAACAAGTTCAATCCAATTACATACAGTCTAGAAGAAATAAAACTTTCCCAGAGGAAAGCCTCTTGCTTTCGAGTTTTACATAAAAATCCTCAAAGGGTATCGATTAAAAAGAATTACTTGTTGATCTTTTTTTTTTTTGACAATATCAGTGTGTGTGTGTGCATTAAAAAGTCTTAAGTCACAAATTCTTCTTTAAAAATTAACATTTCTCTTTATGAACACACTCTTTATTTGGCGCGTTTGTTCTCCACGCCCATCAATCAATCCAGGGTTTCCAGGGCGCAATTTTTTTCCTTCCCCGTTGTATTATTTGTATTATTTTTCATTTTCATTCATTTATTTTTTACTCAGTAGCGAATATGATTTAAAATGTAGTGAAGTACAATACTTTAAACAAAACATACTTAAGTAAAAGTAAAATTACAGATTTTAAAAACTACTTTAAAAATAGAAGTACACAAAAAATCTACTCAATTACAGTAACGCGAGTAAATGTCATTCATTACTTTCCACCTCTGATAATGACCCAAATAAAGTTATAAAGACGTGATCATACTGTAAGTGTAATTTGGTGAAAGCAAAAAGCTGTATAGCATAAAATAACCACACGACACTCACTCATTTTCGATAGCACCGGAGGTGGAAAATAATTAGTTAAATTTACTCGCGTTACTCTAATTGAGTAGTTTTTTTGTGTACTTCTACTTTTTAAAGTGGTTTTTAAAATTTGTCATTTTACTTTTACTTATGTATGTTTTGTTTGAAGTATTGTACGAAACGCTCTATTCTTTTAACCTTTTCTTTACTTTTACTTTATGTTTTGTATTATAACTTTGTGATGCTGAAAGAGGCCGATAAAGGTTTTGTGCTGAACGTTATTCTCGGCTCTGAGCTCTTTCTTCTCTCGGCTATCCGGCGCAAAGCGTCACACCATTTTTAAGCGACCACTTTGATTTCAAACACATGAAAGGCAACAGCTTTATTATGCAAAGGTGTTCCTTCAATTAAAAACAACTAGTTTGAGATTTATATGTCTTGTCTATACGCTTGTCTTTTTTGAACTACTCTAGAATCTACTCTAGGTGGGGTTCAAATCCATCTTAGAGTGCAAGCACACACACAAACACACACTCCTACAATATGTGCAATTTGGAGATGCCAGTTAACTCTTTGGACTATGAGGGGAAACCCACCAAGCACAGGGAGAACATGCAAACTTCCTGCAGACCCAAGGCAGAACTCGAACCCATTTGGTGAGAGGCCAAACCACTACACCACCATGCCGCCGCTGCCGCATGACAATGAACGGGAACTTTTGATTACCAAATAACTACATAACTACTACCTGGAGGTTTTATCGACACACATGCGTGTTCCATACCGTCACTTTATAAGTCATTGATTTCTGCAGGGCTTCAGGAGAAATCTGTAAGAGTTCGGCCACCACTCTGATCTCCTGAGCACTCACCACCGACACCATCTCCCGAGAGTCTGTCTATGAGACCAAGGACATACAAAACTCCTATTAAGTCGTAGGATTTGTATAATTGTCAAAGAAAATTGTAACATTTGTGATATCCCGTCCACATATGACACATGTGGGTGAAATATATTGTTTTTCTACCTCATATCTCTCAAAAAAGACATTTCCCAGATGGAGAATAGAAGACAGGATCCTGAAGATGCCATTTTGATCTTCAGGGTTGAAATGAAGGATTTCCATGGCACTGAGAAGCCTGCGGAAGTCTTCTCCATCACTCTTACCCATGATCTCACAGTTCCCACCCTGACCGGCAAAAGAAGATACTGTGAGCATGAGTGTCTGTGTAATTTCTAATTGTCTTTTCTAAATGTTTTGATTGTTTTTATATGCATAAATATGATTATAGTGTTGGAAATTGGTAATATACAACATTTACATTATTTCCGTTGGGAAAATGCGTTTCACAATTCCAAATTTCACCTTTAGAACTCGCCTTCGAAACAGATTTACTTGTATTATAATTGGAAGAAAGAAATGCATAACTTAACTAACAAGCATGACAAACTGGTTAAAGGAAACAGATTATAGAGTTTTATAACATCTCAAACATTAACATTTAACAAATGTTAAATAAAAATCTGTCTTAGCGCTGTCTGCTCCTATTGTGGGGACCACGTCTGTTATCTCCTTGTCAACTTAGATACCGTAAGCAATAATAATACAGTACGTCTTTCTTCTGTGTTTAACGCGCCCAGGTTGCCATTTGTCAGTGATTAGATGTGCTGTTACACCGAGGTAGTTATAACATTAAACGTGCCGTTATCACACAGGTAACCGCGCTGTCATTATGGGAAGCCATTAGGGTCAAACTTATCACCCTATATTATTAATTAATCATAATGGCCATATGATTCATTTGCAATAATAACGCAAATTGAAATTTCTAGATTAATCACATGCGTTAGCACATTCATATTGACATTCCTAGTGTATATGTGTGTCTATACATTTATACTGTATAAAACCCAACAAAAGGTAACATAGAAGAATATTTTTACTTAACAACTAAGCATTCAGAATTAGATGGCACATTCTGTACTCAGTCTTAGTGTAAAGTCACCTGATTGAGGTAATAGTAGGTCTCCGCCTCTTGGAGGTACAATGACTGTTTTTGCTGTGAAGGAAGGCCTGCAAGCATCTCATAAAAAATGTGGTAGTTTCTTTCATCTTTGGCCTGGAATAAAAACCGTACAAAGCACAGAAATATAAAAACGTCAGCATACATACATACAAACCAAGTATGCAACCAAAAGAGCAAATAAAAATATTTTTAAAAATGAATTGCAAAGATTACCTGAAACACAATCCTTGACTTTTCAAGTAGATACTGTGAGGTTATGGCACCACTAATCACACCCCTGATTTATAAAAGGCCAAAGAATTAAATGTGTTAAATATCATGTTTTAAATAATGCTAGAAATGTTTTTTGAAATACCACATTAATTGAAAAGAGACAATATAAAAGTATTTTCATAGTAAACAATATTCAAATAAAGACAAAACATCTAATAGAAAATGATATTAGTTGATAGATATGATTTGTATGAGTTCAAACATGCAGACATATAAAGATTATTTTAAAAAATCACACTCACTCCTCCAAAAAGATCTCAATGAATTTCCCGAATCGACTCGAGTTATCATTCCTGACAGTTTTGGCATTTCCAAATGACTCTAGGAGTGGAGCAGCTTCAAGAATCTGTAGATTTAAACAGGAAGTTACAAAATGTCAAGCAATAAAAAAGACTAAACGTGCATTATGTCAAACATCTCTTCATCAGTAACCCACTGTAAATACAACATACAGTCAAAAGTATGCAGACACCTGACCATCACACCCATTTTATTCATTCTATTCAATATTCAGTCTCTTTTATAATAGTCTCCACTCTTCTAGAGAGGCTTTTAACTAGATTTTGGAGCAGGACTGTTATTTTAGTTTTTGGTTCAGTTGATGTTCCAGTTCATCTTAAAATTGTCCAGTGGGGTTGAGATCAGGGCTCTGTGTAGGACATGCGAGTTGTTCTTCTACTCCCACCTTAGCAAACCATGTCTCCATGGAGCTCTCACGCTCTGTACAGGAGCATTATGATCCAGTGAATAAATGGAAACTGTAATGCTTCGGCATACGAAGACATTCTATACAATTGGCTGTATAGTTTCTAGCATTCAAACAAGCTCATTTATATAAACCTTGCAGCTAGCACTTCTGCCAGAGCTTCTGTTACGAAAAAGTAATCAACACCTAATGACCAGCAGACATGAGAATTCAGTGGTACAAATTAAAATATAAACGTACACAACTGCATACATAATATATGAAGGATATACAGTACACATACTGTACAAGCAAGGCACACACTGTACAATACCTCAATCTGTCTCACGGCATGTGCAAGTCAAACACAAACAGACAAAAAACAGATTCGTTGGATCCAAATATAAGAAAATAAGAATAAAAAATTGTAATCATAAAAAAATGTAACCATACCTGTTGTGTAATATTGCGCTTGTGTTGTATTGCAGTTAAATAGCGCAGGACCAGCTTTGTGGCCTCAGTCTTCCCAGAGCCACTCTCCCCACTGAAAGATAATAATCAAATTCCTAAATCCCTAATTATCCGTTTAACGCCGCACTTAGGTAACTTGGCGTGTAATGAAACCATTTCCACCTCCTTTACTTCGCATTTAAGTAATGAGCATGGTGTCTGGTTAGACAGACGTGAAATCAAATGCTAAAATGCGTGTGTCATGCCAGCTTGCTTGAGACGACACTGGGTACATTTCAGAGACATGATCCGTACGTCCAGTCCTAAGCCAGACACTATCAGTCTTGCATTACAAGTATCTTCTTCTTCTTCTGAGAGAGAGAGGTTTAAAATGTTCCAGATCATCAACTGTGTCGACCACAATTGACTCTGATTCCTTAATAAGTTTTGTAAAAACCCGGGGTGAGTAGTTTTATAAACTTAAGACATTATGCATTTTTAAAGTTTAAATATCAACTAAAATAAATTATAATATAATATGCTTGTCAACATAATCCAACATTACCTGATAATAATGCATTGGTTCTGTTTGGCATCCATCATTTTTGTGTAAGCAGCATTTGCTATAGCAAATAAGTGCCTGCAAAGAAAGTATCTGAGATGACAGTCTAGAC
The DNA here is from genome assembly GCA_030014275.1 of Clariallabes melas. Lineage (NCBI taxonomy): Eukaryota > Metazoa > Chordata > Actinopteri > Siluriformes > Clariidae > Clariallabes > Clariallabes melas. Next base: position 19,433,665 of record JAQMYI010000023.1, on the reverse strand, counting down.
AGTCCTGGTCTTTGGTGTTTAACAAATAGGAAAAAAGAAAGAAGATACTTAGTTCTTACGGAGGATTTTCTCCAAGGGCATGTCCTTTGTGCTGTAGCACCATGTCTGTCCCGTAAATATTGTACATCTTGTATGGATTTACACCGACCAGAATACTTCCAATGTATGTCTTAAGAAAAAGCAAAATTTTGCCAAACTCATGTATCACTTATGCAGGATCCATGCACAAACTGACACAAGCCAAAATATATAATCACACAAAAGCTGTAGTCGACAATTTCTGGGAAAGGGTTGTAAATACTTACATAAATCAGTTCTCGTTCAAACCTTTTTTTAAGGTTGAGCAAAACAGAGGCTTCGTGAAGTTCCCTAGAAAAGGAGTTTTAAAAAAGTTTATAACAAGAGCATTATTGTCGTTATATTATATTGTATATAGCAGTTGCCTGTACAAATCACCGAATCATTTAACAGTAAAAAAAAAAAAAAAGTTAAAGAAGTTTGTACTCAAGTTGTGTCATGTCCTCAACGCCATCCTCTTCAGCTCGCTCTCGGTACAACATTGTGGGCAGACTTCGGATAGAGTACATCTGCATGCCAGAGTAAATGCACAAATAAATCAAAGGAAAAAGAAGTGGAGCTAGATATATTAAAAGGTGTAGTAACTATGATCCACTGTTCATTTCTTGTCCTGGGCAAATGCAAAAATGCAGAGAAACTCCAAACTATGTGCTCCAGTGCTGTGCACCTTCTGGACATGAAAAAGAACATTACTCCATATATTGTTTGGCATTATAGAATGTACTACTGTGTCCTGTATATGTGGTGTACTCACAAAAGTAAAAGATTCTTCTAGGAAAAATTATGAAACTACAAAACTCCTACATGACTAATTACAAGCTAGGCAAAATGTACTGATATATGTCCAGGCTTTTAGCTTTGTACCTTATCATACCACTGGCCTTGAGGTTCACCTTCCCTGTCTGGTGACCACCCAGGCTCAGAAACGTCAGCATCTTGTCCAGGATACACGGGGACGACAAAATCCACCAGTTCTTCATCCCTGTACATGGACCATTTTATGAGGTTCTGCACAGTATGGTGTGGAAGGACTCTTTCTGAGGACCAAACATCATCTGGCTCATGAGCATCTATTGTGTGGGCTTGAGCCCAATGTTCACCAGGTTGACCCTGAACCTGAGGTGTCACCACTGCATACCTTGGATCGTCCGGAGATCTCCTCAAAGTTGTGGGTAATTTATAGGAGGCTTTGTGTAAATGAACATTCTTCAGGGCACTTCCCAAAAATGGTGATGTAGGTTGAGCAGTTTCAGCTGTTTTACCCCTGGTAGTAATTGTTCCATCAGGCAGTCTGTAGGTAGCTTTACGAAGATTTTGGTTCTGGAGTGCGCTGGACAGTACCGAAGTTTGTTCTTTCTTGTTGGGCTTTCCGAATAGGCCAGAGGTACTGGGGAGTCTAACGTTACGAAGATTTGTGTTTTGCAAAGCACTTGACAGATGGGAAGAAATATTTTGCTTTGAATCCTGTCCTGATCTCTTGTTTAAAAGTGTTCCATCTGGAAGCCTGTAGGAAGCTGTGCGAAGGCTAGCGTTTTGAAGCGCATTTGAAAGAAGACCGGAGGGGGACTGCTCAGTCTTCTGCTCCCGAGAAAGGATATTTCCACCTGGCAATTTATAAGAAGCATTGCGGAGGTTGGAATTCTGTAAAGCATTTCCTAGGTATGGGGAAAATTGTTTAGTTTCAGTTGCTTGATTAGAACCCCGTGAGAAAATAGAATCGGGAATTTTGTAGGAAGCTTTTTTGACATTGGCATTAAGAAGGGCATTAGATAATAGGGAAGGAGATGAAGTTGGTTTTTCTACTTCATTTCTTGATTTGATTGTTCCATCTGGCAACCTGTAAGTCGCTTTACGGAGATTTGGGTTTTGTAAAGCATTTGCCAATACCGATGGTGCTGTTTCCTCTTTTTGGTTTTCTGAGGTCCTGGAAAATATTGCTCCATTAGGTAATCTAAAAGAAGCACCTTGAATGTTTTGATTCTTTAATGCGCTTGACAAAAGGAAAGACTGTCCTTGCGCCTGGACGATAGGTGTAGGGCTTCTCCGTAGAGGAGACATGTATGAAGCATTGCGCAAATGGGTGTTCTGTAGGGCACCAGACAGTAAAGATGGTGACATTTTTAGATGAGGATTTTGCAATGAGTTTGCCAGACCTGGGGAAGAATGCACTGAGACTTGCTGCGTGACCATTGGATGTGAGGATGCAACTCTCTGTAAAGAGGTGCTGAATGAAGAATTACGAAGATATGGATTTTGGAGTGCATTATTTAGCATTGGAGAACCTTGATAAGTGACTTGAACATCTGGCGGTATTACTACTGTAGGAGTAGGAGATGCAGCTCTCTGAAATGTTGAGTTATAAGAAGACTGAATTGCATTCTGATTGATGTGTGCCATTAGTGGAGACTGTGCAGGATTGAAGCCTTTAAGTGGTGAATTATATGAAGCAGTGGAAAGATTTGGATTCTGTATGCCATTTGTTAAGAGAAGAGAAGGACCTTGAACAACTGTCTGGTCAAATGATATTATTTCTTGCGGCTGGCCACCAGGTGTAACACTGAATGAAGTTTGGTTGATGGCTTGATTATGCAGGGGATTTGTTATTAAAGGAGTAGAAAGATTCCCAAGTTGTGGAGAGTGCACAAGAACCGGTGTGCCAAGTCTCATTGGGAGATGAGGCGACCCTGGTCTTAGTGGGATACTGGGGGAGACTGGACTTGCTGGGAGATGGGGTGAGCCAGGTCTCATTGGGGAATAAGGTGAGCCTGGTCTCATTGCAAGCTGAGGTGATCCAGGTCTTGCTATTAGATGAGGTGAACCTGGACTCATCGACATCTGATTTGGTGTGTGCATCAGGGGTGGTGGTGGCAATGATGATCCTAGTCCATTCATTAAAACTTGCTGCGGAAAATGAGCGTCACCATTCATAACAATAGGTTGGCTTGCCCCCCCGACGGACTGCCTTAGTGGAAGAGGGTTTATTGGTACTCTTACAACAGGACGACCTCTCCCAACAGGTCGATGATAACCTCTCTGGAGATTTGGAGTTCCTGTTGGGAAAAATCTTTTCGAGTCTCGGAATGCTGTCGCTCTAGAACCTTGTCTGGTTAACATAACCGGTGATGAGGTTACACTTTGATGCATAGATCCTGAACCTATTACTCCATTGTGAATGGAAGATCTGAATGGAGATATGTTTTGGTTTAGAGTATGTTCCTGGTGGCTTCTTCTTTGCAAAACTGGATTGACAGGGGACGGTTTAACAGTGCCCATTGGTACTTTATTTCGACCAAATCCTCTAAATCTACGTGTAGATGGATGGGTAGACAAACTTTGTGTATCATGCTGGATTCTAGCAGAAAATCTTGATGGTGTAGGGGAAAGAGGTCGCTGAGAGCCCGTGGCAGAAGAGGACATTGGTCTTGGTGATCCTGTTCTTTGAGCACGAGGGGGTCCTGGTGGATAATGTGCAGATTGTCGATCAACATTTGGAGATAGAGGAGGACTCATTCTTCTTAAGGATGGTTGTGATGAATCAGCAACTGATCTTGAGGATATAAATGAGTCATGTCTTTTTCCACTAATTGGCCTGAAAGGACTTGGAGGGGGGCCTGAGTGTAAACTTTGCCGTAGGCTCAGTCTTGGAGATGGGGGAGGGCTTTTTCTTTTTAATGAGTCACGCAATGGACTTCCTCTTTCTACAACATTAGGTGAGTGTACTCTAGAAGATAAAGGTCTTCTTTGGGGTATGGGAGTCTTGCCCTTCAAAGGGACTGTCGGAGATGGTCCTCGTCTTGAAAATTGTGGGGAAGATGGAGGGGTAAACCTTTTTTGAAGAGGTGATGGTGGTCTTTGTGTATTCATATTCCATGATGACTGATCAAATACTCTTTGTTGTCTCGGTGAAAACCCAGGACTTATTACCTGCTGTTGGGTATCAAACCTTTGGTGGGATAAAGGACTTCTTCGTCCTGGTAAAATCTTACCCCGCCTGTTAGAAAGCTGTGGTGAGACATGAGGACTTCTTCGTCTTAGTGTTGTTTGTTGCATAGTCTCAAAGGGAAATTCAGGTCTCTGAAGCATAGGATCTGGATAGATGTAAGGGGCATTTACTTGATCAACATAGCTTGGGTCAAATCTCCTTGCAGATAAAACAGGTGATACTGGTGTTGAGAGTGGCATGTGACCCACAGGTCCAAACGAGTGTCTGCTTGGAGTGGGTGATACTGGCATGGGTGGAGGAAAAGGAGACCTTGCTTGAAGTAATGGGGAAGATGGCAATTGTGGTGACTGGACGAAAACAGGACCACCACTAGGTAATGAGGGAAATGCTGCTGGTGATTGCTGGACCAAAATAGGACTCCCACCTGTTGTTACAGGAAATGCTGCAGGTGTTTGTTGAACCAAAACAGGACTGCCAGCTCTTGCTGCAGGAAATGTTGCCGGTGTTTGTTGGACAAAAACAGGACTGCCAGCTCTTGCTGTAGGAAATGCTATTGGTGTGTGTTGGACCAAAATGGGACTACCACCTGTTGCTGCTGAAAATCCTGTTGGTGTTTGTTGGACCAAAACAGGACCGCCAACTGTTCCTGCAGGAAATGCTGTTGGTGTTTGCTGGCTTAGCATAACAGTTGCTGTGGAAGGCTGTTGTGGAATTTCTACCATTTGCTGTGACATGTGTTGAGGAAACCCCATAGTGTGAGGAAATATTTGAGGGTTTTCATGTTGCATATCAGACATCATTTCTAAATCATTGAGGGCAATATGCGGAGACGGTGGATTCGCAATTTCAAGTTTCTCTTTTCCAAACAGTTTGACTTGTGGTCTTGGGAGCCGAAACTGATCTCCAGTCACTGTATTTTCCATTGCTAGATGTACATTTTCATTGCCAAAAATCTCAGATGGCTCAGTCTGTTCCATTATATCCCCCATTAGGTGAGTGTATGGCTGATTGACCCCTAAAAGAGGATCTAGGTAAACTGATGTAGGTTTTACAGTATAGTTGTACATATTTTGGTTGTATGGATTTGGGTAAGTTGCATACATCATCTGAGCATCTGGGAGCCAGTCTTGGACACCATAAAAATTTTGCTGATTACCATAATAATCAAACTGCTCTGGGTAAGCCGCATAATTGTAGTATTCCACGTCATTTCCATAGTTGGCATATTCTTCTTCAATTGGGTAACCAGCTTCATTATAATATTCAATGCCACTATCAAAATAACCATATTCATCCATTCTTTGCTGCCTAGGATCATAATAGTCCATTTCATTATCATAATAGTCATATGGTTGTCTTTCATTGAATGGGTCAAAGTAATCTTCAACATAATAGCCATATTCATCTGTATAAAGGGGATCATAGTAATCACTCTCGTCACCATATAAACCATAATCATCTTCGGGATAAGAATCATACTCTTCATCATGGTAGTCAAAGAGATATGGTCTTCTGAATCGTTCGTGACCATATTCATGGTGATCCAAATATCGCCCTCGTGGGCTGTTTCTTTCATAGCTCCTTAAATCATAGTCGTCTTCCCCATAGCTAAATTCTGCCTCATCATATTCATATCCTTCGTTCTCATAATCATACCTATCCATGTTTGACTTGCGACGACGAGCCGAGCGACCTAGTCTTCCCCGAGATGTTTTAGATGATATGAATTTACTAATGAGCCAATTAGTAGCTCCCGCAATCTTTCCCATAAGCCATCCCTTAGCCTTGAATTTTGGAGGTGCAGCAGTCTTTTTGCCCATAAATCCTTTTAATTTGCTCCCTAGACCAGAAGTTGCAGCTGCATTGCTTTTAGTTTTTCCACCAATGTTGAGCAGCAAAAGAGATTTTTCACCTTCTTTCTTCTCCACTTTTTTTTGTCCACCACTTAAAAAACCTGACATGAATTTAGACGTATTCTTCAGATCTTCAGGTTTGGACTTGCCAAGTCCTGCAAGCAACTTTGACGGATTCTGAAAAGCTTTCAAAGGGGTATCTTTTTTTTTCTTCGACAGTCGCATAAAAAGTCTAGATGTAGATTTAAGACCTCTTTTCGGTTTGGGGGCTGGTGGTTGGGCCTTTGCTTCTGCCTTTAATAACTCTGCATCTGAGCCATCTTCAGATTCACTGGTCACAGCTGGCTTTCCCTTTCCTTTTGCCTTCTTAGGATCTTCTTTTACTTTGCCTTTTGCAGGTGGTTCTTTAGTCGCTGCCTTAGCCCCTGCCTTTGCCCCTTTTTGTGCATTTTTTGCTCCTTGTGCAGCTGCTGCAGGTTTCTTTGGTGGCATTTTATGTTAGTTTATGTGACTATATCAAAAATAATGTCAGAAAATTTCACTGTAAAAAAAATGGTGCATTTCAATAGACTTCAATAAAAATGGCAAAGATAAAAAAAAAAATTTTTTAAAGAATGACAAAATTTGTAGACTAGCTTTCTTTATTACAGTCCCGAATCAGAAGCAGGTCTTTTTTCATGCTGCAAATCAGAAGCATGCTTCCTTCAATGCCACAAACATTACACTCACTCAGGACTCTACCTTGCATGGTTATATCCCTCATTTAAAAAAAAAAAAATGTCCAGTCCAACAGATTCTGTCCATTAGCTGTTGTGCTGATTTTGGCAAAAAGATTTCCCACAGTCAAGTTGCCCTCTGCATTAGAATCCCTTTTGTCATGCCTTTTGAATTTTCTTTTCCTGAAGGTACTCCAGGTATATACAGTATCTGTCCTTGGCGAGTCTGAGAAAGTGTTCTCACAAAAGTCTAGGAAACATGTGTCTGAAAGTATGCGAGGGCTCCCTGTTATAGTTGGAAAGGGCACCTTAAATGTATCAACTACACTCACTTAGAGTAACATTATCTCTTTGGTTCATTCCTGTATAAATTATGCAGTTCAGTGAGCTGTTACTAAACTGTCTGAGAAACATTTCCAAAGAGCAGAAGAATACGGTTGTACGGATGAAGAGCAAATAGAAGGTGAGTGAAAATGCCAAGAAATAAATGTAAAATTATGTTTTTTCCCCATTACAGCCTTTTGCAGAAGTAAGTGCTTGCTTTTGTTTAAAAAAACATATTTTTTAAATAATTTGTATACATATGATTTGCACTTTTGTGCATTCGCTTTTGCCATATTCCAAAAGACAGTGATCTAATGATCTACTGCAGCGTACGTTTTATTGCCCAGAAAGTATAATAACAAATCTGCCACAAAAAAGAAAAGCTCAAATTGTAGCTTTATACATGTTTTTAATACTTTACTGTTATATGAGTTTTCCCCATTATCTTATTCATCTCTATTTCTGTTTTCTTTTCCCCCAGTATGGTCAGAAAGAGCATTCTGGAGACCTTGCTTGAGGTTGCCTTTGGCTACTGTGTGCTCTTGTTATTAAGGAGTTGCCTGAAATATTTTGCTGTTGTTTTAAATTTTTCATTTCTATTGGTTCATGTTAATTCATTGATGACAGATTAATATTCTAAGAGTTCATGTCACTAGGAGTAATAAATTCTTAATGGCCAGCCTGTATTCAGCTTACTAAGAAATGATGAAATATTAATCGAAAAAGCTCTAAATATATCTACAGTAATCCTTTTGTTTTGTCAGGTTTTATTCCAGACAGTTAACAGATCATTCTTTTAGTTTTTGTGATTATTGTGACAGTGCAACAGCGTTTAGAGTTTGAACTGGCTTATTCTATTGAAAAATAAAACTGCATTAATATACTACAGGTATAGATATAGATCAGGAATACAATATATAGGATTTAAAGATGAATGTTTTGTTTCTTTTTTTACACATGAAAATCAAGACAGAGCTGGAAATCCTAAAAGCATTTAGTCCAAATATAGACTTCGCTCATTATCTCAGCCAAAAGCCGCGGTGTCAGGTTCCAGTCAAGTGCTCTGGGGAAGCTCTGTCTTGAATTTCATGCACGAGCTCGAATGTGTGAAACAAAAACTGAACAGCGATCTTTGCCATACATGGATGCAAAGCCAGTGACGTGTACACTGTATATTGTTTCCATGTTGTTTTATTGGTTGATTACTAATTAAAAAAATAAATTATCAATTGTTGGTACGTCACATCACACGTTCTGCCTCATTTGTTCTGTTGCTTTAAACATATTGCATGTGTTGCTCTTACAAACTGTATGGTGTAAGCAATAATACAGCATCATAAAAGGCCCATATTGAAGTGAAATTAATAAAAACACATTGTGATAAGGTCTAATTAAGTTTTTACACTGTGGTTTATGTATTCATGTATTCAGGAACATTCCTATTTATTCCCAACACAATATTTATTCCTGTATACATGACCTTGTGGATGTGAATAAGCAATATTAATTACAAAACACTGTCCTACAACAAGAAATGAACACAAATAAATATTCCCAACAATATAGATTTTATACTTGTACCATATATATATAATTTCACATACAATTTGATTGATATTGAGTTTGATAATGAATTATGTGATCTGTTCAAAATGTAGAGGAACAGATGTCCAACTTTAGCCCACACCACTCTCGAGAACCATGTGTTCTACTGAAAAGTAAACTGTTTCACGCAATACTGAGGACAAAACATTCAGATTGTATTTCCAAACAAATAAAAAGTCCTAACAGTAATTTCTGTGGTCAGGCCCAGGATTTAAGTAACCGTCTACAGCTAGGGCTCCTTAACTCTGGTCCTGGACGACCCTTTACCCAGAGCATTTTAATAGGATCACGAATGTATGGACATTGTTCAAAGTCAATCTATATTTAATAAATATTGATTTAATATTAATTGTGAATTAATCTTATCATTTTGATTCATGCACATTCACATTTCATACAAACTTCCTTTGTGTAACGCTGCTTTGTGACAATGACAATTGTTAAAAGCGCTATACAAATAAAATTTAATTGAATTGATTAAGCAAAAGGTGACGATCTTAAATCGATTAGCGCTAATAATTCCGGCTAGATAAATTCCTTATGTGACACTCAGAACATGTTCTGTACCTCTGATACACAATCGCTTCTTTAGGCTTGAATCAACATTAATGCTAAATGATAAGCAGTGCGGATCAGACAGTTCACTTTAAAGGTAAGAATGCATTAAGAGGAAATATTAAAAAAGACCTGCTTAAATATGTGTCTGCAATGGAAGCATGTTTTAACATAAACATATGCAAATCTTTCATTAACGCTGTGCTGCTACAGTGTGTTTATCAGAAGTGTTATTACCGGCACATTCACAGCATTCTGCAAACACCCTTATCCAGAACAACATACATTTTTATCTCATTATACTGAACATCTGAGGGTTAAGTGCCTTACTCAAGGGCCAAACACTGGCAAACTTGGTGGTGGTGGTGGGGTTTGAACCTGTGCCCTTCCGATCAGTAGCCTAATGCTACCTCTGACCCGCTGTACCATCAGCACGCTTTTTGCAGTAGATGGCAGCAGACTTCTACAGCACACTACTGTATGAGCTCAACATGACTGTGCAGACCCGTGTAAGATAAATAATAAAAGAAATAATAAAATCAACATGTACTGTGTGTTGCATGCAGCTCCACGTGGAACATTTTACTGACAAACCATCAGCTTTTTAAAGGTAGAACCATGTTTACTAAAATGGCAAGAGCTACACATATCTGACTTTAATTGCATAAATTGATATTAAATAATGAATAATAATAATTCTGATCAGATGACAAGTTACACTCTTGAAAGCAGAACAAGACACCAATCACATATGGCTCAGAAATTGAAAATCACAATCTTAAAAAAATAACATATATTTTGATTTATGTCTCAGAAACCATATAAAATATTTCATTTAGTTTCCCAAAAAAGCTACTGTAGATTTCAACTTAAACAATGTTTAAATTACGGATGGATTTCCATCATCCACTGCTAGAGATAATGGAGAAAAAGAGAACATCATCATATCAAAGATCCATATGAAATATTTTTTTTAAATTGCAAATGAAATTGCTCTAATTAATGTTTTTTTTTTTATTATGAAATTTCTAGAAATTATGAACCACACCAGTGTTTATTCAACATTTTTGCTACCAAACTTTACTCGATTAAAAGCTACATGTGCATCACACCTGTCACGTTGTGCCATATGGTTTGAACATTAAATATGCAGACCTGTAGTTTATCTCAGTAGCATCAAACTCACTCACCTTCACTGCACTGAACAGGATGATATCGCCGCGGCTCAAGTTATTCCAAAACAAGCTCTCTCCATTCTGCTTATCCTTATTTATTTCACAAGAGAGACTAAAGGTCCAGGGTGGTCCTGCTTAAGAGTTTTGATATTTTCCCCAGGCCGCACTTGCTCGCCGTATCGTACGCCCCGAGTGCCTCCGCATGCATATTTAATGACGTCTATTATGCTAGTTTTCACTAATGAATAGAAGTAGCGGCTCTAGGTTTTCAGGTGAATAAAGGGAAGGTAACAGTTGGCATCTTGTAAGTGCTCAATTAAGCACATTAATGCTTACAGGAGACAAACAGCACCATTAAAGTCCAACTGAAAGTTAAAAGTGTCTGAACTATTGTACTTTACGGAGACATTTCACCACTAGAAACGTCATTAAGAAGATTTTAAAAATAACATGAAGCAGGAATCTGAATTAATTTAAGGATACAGTCATGAAACATGTGGAAGACAAACAGTGGTGTTTTGAATAGTGACGTTCCAGCATGTTTTCTATAACAGCATCCCATACAAAGAATGTTTACCTTCTCTGTAGTTTTAGTTGCTTTCTAATGGATATTAAATGTTAAATGTTTTATAAATGTCCATTTATATATATAAAATCATATTGTTAAGAAGAAGAGGATTTTGTATGAAATGTTTCTTCATCACATTACCCCAAGTAAACCACATCAATGCCTAAAAATAGTCAAGGCTATTAATAATTATACAAGCTTCACTCACATTTTTTCAAACACATTAAGAACAAAATGTCTTGTTAATATTTTATTTATCAAAGAAAATGAGCGTTCTCATATCCCTCACTGACAAGTCACTCGTTTTCATTTTTGATTATTATTATTATTTTTTTTTAACTTGACAGGAGTACTGGTTTGTAAGCAGTACAAAATATTAACCTGCTGCCAAATATCGACCAGGAGTGTTCAAGTCAAACCAGGACTTGTGATGAAATTTCATGTGAGTGAAGTAAAAAATAAAATTAAATAAAAAAGATTGACATTTCCAGACGACTTCAAGCACAGTACGATGGTGAGACTCTTAGTCGCAGTAATACATATGAACATGGCGAATATTTTAAAGAAGGCAGCACGTCTGTGAATGACGATCTCAGCCGTTGTGGCTCCGAGCTCACTGTAGTCTCAGCGAGTAGAACGCCTGATCACTGAAAATCGACAGAGAACTTGTCACCAACTTGTGGAAGAGACGCATCTGTCCATGTGAACATTACAGGAACTCGGCTGGGAGTTATCGCCACGCCCCCTGTACAGTCCTGACCTCGCTCCAAGACATTTCCACATATTCGGGCAAACATTAAAGGAGTTCCTGGGAGGCCGGCGTTTCAAGAAGTCTCATCATGGCTCCGGCGTACTGAGAAAACTTTCCAAGCACTAGTGAAACTCTGGCATAAGTGCATTAGTGTAGCAGGGGGTTATATAGAGAAATAAAGAAAGATTTTACCTTTAAGAACTCATTCACTCTCTACACTGCTTATTCTGTACAGGGTCGTGGAAGGTCTGAAGGGGTTACCGCATGGAACTCGGGGTATATGAGGCGGGGGACACTCCGGACGGGGTGCTAATCCTTTGCAGGGAACACAAGCGCACACACGGGCAATTTGGACATGCTAGTGAGCCTAATCTGCATGTATGGGGAATGTGGAAGGAAACCACAGTCACCTCATAACTGTGTTCTGTTATTCTGCACAATCATAGGTCCCAGTTTGACTTGAATGCCTGTTTTTCTGTATTGCAAATATACAGTGAAGATAGAAATTGCTTTGATGTATATGGTTTGTACACAGACATGAAAGAAGTAAATAGACAGCAACAGTTTTATGATATCTTTGCCATTATTATGACTGTAATTTCCTCAATATTCCTTAAATACGACTAGAAGTGAAAATTCTGGATTGTTCTTCATTCTGAAGGTGGACTTTCCTAGAAACAAACAGATAGGAATCCTGAAATCCCGCTTTCTGCAGTTTCGATGGAGTTTTCAGTTTAAAGAAAAAAATAAAACACCAGCGGAAACACGACCTGGTCACCTTCAGTCTTCAAGATGATGCCTTTGTGCTGTTCACAGTTAAGAACAACAACAACAACTCTCTCACTCTATGCCAAGGCCAGGTGTTGTTCTTAAAGCCACTAAAGGGAAATTGGCAAAGGTATTAATAATGTATTAATAGCTAAACCTGACTCGCTCAATATTTGATGTGTATCATAAAACTCCGGGGGTCTGTTTATTTCCTGCATGGTCTGTGTGTATTTGCGATCCATCCTTGTTTTTGTTTAACACACTGCTCAATAAAGGCTCTCTCTCTCTTTTTAATGACATTTGGTTAAAGTAAATACATGAAGCACTTGTATACAGGGTAAAAATGTAATCTTTTTCTAATTATACCATGATTCCTATGGTTGAAGACGTGAGATTTATTATTTCTTCACGATCTGAATTACATCCTCGTGTTCCATGATGTGCGTCAGTCCTACTCGCTGCGGGCTGTACTTCGTGCTCGTTCCCTGCGGAGCGCAAAAAAAAGAAAAAAAACACCAGAACCTTTTTGTTAAAAACTGATCACCACAAGCATAAAGTAAAGCATTAGGCTTCTGAAGATCAAACTTACCCAGACAAGTGCGTACTTAAACTGGCTGGCTAACGTTCTGTGGATCCTGTGGCACTGTGAAGAACAGGGGGAAAAACAGGCCGTGTTAAATACTGGCACTGTTACTAAGAAGAAAAACCTTTTCTTCTTAGGCATGATTTGAGTTTATAATATTTTACTGTCATTAAAATTAAAATGAATTATTTAGTGTTAAGATCTGTCGTTTTCTAAATACTCAGAACTGAAAAACAAAAACCTTTACAATTTTGGAGGAGGACGCGTGTACACTCTTACTGTCCACTTTACTAGAAACAGCCGTTCAGTGCTGTGAAAAAGTATTTACACCTTCCTGCCTCTTTTTATTTTTTTACATAAAAGTCACATTAAACATAATCAAGGATAAATGTAATAAATCGTTAATATTTAGGCATGATAAGCATTATATTTATTACTATTTTGTAATAAACTTGTATACCATTACATTTTACTGATTGTTGATGTTCGGAGTTTAATATAGTCACATGCCTTGTTTTGGTGATTCGAATCATTTGGTTCGATACAATAAAGTGATTCAAAACTTTAACTTTTGTTTTTTACACAATTTCAAACATGTTTTATGATTAAAGATTTTATATAAACATGGATAGACATACAGTATATAGTGCTGTGAAAAACTATCTTGATTTTTTTTTGTCACACTTAAATGATTGAGATCATAAGGCAAATTAACTCAGACAAACAATCGGGTCCATAAATTTTGGAACAAAGACAGGTTTTCTGTAGAGACTTTAATTCAAGGAGTTTGGCAAAAGTGTGGCATTAACCATTTAGAAATTACAGTCATTTTCACTCACATGCCCACATTTTGGGGGGGCTCATAATTAATGGAACAAATGGCAAGTGCGCAGGGAAAAAAGGGTTCCTGAGGCTTCAGTGTGCACTGACTATATAATTAAAGTCACACTTTTCTGACGAATGAAGCTCTTAACTCGTATCTCGTATCTTCATCAACTCTGCTGCTGCCACATGATTAGCTGGATAACTTCAGAGATGTCCAGAGGTAGAGGTGTTCATATTAAAGGTGTGTATATACATGTTTATAAATAAATAAATGAATAAATATAATAATAATAAAGTCATACCACATGTTCTACTGATGCACCTCTTCTCATGATGATGGGGTCACCAAAGTCCGGCCGCTCTATTTGAGCACAAAGGGAACAAATACAGCAGATCATTTGTCAAACTTTACAGAGTCAAACACCTACTGATACTCTTGCCAAATGCAGAAGATGAAAGTGGTTCACATTTTCCGCCGGAATTGGGTTATACTTCTTCGGAATTGATCAATTTTATATATATATATATTTAAAAAAGTGCAACATTAGAAATGGTTCAGGTTCGTGGTTTTCCTAATTGCTGTTCCCAAATCGCCCATAGTGTGTGTGTGTGTGTGTGTGTGTGTGTGTGTGTGTGTGTGTGTGTGTGTGTGTGTGTGTGCGCGCCCTACAATTGATTGACACCCTGTCCACGGTGAACCATGTTTTGTGTGCAAAGTCTCCTGAGAAAGTCTCCAGGCCCTCCCTAAATATTTTAAAAAGTGTGAATCGATCATGAAACGAAAACTGACCCGTCTATTCAATTAGTTTGAATCGAATAACAAAAGATTAATTGATTTGCATAATCAATTAAATTGCACAGCTCTAGTGACTACGGCTCGTGAAATATTTAAGGAAGAAATAAACCTGACAGCATTGAAAAGAAGATGAGGCAAGTGAACAGTAACACATTCTGCAGTAAATCTGGTTACAGTATTTGCAAATCCCTCAAGTCTTATACATTTCAAAGCAAAAATACAGTCCTGAAAAGCATTTTATATGAGTGGGATGGAAAATGTTATACTCTGAATAGATCTTAAATACCAAAACAAAACAAAAAAATGACTACTACTGATACTTTTGTGCATGGTGTAAAAGATGACGTCTATCGGTCACACGTGAGCGTCTTTTAAATCTTACCTCCTCTCTTCTTGGTGTAAAGGCAGATCAGAGACAGGTATTCCCACAGCTGCTCCAGGAGGTAGTCTAGATTCAGTTTCATGCCGCAGCTGATCACCACACTGTTGGACTGACGGGCGAGACGGTCTACTTCCTCTATTGAGATCTGGTCCACTTTGTTGTACACCTGTCAGATTTTTAGGGATATGACAAGGAAATTCTATTTTCAGAGCTTTTCTACTTAAAGTTATCTTATATATACTGTAGTGTTAATGATTCATAAAGAAGACTAATCTTACAGTGTGTGTGTGTGTGTGTGTGTGTGTGTGTGTGTGATACTCACATATAAACAAGGCATGTAGACTCTGTTGCCCACGAGGACGTCAATAAATTCATCGGGTGTACAGTCTTCTCTAAACAATACTTCAGCATTGAAGATTTCTAAGAAACCAGATTAAGGGACTACAGTATATCTGTTTCACACCTATACAGTACGTGATAAGAGAAGTCCAGTAAGGACAACACAGATAAAGGAGCAGAAATGGGCAAAGTACTTGAGTAAAATAGGGATTCCTATAGCAGACAGTGGTCAAGTAAAAGTAGAAGTCCTTCATTTACATGCCTGCTTGAGTAAAAGTATAAAAGTACCTACATTCAAATTTACTTAATTATCAAAAGAGCAGGACTTTAATTATCTCAATGTAAAAAAAACCTCTCTCGCTCTCTCGACTGTAAACGTGCTATTTTCACAACTGTTTGCAACCAGATCAGCTTCTGAATTCAAAAATCTGTTAGACTATTCAGCATCTCCAAGGATTAGCAAGTCACGTGGTTATGCACATCATAGCCAGCGGGTGGCAAAATTCTCGCTTCAAATACTACATACTGTACCTACAATAAAGAAATGTAGTTACGTAAAAGCACAAATATCTGCTGCACTTTTAAGCGGAGTAAAAGCAAAAAAATAAACAATTTCCTATAATAAAACTACTCCAGTAAAGTACAGAGGTGAAATATCTACTCAAGTACAGTAACGAAATAAATGTTCTCAGTTACCGTCCACCTCTGTAAAGGATACTGTACTCATGAAGAATGAGCTGCACGAGCTTCTCCGAGCACTGTGTGAGAGGAACTGTCGAATTAAAGGACAGACCTCCACCTTTCTTAGGCTAAAAAGAGAAAGGAAAAAAAGGAATATTTAGTATAATTTTTCATCAGACAGGTAAATGTTTACTTAAAACACATCAAATGTTCATGTGATTAGACATAAACACACCTTAAAGTAAATATTGGGTTTGCACCGGTTGAGTCTAATGCCAACAGATTCGAGCTCTTTTTCCAGTAGTTCCCTAAAAGAAGAAAAAAATTATATATATACGGTACATATATATATATATATATATATATATATAGATATATATGGAAGGAAGATCAAAAAGTTTCAAATTATTTTATAGCTCCCGGATCAGACCACTTACCTTTGCACATCACCTTTGGTTGCGTCCAGCATCATGATAACCACATCAGCAGTTCTGGCTACAGCGATCACCTGTCTGCCTCTACCCTTTCCTATTTAAAAAAAAAAACAGTATCGTATAAAAACCAAAAAAGAGAGGTATGGACCAAAAATGACATCAGCCTTAAAAATAAATAAATAAATAAAAATCACACACCTTGAGCTGCTCCTTCAATGATTCCGGGTAAATCCAGCAACTGTATGTTGGCACCTTTATACTGGTGGAAATAGTCATGAAAGATTCGATTTTTAAAAATTAACTACTGTTTCATGAGGTGTGTTCAAGTCAAACCAGGACTTTTGATTGTGACAGTTCTGAGAGTAAAAACTCCCTTTATTTCTCTATATAATCCTCTGCTACACTAATGCACTTATCACAGTGTTTCAGTAGTACTTGGACACCATCAAGGTAGAAAGTTTTTTTCAGTACGCCGGAGCTGTGATCGGACTGTCTGTCTTATTCATGTCTGAAACGCCGGCCTCCCAGGAACTCCTTGTGGAAATGACTTGGAGCGAGGTCAGGACTGTACGGGGGCGTGGCAATAACTCCCAGCTGAGTTCCTGTACAAGTGGTGTTGGTGAATGAATGTGTGTAAAGTTTCTGTTAAAGTTAACTCTTTATACTTTCTGAATGTTGATAGAAACGAACGCAGTGGGCTCTCACCCGCCTCGACCATCATTCACGGAAGAACGGCTTTTACACCTTCATTCACTATCCTTGTTTATCAGCTGCCTTCGTCAGTCCTGGTTTGACCTGGAAGTGCCTTATATATATATATATATATAAATTATAAACCCAGTTAATGTACTGGAAGTAAAGAAATAATAATACCTACCTCAATAACACCTGGGATGCAGGTCAGTGTAGTGAACTCATATGAAGCTGCTTCGCTTTCCGTTGCGGTCATTAAGCTCAGAAAAGTAGACTGTAAAAAAAAAAAAAAAAAAAAAAAAAAAAAAACATGTTTATACAGGGCTGCATATCAAGCAGCTTGAAGGCAGCTTTCTGCAATGATGCTATTAATGTTACCTTGCCAACGGATGGGAATCCAATTAGAGCCACCCTGGCATCACCTGATTTCATAACATCAAAGCCTTCGCCTTTGGCTCCGGATGATTTCGAAGGCTCCAGGAGCTGGGCTCTGTACTTGGCGAGCTTGGCTTTTAGCAATCCAAGATGGTACTCGGTCGCTGCAAACATGTTCGATTAGAATCAGATGGTGAGAGAGATTAGAGGGCTTTATGTGATTAATCAGAGTACGTCAACTCAACTCGGTTACTGGAAACTATTCGAAATGTTACAAAGTTTCCATCAATCTTTTTATAGATTTCCAGACCTGTTTATAGAGCAACATATTACATGACAGACCAGTTTTCAGATGAGGGGAAAAAAAACAAAGAAAAAAACCCTAATGTAGGCTCCTGGGTTTTGCTTAAAAATAGAACCAAAAGTGATTCAAGGGTGGAAAAAACAGTCAACCAGAAACAAGGTGATGGGTGACCCAGGTTCACTGATGCACATGGGGAGCGAAGGCTGGACCGATCTGATAGGAGCGCTACTGTAGATCAGTTTGATGAAAAGGTTAATGCTGGTTGTGATAGAAAGGAGTCAGAACACACAGCGCATCACTGTTATGGTGGCAAAGGGGAGGGCGGTGGGGGGGAGGTTCTACTCAAAAGTCATAATGTTGTGGCTGATCAATGTATAGATGAATGGATATAGACTTTATCGATCCTGAAGGGAATTCCAGATATCCAGCAGCAGTAAAGACAGTAACACACACAGAGACATGATGTAGATGTAACACACTGTATATCTTACATACAGTCTGTATACACACGGTGAGAATGGGAGAACTGACCAGACGTTACTAGTAAGTGCAATGCTAAGAACAACAAAAACAAACCACAAGATATACAGTACTGTTTTATAAGTTCAGTTTTATATATTCTCCTGTAATGTTATTTATTTTTAAGTTATATATGGAAATACTGAATGATTTTGTATATAATTATTCAGACATGATAAACATATACAACAAAGTTTAAGCATATAATAAGGAGCCTAAGACTTTTGCACAGTACTGTATAATCAGCATAGAAATAAAGCAAAGTTGTTGTTTTTTTTTAATGGAACTAATAAGTGAAATGAAGTTAGCTGCAGTATACCTGCCCCCCCTCACACACCCCTATACTCTCTCCATTATCATTGCGCTATTTAATATTT
>JAQMYI010000023.1:19360800-19382753 GCA_030014275.1 Clariallabes melas | reverse complement strand
TAAAGCTGCTTTGAGGCAATGACAATTGCTAAAAGCGCTATACAAATAAAATTGAATTGAATTGAATTGAATTAAGACGCACTTGTCTGATGACATAAATGGGCCGTCGTGTTATTAAAGCCTTTGTGAGGAGACAGAGCCTTACCTGTTGTACCTCCAGCTTCTCACGTTCTGGTGCACCCCCTGAGGGCGTCCTCTTCCTGAGTGCCCTTGTCTGTTGAAGCGATCAGCTTCCTCGTAATCGTCACCACCCACGAGACCTGAACGAGCCAATCAGAGAGCAGCGGTTAAAAAAATCTGAGAACAGCTCAGATCCATGACACGAGACTACAGGCAGCTGAGACGCTCACCGTCGTTCCGTCTCTGCTGGCGTGGAGCGTACTTAAACTGTATGTCGATCTGCCGGTTTTGCCGCGCCTCGGCCCGGCTCTTACTGTGCGCGGCTGCTTTGTGGGCCTTGTAGTCGATCTCGGTCCGAAAGGCGTGTGTGAACTGCTCTGTACTGCAGCGACCTTCCTCGCACAGGAAATGGCTCTCTCTGAAGTGCTCGCTGAGAAAGTGGTAGTCACTAGAAGGGAAAAAAGTTAATATTAATATGTATAAGTATTAAAATATTATAAAACAAACACACGCACATGAGTGTTTCCCCACACACAGAGTATACATTGGCGGGCCGCCCAAATATACTGACGCCACCCAAGTGTATTTGCTCACACTTTTTAAAAATCTTTCAGAGGGAACGATGACATTGGCGATCGATTAACCATAAGCGGACAGTTCCCATCTCGCGCTCCTGTTTACTCTAAAAATAAATAAATAAATAAATAAAGTAAAAAATACTTGCACGCTAAACCTAATGACTGGTTGTGCCACCCTTGGCAGCAACGACTGCAATCAAGTGTTTGTGATCATTTGAATTTATTTTGCTAGACAGTAAATCCAGCGGATGCCAACTGGCGTAAAAAGAATAAGGCGGCCGTACTGATGTTCACACGTGCTCAGTTAACCCAAATAAAAAAAAAAAAAATTTTAAAAAAGGAGGATTAACCCATAAAACACGAAGGGCACGGATCAGTGCAAGGGTCTTATGCGCCAACATCATACATATTTACTCATTATTTTAGTTCCGAGAGATATGATAAACGTCTCAAAAATGTAATTCTATACGCCAATTCTTCAATGTTAGAACATTTCATGTTCACAAAGGCTGTCACGGGACTACAGCTAATTATAATAGGAATATAATATTTGACCGTGATAACACAGCATTGGTCAATGACCATAAAATCTTTTTTTTTTTTTGGAGACTTCAGACATCAAACTGTGCATTTGGGTTTTCTGATAAGTCATGTAGAATAAACGTTATAATTACTTTTAAAACATGTAAATTTTACTGCTACCAGAATATGGGAATGATGTGGCAAAAATGTAGAACTCATAAATTTGCACATTATTATTATTATTATTATTATGTCTCAGAAACAAACTAGAACAACCATAAAACATGTATGAATCTGTCAATCTGATCTAATCTAATGAATCTGTGTTATTTTTTTGCCTGTCACCCTTCTTTTTGTATTTTTTTGCTTAGTCATGTTTGTATAATTTGTGAAAGGAAATAAATTACATTTCATCATATTGCCCAGGTTGTGCTGAAAAAAAGGTTATGTCACTCTACACTGCACAATCATGAGCCTTATATATGTTGTTGTTGGTGGTGGTCTTTATGAGCCTTATATATATGTTTATTAAAACATAATAATGCGAAAAATGGGCTATGTTCTCTGACAAATAGTGCGATTTCTGTACACAAAAGAGTGTTTAGTTCTTAATTATTTAAGATTATTATCTTAATTATACTTCGTCTTACTTCGTCACATACTGTATGAGCAGATGGAGGGAAGAGTTTGTAGGCTGGATCTTAGATCTTAGAAATGTGAAATTCATGGTAATATCATATAAATCAAAATACTGGGGTAAAGGTTATATGTATTTGTTGTACATAGTAAAATCACTTTCGTGCTAGCCGGTAATGCTGCGCCCGTTCCGCCAGCTACCACCGCAGGTGTATTTCACACCTGAGGGGAAACACTGCACAGGTGAGCAGAAACAAGGGGCGTACCTGTAGTATTCTTGCGCTCCATCCGCATCACAGAAATGACAAAAGTAGTGGTCCCGCCGCAAATGCTTAAGCAGTTCGTCGTTATCCAGAAACCGGCAGTCGCAGAATTTACACAGCGGATGTCCGCGGTGAGACGTGTCGTCCGGGTCGCCTTGTATCCGATGTCGAGCCAGTTCTTTACGGTTGTACCACTTCCTCTCATAGGAGAAAACCTGCGTGTAAAATTTTGTACGATTATAAGTAACACGTTTAACAATAAGTTTAGTCCTTTAAGCGGGCACCTTTAAGTGGGTACCTTTAAGTGCTTTGCGCATAATTTGCAGGAGAAGAGCTCATGCTGCTTCCGCATATGCTGCTCCAACTCCTCGAATTTGGAGAACACCTTGGGCTCGGGACATCGCGGACATTCGGACAGTAGAATCTTCCTGAATTCGGTGGGAAAGTTGTAGGTAAGAGATAACATCGCGGAACAAGATTTAACACAAAATACAAAAACTGACAAGCAAGTACCTGAACTGCGCAAAGATCTTCCCGTCAGCGAAGCAGAAGTCATATTTCTTCTCGGACTGGTAATCGTGCTGAGCGAGAGCGGCGAAGGGCTGAAGCTTGCGAACAAATATAACCTAAGAGAAGACGGATTTTAGATTGGTGAGGATGAAAAGACAATATGATGTAATACAATAACATCCTGCCATAGGGTACGACTTAGAGGAGTTATATAACCAGTTCAGCTTTTAAAACATAAAGATTCCTGTGTGTTGAGTCAGCAGTGTGTCTGAGGGACACGTTGGACTGAAGATCTGACCTGAGGCTGATTAAGATGGACAAATCTGGAAGATCAATACTGTTTGTCTCTATATTTCAGTAGAAACTGACAGGATTTAAGTAACACATAATAAGCGCTTTTTAAATCATATGTTTTCACTTTAGCTTATTTAGAGTCGTCAAGATAGTTACAGAAACACTTTTTTTTTTTTTAATGACGAACAGAAAACTTGAGAAACTCAAAACTTTAGTGTCAGTTAAAGTAAAAGTCAGCTAGCTAAACTAGCCTGTACAAACTTCACTCCACTTTAGTTAATCACTCGATTCCTGAGGTAAACCATATTTTACATTATAAACAAATAGCAAATATTCCAACCAGCCCTCTATAGCCGTACACTAGCCGGCTAGTTCCTGATTAGCATCAGGCTGAGGGAGCTAGCAGGCCCTGGAGGCTAGCGGATTAGCCCTGTCTCTCTCCCCCGGCTAGCGGAGGCGCTCAGGCCGCTACCTTGTCCAGCTCCACCCGGCAGACGGCGCAGTATTTCTGCTCGCACAGCACGCGCATCTTCGTGGAACACCGGTAACACACCGGGTGGTCGCACTTCCCCACCGCGAAGATGTCGATGTCCTGGCAGCAGAGCACACACACACTCTCGGCTTCCTTCTTCATCGCTGAGTCCATTTCTACAACAAGCGCACAATTCCGATAAACTCCGCTCTCGTGCTCGCCGGAACTGACTGTAGCTAACGCGCTAATGTTGTACTCAGCGTGGACGTAGTCACTCGGCACCGATGCATCATGGGTAGAGCGGGTACACATGACGACACAAAGTCCGCCATATTGCAAAGGTCGAAGTTCTTAAGCGTGTGCAGCACGAGCTAAGGGCGGAGCCTTGTGATATAAATGTAGTGTACAGTATATAGAAATATTCGAGAAACATGTACGTCATAAACGTCTATAAATCATAAACATGCGACTTATTTAGTGCTACTTAGTGTTAGGCATTGTGGCTTCTCAATTCCAGAGTTGAGAATTCAATTCTGCTTGTGTGGAGTTTGCATGTGATTGATGGGTTTCCTCCGGGTTCTCCAGTTTTCTCCCACAGTCCAAAGACAGTCCATCCATCCATCTAGGAACCTCTGTAACTTTATATTGTAACTATGTATTTATTTAACCTCTGTATTTATTCCCATTTTTACAACCGTGGTCGGACCTCCGGTCAACATTCACACGCTACAGTCAATCTGGGAATGCCAATTAACCTAATCTGCATGTTTTTCGACTGTGGGAGGAAACCCACCAAGCACGGGGAGAACATGCAAACTCCACTTACACAGACCCTGAGGCAGGAATCAAACCCGAACCCTGGAGGTGTGAAGCGACAGTGTTAACCACTAAGCCAATGTGCCGCCCCGAAGACAGGCAGATTAGGCTAATTGGCTAATTAGCATTCCCATATGATGGATGGGCAGGAGAATACCTGAGCAAGTTTATTGCTTTAAGCGAGTACCTTTAAGTGCTTAGTGTATATAATTTGCAGGAAAAACGCTCCCGCTGCTCCCGCATACAGTATGCTGCTGGTAGTGGTGTTAATGTTATACCTGATCAGTGAATGTGTAATTAAAACCAAGTACTCTATTTTCAGGTGAATTAATCAGAAAAATTATAATAGTTTAAAAATGTATAGCTTTTTGTGCGTTTAAAGCATGGTTTCTCATTTCTTGGTTCATTTCGCGGTCACTTAAGTTAATATTAGCAGCATAAGTCATGATGATAGACCTAGAGTGTAGAAATCTGCAGAAATCCACAGATAAGGCAGGGGAGTGACCTTGGCAGCCTACACACACACACACACACACACACACACACACACACACACAGAGATAAAACTTCCTGTTCTGTGGTTCCCTTTATCCTTGAATTGGGATCAGAGTATATGACTGAAGAGAAGACAATCCTACCACAATCCGTATATTTCCATTGTAATTTATGTTAGTGGTAACTCAGTGGTTAAGCTGTTAGACTACTGATCAGAAGGTCATGAGTCATGAGAGCAATGCAATTTGGCTGTTACTGAGCAAGGTAAATTCATTTAGTTGGGAAAATGAAATAAATTTGCTCTGGATAAATATAAATGTATAGGACATTCCTGAAAGCTGGCATCTAAATACTGTACTGCACACACACTCAGTCATGCACTACGGACAGTTTGGAAAGGCCAATCAGCGTACTTTGCAGTATCACATGTCTTTGGACTGTGGGAAGAAACCCAACAAAAGCAAAGAGAGAACATGCAAACTCAACACACACCAACCAGAGTAATATATCCAACTAGCTTAGTGGTTTAATTGATGACACAATACAAAGAAACAGACTGCTTCTGTTCTAAGCTACAGATCTGCTATCAGGTCTTTAGTTGATGTTTAACCTTTTTATAAGCCACAAAGCACCACAGTCTGAAAGTGTTGTTTCTTGATGAATTTAAATAAAGGTGGCACTTTTTATAAAAGCGTCAAGGATCTAGACTTTCCTGAAGGTAATAGAGAAGGGGTATGTTTTTCTCGGGTAGATTTTATAAGGCATATTATTTAATGTCAACGGTCAGTGGTGGACAAAGTACACAAATCCTGTACTTGAGTAAAAGTAGAGATAGCGTAAGATATTACTCCAGTAAAATGAAACGTCCTTCATCTACATTTCCATGTGAGTAAAAGTACAAAGGAACTTGCTTTCAAATGTACTTAAGCATCAAAAATAAAAGTCTGATTATTATTTGTGGCATCTAGTGTTATATTACTTTTGTTAAAGTAGGCCTTCACTCCACCAGCCGACTGTTTTAGCATCATCAGCCGCATGCAAGACTAATTAACAGACATTTTATTTAACCAAATGTTAATCATCTATTGTTAATCATTTTATTTCACAATATGAGAACATTCAGCTGAAGTTTTGAGCACTACACACTAAGGTGAAACTACTGTACAGGCTGATGCACTGATCTTGTAATAGTAAAGTGTGTGATGTATCCTGACTGGTGTACCAGATCTGCTTCAATTTCAATCTTTTATTTTTCCACCTATACGTACGTCATAACAACAGATGTTGCGTAATGTAGTGGAGTAGAAAGGATGATATTTTACTTAGAAGTGTAGTGAAGTAAAAGTAAAAAATGGAAACGCTTCAGTAAAGTACAGATAAGTATGAAATGTACTTAATGTAAGTACAGTAACAAATTACATTTACTCCATTATTGTACAACACTGAAAACAGTTAACTATTGACTTTATGCCGAGATGTTCATATGTATTTTACCACCTTACGTCGGCCCTCATTCACAATAAGAACTGCAACAGAAACACACACACACACACACATACAGAAAATCAAAATGTCATAAAGTGTTAGTAATGCTTCTTTATTGGTAAGTGGTTTCAATATCACTTTGAGTAGCAAACAGTTGTATTTATCATTTATTAAGCAGTTATTTTCAAAATAGCGATATCTTCCATCTTAACATAACATCTTCATAATATCTTTTATTTGTATTTCTCTGAAGTCTGTGACTAAAAAAAGGAAGGAACAGATTATTACAAGCATCATTTTTGGTTACTAAAGTAAGGCAGTAAAAGTAAAGTGAATTATAACAATAACACACGTGCTTGTGGTTCTAAAGTGAATAAGCGCTTGCTGTAGTTTAGATTCCTGAAGCAGAACCGGGAACAAGGTGTCTCATCAAACAGAGAATAAAGAAACGTGTAAACTGCACTCAGTGTTTAAGCAGTTTGGTCTAACCCATCTTCCTTTCATGAGAGAGCAGCCACACCTTAATTTTATCTCCATTGCCTCCCATATATTTGCCGCTTTCCCCTGAGCTGCACAGGACGCGGTGACACGGCACGATCAGAGGAACCTGAAAGGTGCGAACACGAGCGAGAGGAAGGTCAGCTGACAGATTTGACATTTGTACTCGCAGGAGAAATTAACTCATGTAAATGAACCTGACCGGATTTCTCCTCATAGCCCCGCCCACTGCTCGAGCAGCCTTGGGGTTTCCTGCCATCTCGCCGAGCTCCTTGTAGGAGACGGTTTGTCCCACGTGTACCCTCGACTGTAACGTCCTCAACACGTGGGCAGAGAAGGAGTCTGAAAAAGTGGTAGAGGTTTATATAATTGACACCAACATGACACTGAGTGTGTGTGTGTGTGTGTGTGTGTGTGTGTGTGTGTGTGTGTGTGTGTGTGTTTGTGATACACATACCTCCCTGCAGCAGAGGGTGGTGTAAGGCAGGAAAAGGAAGGGAGCTGACTGACTGTGCAGAACGAAAGTAACTCTGGAGCCATGTCACACACCGCTGGAGCTCAGAGTTCAGCTCTGCCTGGTCTGAGATGAGGCCGGACCTGACGACACGCAAGAAGAGACTCAATGAGCAATGAGCATTAAGAGAGTTAAAATAGAGTCATGAAGCAGTTTACCATCAAGGCCGAGGGATTCGAGTACAATGTGTAAAGGTTCAGTTACTTAAGAAAAAACAATCATTGTGGTATTGTGTCAATTAGTATTTTATGGCCAGATAAAAGTTCTATTCTGCACTGATGCTTCTCATTAATATATAGGACTAACTGATTATTTCAAACAATCCATGCTGTCAGTTCCATAATCAAACCACAGAAATCTTTACCTAGACCTACATGTACTTCTAGTCTCTGTAACTGGAGAAGCCACAACTCAGGAAAGTAGTGTGTAAAAAGACGAGCTCGTCCATGGTTTAAAAAAAAAGAAAACGAAAAAAAAAGAGCGAAAAAAAAAGGTCACTGAACTTTAGTGTCTGTTTTTCATTCTCTGATCGACTCTAATATGTTTTTCCAAGTTTCGGTTTCCTCCAGTGAAATACATTATGACCTTGAATTTAGGACACGTTGGTAATTTTCTTTTTTAATGAGCTGTCTCCAAACTAATTTTAACAATATCCCCGAGCCCAGAGCTTTAGAACAGCATCTCTTTAAACACAATCCTAGAAGTTCTAATGTGGAAACGAGAGCTTTCTGAACTAACAGGAAACATGTCTGACTGGACCAACATGTTATCAGAGCCTGCAACAGCCACAAAGAGTTTTGACATTAACAGATATTTTACTTCTTTCTTTTCTTTCGGCTGCTCCTGTTTGGGGTCTTTAACAGACATTTAACTGACTTGTGAAATATTGCAAAGACATTTTGACTCATTTACTCACTGACTCAAATACTCATTTGCCATCATCACCAGAGAGGAACCTAAACCCCCAAAGATTTATGATCAAATGTACACATCTAAATGATTACTCATGCTGCCATTACTATAACTACTAGTTGTACTCCCTGTTTGCCAGAGTGGAATATAAGCATGTCTAGAAGAGAAAATTTAAAAGAAATGTCTGATTTTCAAAGAGGTGAAGAGGATTGTTTGTCAGTCTGAGGCCGGAGAGTCTTAGAGACAAATAGGTAGAAATCTAGAAATCCCATTCCTAAAGGGTAAAGGGTAAAACAATAACGCGGGCATGACCTGGACCTTCTGAAAGACGTCTTCTTGCTGATCAAAGATCTGTTGATAATAACTCTCTCAGTCTACGCCTAAGCTAGTTGCTGCTTTTAAAGCCAGTAAATAAAAGACTCAAAGTATCAATAAAGACTAAAATACATTTATACATTTTCATAAAACTGTTGATGTCTGTTTAATTTTTGAGCATGAAGTCCGTCCCTGATTATGTACAATAATTTCTAAAACTCTACGCTAGAAAGAACCTTGAACATTGTGCTGTTATCTCACATGATGATCATCTAGTCATCTCTGATCCAGCTCATCCTGGACACCTGCTGTTTGAACTGCTTCCATCAAGAAAAAATCTGAGCACAATAACAACCACCACCAGAACACACAGAGGAACAGCTTCTTTATACAGTACATGCTGCTGCTCTCCTCAACAGCTAACCTGTACCTTATCCAAATTCAAGTCAATTCAATTCTTATTTATATAGCGCTTTTAACAATGGTCATTGTCTCAAAGCTGCTTCACAAAAATGAAAAGAAAATTTTAAAAAGAAAAAAAAAGAAAATGTATCCAAATCAGACTAGACATCATATTTTTCATATATCTTTACTGTTACATCATTGTCTATTTATTTATGTATTTATTTATTTATGTGTTATACCGCTCTCTGTTAACCCCTTCCACATGCACTTTCATATATTAGGAGAGGTGTTCGAGTCAACCTGGGACTTTTGATTTGTACAGAATAACTGAACACAGTTTTGAGAGAAAAAACCTCCCTTTATTTCTCTATATAACCCCCTGATACACTAATGCACCATCAAGGTAGAAAGTTTTTCTCGTGGTCATCTGAAACACCGGCCTCCCGGGAACACCTGTCATTGAACAGATAATTTCCACTGTCTTACTAGGTTACTAGCTAAGTGCCATCAATCACACACTGTTGAGAAACTTTATTTATTTATTCGGGGGGGCACTTTAGTTGTCGCTTAAAGACCTCACATAGGCCTAAGAATAAGGGAAAAGATTTTATGCTATTTTGATGGCACAGTGACACAGAGTTTCCATGGTGATAGTGGTACCCATGTGTTGTCTCCATAGCAACAGCAGCCTTACTGTGTAGTGTGTGTATAGTGTGTGTGTGACACCTGTGCTCAGGTTCTATAGTGATGGTGTGTAGTCCTTTCTCACATCCACTCAGCAGCAGCTCTCCCACAGGAGACTCCACAGACACACACTGCAACACACACTCACTACTAACACACACACACACACACACACGAATAAAGGCTGATAGATGAAACTGATTAATATAATAAATGATATTATAAACAAGTAATGCATTATCCCTGAGCCTTGTTTTGTCTCAGGATGTGGTGCAGGTACATACCTCTGCTTCTGCATGGTAGAACACACACACGCACGCGCGCGCGTGCACACACTGTGACTCGAGCAGCGCTGTAGCACGCGATAACTTTTGCATTTAATGTGCGCGAGTTTCATTTCTGGTTTAAAGAAAGTGAATGAGGATTGACGTGAAGCCTGACCAATCAGCTGCAGGAGATTCAAACGTCACTCTCACACTGCGTCATGATTGGACGGCCGCCATGACGTCATTTCGCTTCTTTCGTTTCCGTTTAATAAAAAAAAAAAGAGTAAACATAACATAGAATATAGAGGAAACGTATTTATTTTATTGGGTAAATATTATATTAATAAATTTAAATTTTCTTTAACATTCCGAAAATTACATCATTTTCTTTGCGATCTCAACGACGTAATTACAACACAAAAAAATATTAATACCGAAAAAAGTTCAAAATGTCACATTATACATGATGAATTCTATGTAGATTTTGATCTACTACATTTGTAACATTTTATTTTATATATTTAGTTTGAATTATTATTTTTTTTATTTTTATTTTTTTTATTTACTTATTTATTTTAAATGTTTTCCTACATTGTTTTTGCAATTATAATGGCATCCAATGTTATACTTTAATGTTGAAAATGTATACACTTGTAATAATAATAATAATAAAAAAATTACAATGACTTAAAAAATGAAACAAAATTTTGTGTCCTGGAATGCTTCTTAAAATACAATACTTAAGTATATATTTATTATCAAGCCTTGCATTAACGTAAAATATATTACAAATGCATTGTTTCATCAGCCTTCATTTTCCATCATTTGTATCTTTATCATCATCACCAGTCATATTTCCCCCTTTGCAGACTTGACCCTATAAACTTTCATCTCCATCTTCTCCACCTTTCATCCTCACTAAATGCCTTCTCTTCTTCACCATCATCCACTACCTTAGCCATCACTTTTGCATTCAATTTAACAAAGAGACAAACGTCGTCTACAAACAAACTTTCGTATTCCTTCATTAAAAAATAATTTGGTCTGAGCTGCGAGCCACGAACGCACCGCTGTCGTCTTTGTCCTCGTAGTTCTGCTTTCAGGAGACCGAACAGGCCAAAGTCTGATGGAGTGAGATCAGAACTATAGTGAGGCTTTAACACCTCAGAGTGTTGACAGTGTGGAGCAGAAGTGTCTCACTGTAACAAGCACTGCTGATTGTTGAACCTTTTTCCTGATGTTCCAATACTTCTGGACCTTGAGAATCCAAGGAACCTGTAAGCGTTGATGAATTTTCCAGCTGATGGTTGACTTTTAAACATTTTGAAGATGTTTCTGTTCCACACTCTGCCGTTTACTCTCAGACTCGTAGTGATGAATCAGAAAAAACTAATCACTGCATGCTGTTCGTCTTTTGTCCAAATCACAAGTGAGGCATCCATTTCTGCTCGCACCGCAGTTACACATGAACTGATGTAACATGTTCACACACACCTGTACAGCAGTGACTGGAGAGACAGGAGCCTCGAACGGAAAGTGCTGATAAGACAGTACGGCCAACAGGAGGTTTAATAAAACTAGAAAAGGTAAATTATTGGCTACATGTCAAAAATATTCAGACACCTAGAGTGTAGAAACATCGCATCCTACTTCACTTTTTAATTGTATTTTGTTTAGTGTTTGTCATCTCTGAAAGCTTCTGTCACCAAAACAAATTCGTTATAGAGTATATAACTAAATAAAAACCAATAAAACAAACAGCAAACCGTTTGAGATTTTACAACAAATCCTCAATGACACGGTTGTGAACTATTTTTAAACTTTTATTTTCATACAAAATACATAAATATAGCATCTGCAGGTGGGTTCGGCGGCAGAAAAAATATTTGTACAGACACATTTCACGTGCACGCACACGAACAAACGACATAGTCACGTTGAAAAGTAAGGAGACGTTCTTAAGAAAGGAATTCGTCTCTCCCAATCCCTCTGAAACCTGATTAAATACAGTGAACTGTTTAATCCTTGGTCAAATGCATTTCCCTGTCTGAGTGGAGAAAACCTTTCAAAGAATTCAAGCGACCCATAAATAAATAGGGTCATTACTGCTAAGGCATTATATTATATATTATTCACTGCCATTATGTACCATTATTACATATATTCCTTTCTTTTTTTCTTCTTCTTTTTTTAAAAACAGTGTGTATGTAGAAATGGGCATCATGGGCGTGAATCAGCAAGAAAAAAAAAATACTAATCCTGATGAGCCACCAAACATCCCAAATTACCTGAACGTCTGTAACTTCAGCAATGCCACTCACTATCCGTATAGTGAATCATAAAGCAGCAGATGAAAATGACAGCACACACACACACAAAAAATAACACGTAGTGGCTGTCTATGGCACCAGCTATTTCTGAAGATTTCTTTTGTGAGACAAAGCGCAGTTTGTGCTTTAAGTGACATAATCTAGGCTGTAAAAATACAGTACTGCCTAGTTTCGTTGAATACAACACTAAACACATCATTCACACCACTGATATATATATTTATAAAGAACTCAAATTATTTGAGAAGAAAATATGAAGATATGGAAGTGTGCAAATTTCTTTGGGTATCTACATTGTCAAAAAAAATAAAAATAATTCAAGCAACCTTATTTGACACGGGTGAAGCAGAATTAGCAAAAGGTTAGCAAACACACCGGTTGCGACTTGATTCAGCATTCATTCAAACCTGATTTAAAAAGTTATTCTTAGTTCAACACCATAAATAGACCATAAAACCCAGTGACCCTGCTCTGTAGTATTCATTCATTGCGCGGATGTTTTTCTTCTTCCTCAAAAAAAAAATAATACAGCAACTTCTAATCTCAGGAGGTAACTCTTAGCTAGACGTCTTTGTCTCTCTTTTTAAACCTCGCTTATAAATAGAAACTTTAATAACCATTCATGTAGGTACACGTCATATTGTTTTGCGCTTTTCAAATGATGTGTTACTATAATAATTGCAGTGCACGAAAAGAAAAGGTGTGTGTGTGTTATTTTTTTTTTATAATAGTTGAAGGGTTATTAGAGTAATGCTCTGTTGTATATATAAAACAGCTGTGTTGTGTGTGTGAATAGAATATTTTATGCCGGAACTGTCCTGAAGGCGCTCCAGGCATGGAAACAGCGAGTAAAGCAATGAGGTTCGTTGCCTTTGCGCACCAGGCGCAGCTTCCTCGGGTGCTCTGCATCCTTCGACCTCATGTGCTGAATATAGACCTGGAAAAAAATAAATAAATAAAAAGATGAGATGGAGAAGGAAAATAAGAGCTAGTAATACAGGTAGTCCCTGACTTACGAACATTACGAGTTCCGTATTTCCAACAGACTGCAGTTCTACGAACATTTGTAGTAGTTCAAGGGAAAGGGGGACAGAGACTTAGTCAAGTGGATTGGTATGCTTTACATTGTATATTCGTGTCGGAGGTGTACAAGACTCACATTGTTGGACTTGTGAACAAATCCCACTTACGAACGTGCTCCTGGAATGGAACTCGTTCGTAAGTCGGGGACTACCTGTACCTAATTGTGGTTGTAATCTAGCATCCTGGTCTTACCTGACAGGCCTTGAGACTCAGTTTGATCTCCACCTGGCTTGTCTGGGTGCCAACCCACATGTACACCTGCAAAACACACAAACACGAGCCTTTAAGCACAACTCCTCCACAGAGGCTTTGTTTAAATGATTACTCGAATAAACCTTTAAAGAACGCTCTTACTTCTTTTCCGTTGTCCAGAAGCATGATGTCATCGTCGGCCAAATCGTCTTGACAGAAGTCGGAACATTTCTCAGAGATAGAAAAGTAGCCCTTCTCATTAGAGCACCTGCAATTAAACAGCGAGGATGAATTAACTTTTATTTTTATTTAAAAAGAAACCATCACACAAACAAGGAGTAAAACAAATATCAATTTCTGACCTAAAGAGCCTGGCGTATTTCATGTATTCTGCGTCTTCGTCGTATTGTTTCTGCGAGCCGATGCCAACCCAGAAGAAGTTTTCGGGCTCCTCCCCCTCATTTATTACCTGTAAAAGTCAATAAACTCGTCGTCGTGTAACCCGTTCAAAGCGTTCTTCTTAAAAAGACTAAACTAACAGAAGGTCCTAACAGGTACCTGCTTGCTGTAGGTGTCATCAAACATGGAGTTCATGATATCCTCTGCCAGCTTGGCCTCGTCCGGGTCGGCTGCTCTGCCAACCCACGTATAAACAATACCCTGGTTGTCTGTACTCTCAAATGGCACCTACAATAAAACAAAACAAACAAGCAAAAAAAAAAATGTGTGGGCATTCACAATAGTCACAATCATGTTTTTCTTTTAAAAAGCAACACCAGCACTACAATTTCTACAACATGAATTTTTTTAAAGCCTCAGAAAGGTTAAAATTTGTTTTTTCAATACCATGTTATTTTGATCATAGCTCCAAAGAACCAACATGATGCACACATTAAATTATTAATACAAACTATGAATAGTCTCTGTTTACAGTAAAGGCTGTGATGGCGAGCACACATTAGCTAAAACCTCTCGCTCGGACCACTCACACACACACGGGGTAACCCAATGTCGCCCTAACTGCAGGATCTGCGTGTGTGTGAGAAGAGGGCGGGGCCTGCAAATACACCTGGTCTGGCGCGCAATTGGAGGACGCTATGCTCCAATGCCGCCTAGTGAGTAGATCAATCATACCTGAAGCTTCAATCACACGTTTCTCCTGTCTTCACAGACTACGAGAACACTACACCAAGAAGGAAGCTAATTCACTGTACACGTTTAAGTTCTGCTGAACGGTGTGCTTGAGTAAAGACCGTTCATGCTTGTGGAACCTGGTTCCAGTGTTTTCTCTCCTTGTTAAACCCGTTACAAGTTTTATTTTTACTTTATATTTTCTATTAATCATTTTTATATGAATATTTTCGAGTTGTGGAACGAATCGTCAGAATTCCCATTATGGGGAAATTCCCTCTGAGACAAAATGCCGTCCGGGATTCCCCTAAGGCGCAGAGACACCACCACATGATGACAGTTTTTGACCACATGATGGCAGTGTGGGGAAATGGGAACATGTTTAGTCAAGTGGATTGGTGTGCTTTATGTTGTATATTCATGTCAAAGGTGTACAAGACTCACTTTGTTAGACTTACGAACAAATCTGACTTACAAACAACTCTGACTGACAAACATGCTCGGGGAATGAACTTCGTTTGTAAGTCGGGGACCTCCTGTACTGATCACGTCATATTTCTGAGAAATTTTAGAACTAATAAATCACAGTCCTGCCTTCTTGTTTTCTATTGGCGCTCTGTCAGAAGCTTGTGAATTCACAGGTAAACCCTGACCCAGATAAAGTCAGTGTGTGTGACCTCTGAGCAATCTAAACAGCTAAGATTTCCCAATCCATCTCTGACTCATATGTTTATAAACAAAGGAAACTACTGAAGGACTTTCTGCATACTTTCTCCGTTCAGTGAACTGCGTTTTCTGCTTGGGGATTTCAAATCTGATACGTTTTTATCTGACTGACGCTAAAGCTGAGAAAGTGGAAACACGCCGCTTTGAGGTGGCACTTTTGCCTTTATCTCCGGTACAATTCCATAAAACATTACCTTAAGTATGAAGCAGAACTCAGAGTTGAGGTTACTGGAGTCAGTGGAAATCTGGATAGTCCTACAGAGAAGGATAAATCAGCACGTTAGTCCAGAACAAATATTAACCTACAGTAATTATTTGACAATTTAAACACGTGTATGGGAGATGACATCAACCTGGTGCAGAGCGCACTGCCGTTCGTCCTGATGTGATACAGACTGGGCTGCACGTTGTCCACCTTCAGCTTTCTCTTCCCTTTGTGGATAATGAACTTCCTTTTGAAGTGTGACAAGAACTTGAGGTTCTCCTGCTGCTGGGTCATCCTCACAACCTGCAGGAGGTACACTTTATTAAAAAAAAAAAAAAAAAAAGTGTTGTTTCTGAATAAATTACCTTACAGATAACTGAGAAATTAAATCATACCTCCAGCTTGCCGGGGAAAAGACTCTCAAACTTCTTCTGCAAGCTGAATGTAAATGTCAGCCAGCCCATGTTGGAAGCCTCACGTCCTTGCCAGAAGTAAACCACACACTGGAAATCCTCTTCGGGTTGCTTGTCCTCCTCCTCTCCTTCTCCATCCTCACCTTTTTCTTTATCTTTATCCTCCTCATATTCAACTGGTACCCAGTACCTACGATCCAACAAACAATCAAGATAACCGTCCATCAGCTTTTAATCTCATAGTATTGGTTCTAATAATTTTTTTTTCATGTTATTCATACAATACAGAAAATGTTTGTGGCAAAAAAAGCTACTTCTGAAGTTTATGCAATGTTGAAGTGACCAATCTTGCTTCTCTGAGAGATTTCAAGCTGCTAACTTCAGCCGTTTTAGAGAGATGATTTTATACTGTATGTGCCCCAAAAACAACACTTTTTCAGCGTTATGCTGTCTCGCTTTAAACAATAATAATTTAAAATACAAATTATTCATATTTCTTTATTGAGCATTGATATCAAATTATGTGTAAGCTTCTAAAAGCATATGACATGTAAAAAATGTTTTACTTAAATAGTTTTTGGGGAAAAGCTAAAAGAACAAAAAATCTGTAGTGTCTGTAACCATGTCAAATTCATGTTGCAGTATCTTAACAATTTAGCATTTTAGAATAACACATTTTATTTCAGGTTTCTGTCTTTTCATGTGAAATCTAAATTGGCCAAGTTTCACCTGAATGACGATTAAGATCACTGAAAGATTTAAAAAAAAAAAAAAAGAAAAAAAAGAAAGAAAAAAAAAGGTTACGGACACTACACCTACAGTACGTGACACTTTTTAGCACCAATACCATGTTTTAGTCATGTGCATTGCTTAAACGCAGAATGCACATACTCACACATGCTGCAGAGTCTGTCTAGGCTGAAAGCTACCACCATGACTACACTTAAACTTAACTAATTATTTTAATTGCAGCAATCATGGAGAGTGATCATAAACACTGAAAAACATTGCACTTCGCAGAGACACGAGTACAATAACAGTAAAGTAATTAATACTCTGTGTCAGAATAATATCCGAATGAGCATCCTGAACATGTGACCGTCGTCTTACTCAGTCAGACCAGGACTCATTTACAGTTCCCTTATATCACGGCAGAAATCTGAACCACGTGCATCATGTTAATGAATAAGAACGCAAAAGATTACGACATGCTGTTAGGTGTAACAAGGCTGCCAGTCATAATGATCTAGTAAGTGATGCTTCAAAAGCTCAGAGTTGTGTTGCCAGATGCGCAAATTATTTTTTTCAAATAGTAAATTAAAAAAAACCTCATTCACTTTATGTTCAACTTTTTTCATTTTATGAGAAAGATCTCAGCACTGCCTAGGTGGGATTTTCAGTGTTCGTCTGAAAGAATCCCTGAATATTAATGAAAATGAGCTGTCTGAATGACAGAAAGCTGTCGCTTTAACTCGTTGATTATGCTCGTTGATGATACGTATCCCATGTATAGCAAGGAAAATAATAGGAATTCCTATTTCCACAAGATCATCAATACATTCACTTACCTGCAGAGAAACACGTAACAGTCCTGGGTGTGGAAGTGGCCGAACTCCTCCTCTGGCAGCCGAGCAAACTTTTTACCTTCCAAAACGAATCCTTCCATACCATCCAGGTCCTCGTTCCATTCCTCCATCATCTGTTCAGCCTGGTTAACAACCACAGCAAGGAACACAGGGCACGTTAAAAACAATGTTCATTTTTATTTACTGTTAAAATGGGAGTTCTTCACATCTATAAAATCAACATAAATAAAATGGAATTTTTCCTGACAAATTTGCATATTTTACAAATGTTGCTTTTGTTATGAACACAATTATTAATTTTTTTGCACAAAAGGAAAGCAGCGTACAGTGATTATTATTTTTTTTTTGTTGTTGTCCGAGGGTGTACCTGATGCTGAAAAGCGTGAACAGAAGCGTTTGGAGATTTGGATATAAAATTCAGACCGATAATCTAAGGAAGGTGAAAGTTTCTTAAAGAGAATAATTACTGGTTACGAGATACGGATTCATCACTACGAGTCTGAGAGTAAACGGCTTACAGTTTTCTAGGATTCCCAAGGGCCAGAAGTATTGCAACATTATCAGGAAAAAGATTCCACAATCAACAACTTCGGGTCAACAAACATTCCTGTTTCAATTTTAAACTTGAAAGTGGGTACGGGTTCCCTTGTCTATGGGGAAACAATTTCACGGCTTTCTTAAGGATTCTTAAGGAAATTAAGTAAATAATTACACAGAGAGCTCGTACCTCAGACAGTGGCATGGGTGGCTGCCTGGGCAGGAAGAGTGCAGTCAGGTCAGCCTTCATCTGGTTCTTTTGCTCTGCGTCCTTCTTCACCTTTCCGGACAGGTTATCGTTCTGTTTAACGCTCTCTGCATTCCTGGTGTAGTCCACCTTCAACACATCATCCCAGTTCTTAAACTTGGATTTGAAGACCTAATAGGGAAAAAAAAAAAAAAAAAAAACAGACACATTGAGGGGGAAAAAAAGTCTTTTATCTAATTTCCAATCAGTTGTCTTGTCAGAAGGTCTACTATTAAGATTGAGTCAGAAACACAACTCTTAGCATTGTACAAGCACAAGACAATAAATTTTTTAAAATAATAAATGTGCTTGTATTATAAAGCGTGTCTAACCTGGCACTCTGTACCCTCCAGGTTGCGGATGACCAAGGCGTGTTTTGGTCGATGGAGCATGCTGCACAGCTCTTGGCCTAATTTCAGAGCAGCCGCTCTTACAAGACGAGGGGACTTGCGTCCAATCCAAATGAACACCTCAGACCAGCAATCCAGTACATATACACCTTTAGTGTCTAGAAGGCTTTGGAGCTGCAACAGGATGACATCAGTACAGTTAAAAGAAGGCTATCTAAAAGCAATATTATTTATATGGTTGAACCCTCGATTGTGTTTGTACATCAAAGCACTAGTATATCAAAGCAAATTTCCCATACGAAATAATGTAAACTCGGAGGATTCGTTGTATAGCCCAAAAATATACTTATATAAAGATAATTAATACAAAACATAAACTAAAAACAAAACAACTTAACCTGCATTTTATCTTTGGTTCAGTTGCGATCACATGACGCTTGTATACATACTACACGTATTTCAAGACCTCGCACGTTTATCAAATTAAAATTTAACATTTTTTGCTCGTCTTGCAAAACACATGCAAACTAAGTTACTCGCAATCCAAGGTTCCACTGTAAAAATTTGAGCAATATTTTTTTTTTTCCCCACATACCAGCCTGAGCTCAGGAAGAACATCGAGCTTGAATTTATTCTTATGTTCCACTGAAAGCTTGTAGTTGATTTGAGGAAGTTCGAGATATCCTAAACCCAGACCAACCTAGAGCACAAATACAAGATCAGGTTTTATACATCCTTATTTCACACAGACTTTTTTTGTCTGTCTTAAAAGGGAACGAAAGCACCTACCTTGTAGAGTTTCGGTCGTACTGGAGAAAAGTTATCTGGAACGTGTTTCTTGATTTCTTCCGGCTGTCCACCGAGAACTTCCCAAAACTCTGGCGGCTCCTGATTCTGCATCAATGAAGTGATTTCTGCTTTGCCTTTCCTTTCATTCTTATTTATCTTCTCTGCAAATAACCTTTAGATGCCAAAATCAGGTCAGAGTGAAGAAGAAGGGGGGGGCGGGGGGAATCAATAAGCATACAAAAAAATTTTTAATTCTACAACATACCTGGCTTTTGTTGTGCTGCTCAGGGTGGCGTTAGCTCCCCTCCACACGTATAATTCAAGGCCAGCATCCAGCAAGAACACATAGCTGAAAAACAAAACAAAGCAATATTTTAATATTTTAGAGATAAACCATCTTTGTATACATCTCAACAGATCAGAAGTTATCTTGGACTTACCGAGGATCGAGGGAGGCTCCCTTCAGAGGCACAGCCTCCAATCGGATGTTTTTCTTCCCGTATACACGATAAAGTCTGTCCCAAAAATAATATGTCAAATGCGTTTGTAGAAGAAGCATGCCATTTTTTTTTTAACAATAGCTTATAGTTTTAGTTTAATACCTTGTCGAGTATTGTGTATCTTCCACCGTGTAGAATCCACTAGCAGTTCCTCCTTCTATGTATGAAATCTCTACATCAAACACCTGAAGGAATAAAGAGCAGGAACAAACCAAAAAGATTATATTAAAAAAAAAAAAAAGATTTTAAAACATCTATCAGTGTTTCCCTTGGTAATTTGATAGTTTTAGGTTGTTTCTGTGTTCAGGTAGCAGTAAAATTGACACGTTTTCAAGTAACTAGCTGCGTCTGTGATACGCGTAAGGGCGTATGAAAACAGTACAGCGCCCTCTGTTGAATTTTGAGATGAACTAACATTGTTTTTCTAGGTATGATATAAGGGTGTTTCCTTTAAAAATTCAAACTAGTACATCTTCTCTTTCTGTGGGCCGATTGTGATGAAACAAAGCCGATATGTTACCTCATGCTCAGCCAAATACCCCTGTGAAAACCGTATTAAAATTCCTTCAGTAGTTTGTATGTGATACATACACAAACAAACAGAAAAATTCCAAAATCCATCTATTGTATTCTATTACTCAACTTACACCCCCAAATAATCTTTTCGCAAAATATCTTTACACCCACGTTTAGTGTGGGCTAATGTACAGTCCTGATCAACACATCTAGCTAATCAGTTGACGTTTAACTCAAGACAATACAAAAATTAATTAATCGATCTAATCCTCGTGCTCTACTAACCGCAGTAAATTCTTCACTTTCGTCTCCCATTTCCTCTCGGATCGTCCGGCACTCGGCTCCCAGAAAATTACGAAGATTAACAGCATGGATAGCAGAGCCTGCTTTCTTATCCAGGGTGGCCTCCTGACCGATCCAGTAAAAGATCTGCCAGGTCAAAGCTCCATTATCATCTAGATAAGTCTGAAAATAAGGACAGAGATAATTTGAAATAAAAGAGATGAGGAGTAAACCTCTGTATGGAGGGCAAAAAAAAAAGGCACATTTTAGCCGCGTGAGCCGAAACGAGGGAGAAATTCTAATGAACTTTACCTTGAGGACAATGTAACAGTCAGCCTCATAGAACTTTCCATGGAAAGCCTCGTCCACCTGAACAGGCAAGAAGTTCTCGATCTGCCACACAGTGACTCCGGGAACATGACCAGCATCCTCCAGGAAAAACTCCGAATAGTCAAGCGGAGGCTTCTCGAGGTTCTTATCCCAGCGTTTGGATTTCGGGTCAGAGTATTTCATATCACCGTTCTCCTGATTAAACAAGGAACAATAACAATAATAATATAATTAAGGCTCTTGTGCAGAATAATACCTACACTGCATTACAGTATAAGTGATTTTTGATTCAATACCACTACAGCTTACTGTTCGAGTTATTTTGAGCAGCTATAACTTCTTACAGATTGATTTTGAAGTATTTAAAGCTATTGAAAGTATTTAATACACATTGTAATGCTGTGTTAACTTCAATGTGTTGTTTATCCTTTCGCACACAAAGAGATAAGCATCTGTTCCACATTTCGGTCCAGTAGGTGGTGTTAAAGCAGAAAACTCAGAAAACTTAGCACTTTCTATTTTCTAAAAGAAGCTGTATTAATATTTTCAGTTACAGTATATAGTTATCATCATTATATTTATTATATATTTTTTTTAATACTCTTCACCCTTTTGTAGGGCTGAGAGCTAAAATAATTATCACAGACTGGAAACAATTTGTGCACAAGCCTCACCTGTGCAATTCATATGCCAGGGTTCCTTAATATCAGGTACAATATTAAATAATATCAGGTGCAATATAAATTAATTACCATCATGTGCAATAATCAATTAATATCAGGTGCAATATCAATTAACAATATCCTTCAAAATTACTTGTCACTACCGTTACAAGTCTACAGAATCTGGATGTTATTATTGGTAATGGTTATTGCTAGGGATGCACCGATACCGGTATCGGGTATCGGCCTCGATACCACATTTTCTAAAGTACTCGTACTCGTTAAAAGT
>JAQMYI010000023.1:19338285-19360700 GCA_030014275.1 Clariallabes melas | reverse complement strand
TTACATGCGGAACAATTCCGCGTCTGTTTCTGTAAATTTAAATCATGTTTTTATTAAGTACTCGGTATCGGTGAGTACTGAAATGCAAGTACTCGTACTCATACTCGTTTTCCAAAAAAGTGGTATCGGTGCATCCCTAGTTATTGCATTCTACTTTTGTTTATCTTATGCATACTT
Source organism: Clariallabes melas (assembly GCA_030014275.1). NCBI lineage: Eukaryota > Metazoa > Chordata > Actinopteri > Siluriformes > Clariidae > Clariallabes > Clariallabes melas. Next base: position 19,360,523 of record JAQMYI010000023.1, on the reverse strand, counting down.
TGTGGATATTTTATTTATTACTTCATTTAATTTCTTTATATATATTATATTTTATTACTCTTTGCTCCTGCATCAGTGCCTGGCAGAAGAATTTAAACCCGGATTAATAAAGGTGTATCTGATCTTAATTTTAGACTGCTTAACGTTTGTAAGTTTACCTAAACAATTTGAAACAATTTATAAATCAATTATGAATTGACCGATCCACCAAATCAAACAAACGACTGATTAACTTCCGTAATCTATTAAATCTCACGGCTCTCCTGCACTCAGGACTCACCTGAATAGATTTGTTCTTCTCCTGAGCCACATCAGACATGCCTTTCAGCACCTGTTTCGCCTGGTCGTCCTCCTGTGTGGAATCCTTCCGTCGCCTTAACCTCATCTTTCTGGCCATCGTATCCCTCGGACTGTTTCCTATACAAGGATTATATACATTTGTTTAAAAAAATATATATATATTTCCTTATATTTCCTTGTTCAAGCAGCACTGGAATCATGTCATGTTAGATGTTATCTGTTTATATTAAAACGTGAACCTGCAACCTTAAAATAAATAAGCATTATATGTGAATATCATTCTTGTAACCGGATATGTGAATCTCTTTCGCTGGAACAAAAAACAAAAACGACAGGTGGTTTTACTGCACCTCCACCTGCAGCGGCCACGGTAGCCGGCGATGCTCCGGCCAATCGCAACTGGTTCTGCAGCGAGAAGTCTATGTTGTACCACTCGGCGCCCCTGTCCACTGGTTTGGGTGGCATTACCAGGTTTGGATTTTCACGGACATCCAAAACCTATAATAAAATATTAACAGGAGTACAGAGTGAAAGTTAATTTATTTAAGTTTGTCAAAAAAAAAAAAAATGAACACTTTTAATTTTTAACCCTTACCTCTAAATCAGTGAGGAAATGGATAGCCTCTGGTAACGTCACAAGTCTGTTCTTGTTTAAAACCAATTTCTTTAGTTTTGCGCACCTGAAACACACAGATGAACCACATGGTTATGTAGTGTAATACAATTTGTAATTAAAATTTACCGGTGAGGAACAGAGATATTTCACTCTGATGAGATCGACTCCAAGAACAAAGAAAAGAGCTGGATGTGAATTGGGCTTTTATTTATTTATTCACTAATAAAAGCCAGCATTCCAGGTTGTTTACATTACTGTTTACACTCTGAATAATAGAACCAACCAAGTATAAATAGCAAATATTAGAGGCAAGTTTAAACAGAACCCAGGGTGTGTTCACACTGGACTTGTAGCTTGGTTCTCTTGGTTCGGACCAAAGCTGAAATTAACACATTAGTTTTGGTTCACTTGAATATAGTCCTGGTTCGCTTAGCGATCACGCTGATATTTTCAACATCAGATCAAAATGCAGGACCAGAGGACAAGCGGATTAGACAATTTTCACCGTGCGGAACTATGGCTCAAGATTAGCATAATGTTTTTATTTTGCGACTATCCAGACAGCCGACAATAGTGACCCCTGCACCCCAAAAATAAAAAATAAAAACAATAAATTATAAAAAAAAAAAAAAAAGGAATCAGTGACATTTAATCCTTTGATAGACACTCCCCTCTCGTGTCTGTCTGCCCGGTACTAGAGCACACATACTGCACTATCATGCACTAACTCCCCAACTTACGAACAAATTCCAGTCTGGGAGAACGAGTCACAATCGTTCATAAGTTGAATTCGTTCACAAGTCCGAAAAAGTGAGTCTTAATGCGAGTCCCTATCTCACCTATGCAGAGTCAGAACTTTTCTGAAATTATGATTATTCACCACCAGGACAGCTTTATAGGACAGACATTTTTCTGTCATCATGCTCCCAGACTGATTCATTGAAACCGATGAGACTGACTTATTTACTTACACACTGAAAATATTGTATATAACTATAAATATTGATATCTGGTGCACTGCAGTGTCTAATTTTTTTGAGCTACTTCCGTGATTTGTTTTTACCTACGAATGTTCATAAGTCGGGGACTATCTGTACAGCAGGACCGTTTACAATAATCAGAATGTATAAAAACATATGACCTGTTGAAACATATGACCTCGTCATTAAATGCAGTCCCGCTGGGCTAACATGTGCATTCTTGTGCTCTCATGCACTGTCTACAGTGGATCCGCAGTTTTTAATTTATGATGTTAGGTATTTCATATTTGTAGAAACTCATCCAGTTTCGTGCCATTTCAAGGGGTCGTACCTGTTCAAGTGAGACGCACTAAAAGTGCAGCCACACCAGACGTCGTTTTAACCGGAGCAAACATGTTATTTGTGAACACACCCTATATTATATGTAGGAAGTCCTGCGGTAGTGGTTAGGATTGTAAATTGTAAAATGAAACAAGTCCATGACTTCCTACCTGCAGAGCCCCTCTGGAATAAGCTCCAGGTTATTATTGGCTGCCATGAACTCCACCAGACTGGACAGCTTCCCAACACCAGAGGGCACTCCATCAAAATCAAGCTTGTTTGAGTTCACATACAGCTTCTTCATTTTGGACAACTTACAAATTGCAGACTAGGGGGGTAAAAAAAATCAATCAGATTCAACACCGAGTCAGAATTAAAGATTAAAACACTTTTCTACAAAATATGACAACAGTACAAGTGATCGTTTGTAGATCAGTGTAGCTAGAAAAACATAAGTCAGGATTCTGTTTTCAAATCGTTTAGTCTTGGTTTTAGATGTAGTTGTGGCTTAAATCAAAAAAGTTACAGGACTTCTGGGATAAAATAAACCATTGCTCTGTTGGTTTTCTGCCCCTCATCATGATGTAAATTGAAGTTACAAACACCAAACAAACCTATCAAGCTTGAGAACCAAAAGTACTTACAGGCAATGATGTGAGCTGGTTCCTAGACAGGTTCAGGGTCTCCATCAGGGTCCACTGATCTATACACAGTGACATATCTGAGATCTGATTGCTACTCAGATTGAGGCGTTTTAAACTGGCCAAGGAGTACAGGCATTCCGGCACCCGGGTCAGATCGTTGCAGGACAGATCCACATCTGGACATAAAAATTAGCGTCAACGCACAAATCCTCCCAATGAATAGGTCATGTCTATATTCTTTCACACTGTGTTTATTACACCGGCTTTACGTTCAGTACCTGCTAAATGACTCAGGCCTTCGAGAGTTGTTGGCATGTTACCCTGAGTGCGCTGTGTGTTTCGTAAATGGAGGGTCTGAAGGGCTACCATTGCAGGAAGTTGCCTGTTGAAATGTGAACAAACCCGTAATGACATTAGCAGGAAGCTTATCTGTGAGTCAGAGAACAATGAAGTCATCAGGACCGGCTGAATCTCTCTCACACACACACACTGCATACACAAAAATACATAGATCAGTCAGACCATTATGACCTAACAATTGAGCAGGAACCACTACCGACGCCAAAACAGCCCTGATCCAATGAGGCATGGACTCCACCAGACCTCCGAAAGTGGTGTCTCACACCAAGCCATCAGTAGCAGATCCTTTAAGTTGCGAGGTGCGGCCTCCAAGGATCAGACTTTTTTTTCTCCCTGCGCATTCCACAGATGCTCTTTTGGAATGAAATCTGGAAAATGTGGAGGTCAAAAAGCAACACTTCGAACTCGTTGTTGCGTTCCTCAAACTATCCTTGAATCCTTTTTTGCAGTGAGTCAGAGTGCATTATCTTGCTAAAGGATGACTGCAAATCAGGGGATAGAGTTTCCATGAAGGGAGCGTATTTGGTCAGCGACAATTTTTATGTTTAGTTTGGTGTTTCATGTCAAAGTAACATCCACATGAACGTCTGGACCAAAATACACACAAGACATGACACTGTCTCCACTGGCTCAGCTCTACCTCCCATAGTGCATCCTCGTGCCATCTCTTCTTCAGGTAAGCGACCTGCACGCACCTGACCATCCACATGATGTAGAAGAAAATATGATTCCTCAGACCAGGCCATCTTCTTCCATTGCTCTCTGGTCCAGTTCTGATGCTCATGTGCCTATTGCTGGTATACACGGGTCAGCATGGGCACTCTAACCGGTCTGCAGCTACACACCCCAACCCATACACAACAACCAGCGATTAGAGATGAGAAACCTGGATCCATTCAGGGATTCAAATCACTCACAAATCTTTTGAGTCAGTAGGGATTCTGACCGCGGTTTCCTACAGTATTCCACTAGAGGGCGCTCGACAAATCCTTAGAATTCCCCGAACACACACCGGGTCCCTCGGATCCGGCTGTTTCACCACGCGCTCCGAGTCCGTCGGATCCGATGAATCACATGGTTCAGATGAATCGGGTGAATCACTAACCAGCAATTTTGAGTCTTGTGTTTCTGACCTTGCAGGAAGTTTTCTAAACAACTCAGTCAGCTACTCGTTCTACAGTTACTACCTAACAAACTTCTCAGAACAACTGAATGGCGTCATTTTTCAGTTTGTATTTATCTGTGTTGTTGTTGTTAGCAACAAGATAACTCAACTGATCCGAGGAAATGAAGAGAAGGATTCGGGATTCGTGAGTCATATAAAGAATCGGGTTATTTATCCCAGATGAATCCGGATTTGCTCATTCTCTAACATTGATGCGCTGTGTGTTCTGACTCCTTTCTTAATGTCCAGTGTTAAAGCAATTTGAGCTACAGTAGCTCTTCTATCGGCCATCAATAAGCCTTGGCCGGTCATGACCACGTTTCCGGTTCACCGTCCTTGGATCACTAAAACAGCACCATGGTTGGAAACAGCACCATGCAGGACAGATGAGGTTTACAGAGGTTGGTGAGATCAGCCGAGCGCACCATCCGCACCAAGCTCCCTGACCTGGTACTGGACCATGGCCAGGAAAATGGTGAAGGACCTCAGTCACCCCAACAACGGACTGTTTTCTCTGTTGCGGTCAGGAAAGCGTTTCCACCCCCTGAAGGCCAACACAAAGAGACTGAGGAGGAGGAGTTTCATCTCGCAGGCGATAAGGTCTCTCAATCAAAACACCACACGGGACTAAAAACATCCTTTTGCACACTGCACTTTATGGACATTTCTCACCCCCGACATTATAGTCCATTTATGGACATTATACATTTGTACATTCATGCACATTTGCACTGACCCTTCATTTAATTTTGCACACTTCTGGTCATTTAATTTTTGCATACTTTCTGGACATTTATATCCATTTCATTTTGCACAGCTAGGTTTTTTCAAAAATATTTTTTATATCCCTTATTTTATATTTTGTTCTTTTTCTCTGCAGTTTTTCTATATATTACAAACAAGGTTTCTATATTTTAATATTTATTCCATTCCCTAATTTAGTTCTATTTCTACTGATAGTTTAGATTTTAAGGTCATGAGCGGTCATATAATCATTTCACTGCATATCGTACTGTGTAAGACCGTGTATGTGACAAATAAAATTAGAATATGATTTTTTTTGCTCTGACTGTTGTCTATCCATGACTATATTGTTCCTTGTAAAAGTCACTCAAATTCCTACGCTTAGTCATTTTTCCTGCTTCAAACACATGAATATCAAGGATGAAAACGTTTACCTGCTGCCCAATATCACCCACACGCTTCCAGGTGACAAGATAATTAAAAGTTATTTGCGTCACCTCTCAGTGGTCATGATGTTATGGCCGATAGGTGTAACTCGCAGGACAGGCTCACCTTAACTGCGCGTGCATGAGGGGATTATTGTTGAGAATGAGAGTCTGAAGATGAACCAGACGCCTCATCTGAGGGGGAAGACTGTCCAGCTTATTGTCACTCAGATCCAGGTAGAGCAGATCAGTTAGGTTAATGAACAGCTGGTTTGGTATGTTGTCAATGCTTTAAAAAAAATAAAATAAAAAATAAATAAAAAAAAGAGTAGGAAAAATCAGATCAGCATCAATAAGTGTAAAGATATCATCGAAGAACAGTGAGCATCACACTCACAACTAACATGTCTCTACACGGTTCTACCTGTTATGGCTGAGGTTAAGGACCAACATATTTCTAGAATTCTCCAGATCCCGAGGAATTTCAGTCAGCTGGTTATAGCTCAGGTCCTGCAAATAAGATAAGAGCGAATGATTCTCTGTGAGCTCAGGGTTAAAAATAAATCATGACAGAATCCCACGTGACACTCTATGACACCACCCAGGCTAGAAAGGGCTCATGTAATGTATGAAAGACGAAGATGAAGAAGAAAAAAAAAAAAAAAAGACTCTTTGTGTAATGAGCCGGAGCTGTCTTAGTCATCAAAAGAAAGAGAGAGAGCGAAAGAGAGAGGGAGAGCAAGAAAAAAAAAAAGAAAAGAAAAAAAAAAAAACATACCAGTACTGAGAGATCCTCCAGATTAAAAATGTCATCTGGAACTCCTGAGTTCTTGAGATTGTTGGCCCTGGCCACAACTGCCTAAACACACAATCAAACCACACACATAGTAAATGACCGATTAAAATGATCACAGGTCCAGACAAAACGATTAATTCCATAAATAAATAAGCAATAATATGTTTTATATTATAATCTGGTTTACCCTTAGGTTGGGAAGGCTGGAGAGCTCTCCATGTAGCGTCGTAAGACTGTTGTGGCTCACTGACAAATGCTCCTGATTTATCAGAAAAGTTTTTAAAAAACTGTTATTGGTATTTGCATGTAAAGGCAAATGTAAAGTGCTGAGTACCCTCATGACGTCACGTAAAATTATTGGAGTACTAAAGTCTGGAACAAGTCCTTTTAATATTTAAATATTCATAACAAATTCAAGGCTGTTTATAAGACAATTCAAAGTTTTTTTATACACGTTTTCATTACTTCACACTAGCAGGACAGTCGGTTTGATGTTTTTCATCCATCTTTAAACATTCGGTTTTTGCCATCACTTCTCTAATCAGACCAGACGAAGAATGTAAAATTAAAAACCTACAAAAAGTCTCTAAAAACAAGCTGTATCTAGTCTCTGGTCCAGTGAGATATCCCCCATTATATAATTTAATACCGTAGTCTCCTGGAATAGGCTCCAGGCCCCCAGTGATCCAGTACTCAGGATAAGCGGTATAGAAGATGGATGAGTGAATGAATGCCGATCAGTTCTGAAAGACTATTTTGCCACATCACCATTTTGGTCCACTGAAGTTTTTGCTGTGTTCAACAATTAGGCTCTAGTTACTTTGAAGTAGGTTTGCTTCATTCATGCAAACAAATAATAAATGATTGCTTCCTGTTTTAGCAGGTTGCGTTAACATCTTCACCCTGATAAAAATCAACAAGTCATTCGACCACTTTTGCACGCGAATGCATGATGTTAAGAAATACTCACCAGTTTCTGGAGCGAGGAGAGCTCTTCTGGAAGATAACAAAGCCCGGTTCTGTTGAGTTTCAGCCATCGGAGGCTAGTCATGGATTTAACATGTTCAGGAAAGTAGCCTCCCTGTGGACACAGGACAAAACATGTAAAAAATATATTACAGCAAAGACTAATCAGAGGGCCTCATTCACGAGACAAAAGTGCATTCAGGCCACATTATGTATGTTTTTCAGAAGGAATTAATATTAATAATGAAAAAACATTTAAAGAGTATAGTATAAATGAGGGGGGAAAGAAAAAAGAAAAAGAAAAAAAAAAAAAAACAGTGATTCACGTATTGCCACACTGATTCCAAAATCAATTTAGAAACCAATTTTTTTTAATACAATTATCAGCTACCGAGTGGCGAAACAGAAACACATTATTACACCGTTACATTATCAAAACTCGTGTATGCTAAAAAACTCTGAGAACAAACACAGAGTTACACTCTTACACCATTCGAATTCAAAATACCGCGAGCGATAATTAATTGGAAATTCAACCCACACACTCACTGTCAAGTTGAGTTTTGAGACTTGGTAGGCGTTTGAGGAGTTTCTTTAAAATCCTACAGGTGGTTCACTCCGTACTATGTACACATTTTCATCCTGAGTGGTAGGAGCAAATTAATTTCTAAGTTTATTCAGAAATAATAATAAAGGCGGATGACAGGTACGTGCTAATCAGTTTAAAAAAAAAAGGGGGGGGGGGTCCCTTAAAAGTAAAATTTTTATGTATTTGAAGTTAGTTTGTATTATTTAAAGGCTGTGCTTGGTTTTTAAGAGAGGCTACATTTAATTAATCATTAAACTTTTTTTGAAGGTTTAAAATTGTAATAAAATCGAAAGAATATATGATTTAATTAAATCGGCACCAACTTATTGTGATATCGTATCAGGAGGTGACCGCTGACTCCCGTATGTATTTATGTGTATGTATATATTATAAATAGCTGTAATATACTTCTGTTTGTTTTCGACTTTATCTTTTGCTTGATCGGTTGTATTGTAACTTGACACACAATTTTTTCTGACTGTATTGACAGAATGAACCTCTTGAATCTGCATGCTGTTGAGTTTGTAAATAAAAGTTTAAAACATATTTCCTAACAGTTCGAATGTACAGTTTACATTTTACTGCTGATTTACAGTTTGTCAGTTTAACAGGCTAAACCTCAGCAAGTCATTCCTGTCATATTTACCAAGAAGAATGAGTCTAATTTCTGTCAGAATATTTAGCTAACAAGATTTTAATAATAATAAACGTTTAGTGGCTAAACATAATAGTTTGAATAATGTCTAAAATAATAAAAAAAAATAAATGATTAAGTATCTGGTGCGCCTGAGTTCTAAAATGAAGCAGCTGCCTTTAGCCGGCTTGCTAACCAATTTAGCTTCCTAGCTAAGCTAACACTAACACTCAGCTATCTGACTACGCAACTTCACAACAAAATGGAATTATAAACTAGACACGGGGTCAAACACTAATTAAATAATACCCTAATAATACTTTTTAAAACATTTCCGAGCACTAGTCCTGGTTAATGAGTTTGAGTTTTAGTCAGTAATTCACTTTACACAGCACAAACTGTCACACACTGACAAGTAGCTTAGCCTAGCGAGCTAACGCCCAGTGAGGTGAGGTGAGCTCCATAGCTAACAGACACAAACACACAGCTCTAACTCTCAGGCTTCTCCTGTCCTCACGTCCAGCTGGTGAACATGGCTTGCAGAAGTGTGTGTGAGGGTTAAAATGACTCAATAGTGAAACAGGTACTTACTTTAAAATCATTTCCACTTAAGTCTACCCCCCTGATAAAGGGGAGAACTCCTGTGGCAGCCATTTCTCACTCAGGATGCAGCAGTCAGTGTGTGTGAGACTATTTCTGGGCTGGAGGAGTGTGTGTGTGTGTCGCCCCACCCTCTTTCTCTGAGTGTACTAAAGCACAGTTCCTAACTTTACACAACCTTAAAGCAAAAGTGTCAACACTGAAACACATACACACACACACTGCATATTTGTCACATTTAAATGATTCAGATCATTAAACAACATTAATTAATAATAACAATTAATTAATTAATATTACACAAAAGTAACCATAGTAAATACAAAATGCATTTTTTTGTGAAAAAAGTAATTGCTCCCCTCCACCCAAACCCAATGACCGGTTGTGGCACCCTTGGCAGCAACAACTGCGTTCAAGCGTTTGCGATAACAGGCAGTGGGTCTATGGCTATGGATGAATTCTGGCCCACTCTTCTTTGCAGAATTGATTTAATTCAGCCATATTGGACGTTTTTGAGCATTTAAGGATCTCAATCCAATTTAAGTCCGGACTGGGCCACTCCAACACCTTCATTTGGTTTTTTTGGAGCCGTTTAGAGGTGGGCTTGCTGGTGTGTTTCGGATCATTGTTCTCCTGCATACTGGGCACTGGTGGTGCAGTGGTAGGTATTTTACCCCCTGCGGAAGGCCCGGGGTTGATTCCCAGCCAGTGCCGGTCCCAAGCCCGGATAAAATGCGAGGGTTGCGTCAGGAAGGGCATCCGGCGTAAAAACCTGTGCCAAACTTGTATGTGCGCACCGGATGGTCTGCTGTGGTGACCCCTGGCCAGGAGCAGCCGAAAGGCCAACAGCAGTCCTCCTGCATAACCCAAGTGGTCTTGAGCTTGAGAGCATGAACTGATGGCCGGACTTTCTCCTTCAGAGCGCAGATTCTGCAGATGGTTCCATCAATTATATCAAGTCATCCAGGTCCTGAAGTTGTAAAGCCACAGACCATCACACTACCACCACCATGTTTGACTGTTGGTATGATGTTCTTTTTATGAAACGTTATGCTAAGTTCTATGCCAGATGTAACAGGACACACACCTTCCAAAAGGTTTGTCTGATCAGTCCACAGAATTTTTGCCCAAAATAATAAAAGAAATTTTGTTAAATGTGAGATGAGTCTTTGTGTTCTTTTTGGTCAGCAGTAGCCTTTCACCCATGGATGCCATTTTTGCTACCTCAGTCTCTTTCTTATTGCTGAATCATGAACACTGTCCTTATGAGGCTAGTGAGGCCTGCAGTTCTTTAGATGCTGTTCTGCGTTCTTATATGAGGCTCCTGGGTGTGTCGTCGTTGTGCTCTTAGAATAATTTTGCTCGGCCAGCCACTCCCTGGAAGGTTCCAAGATTTCTCAATTAGTGGATAAGGGCTTTTTCTTTCATTTTTTAACTCTACATCACATGTAAATGTTTCACAACTGATAAACAGAAGTTTAAAAAAGGATCTTAACTGGATCAACATCTGCTCGACAAGTTTCTACTGTAATGTATTAGACCCATATAGTTTAATACTTTTGGAGAAAAGCCAATTAAAAGATGATGGATTTTATAGTTTAGAAAACATTCAGATTAAAACAAGAATGTGATTGACATTTATCAGCATTGGTGTTTATTAAGACTTAAGGCAATTCCTGTCTATGCATAGGTTAGTCTAACCAAAAAATAAAGATGGAATAATTCATAGGCTACAGCGATAACCACTGCACCATCACCAACTATACTGTTACTTGTAAATTAAACAGGAATAGTTGGTGCTGAGCATCAAAAAGCACTAAAATGATGGAAACTGCTAAAACAAAATACAGTGAAACCTCAGATTGCGAGTAATGCGGTTTACAAGTGTTCCACAAGACGAGCAAAGATTTTTAATAAACTTTGACTTGGAAAACGAACAAGTCTTGGTTTACGAGTACCGAGTATCATGTATCACGCATGAGCTTCTTGTTTTGACGCCCACCGTCATGTGATCACAACTAAACCAACAGTTTTTCTCTCTCTTGTGCTGCGGAATTGTGGGTAATCTTCTCCCCTGCAGTTTCTCACTGTTATCTCACCTACAGTATAACTCACTGGTAACATCTGTGCCAAGTGTGTGTGTAAAACATATTTTATTTTGTGTCTGTATGCGTGTGTAAAATCCATTTTCTTTCTCAGTATGTAACATGCAATCAGTCATGTAACATCTTTTACCTTTAATGTATTGTAAACATGGTCACTCTGTGCATTCCGTCGAGGTCTAACATGCAAGCAGCTCTGATCATCTTCGACCATATAGGGGTAATCTGATACCCTTGTCACTGGCAGCATATTTAATATCTGTGAAAGACATAGTTTGTCATTATAATAAGCTGGCATACAGTATGTCTCAAATGTCTTTGTAATGTTTACAATTAAATTAATGTATGGTTATTTATCATGACTATAGCCTTAAGTCTTTCTGTCAAGTACCTCACACCCAGTGTGCTTCACATTAAGTTGTATAACACCATCTTAGCATGAACTATTTTGCTAAAAATACCTCCTGTCTTATTTTGTTCCTTATGTATCTCTTAGACCTGAGTATCAAAAAGGAATGCACCCTTTCAAATACACCTCCTGATTTTGTGTCAGTGCCTGACCGTGTGAATAAACGTAAGCTCAGGAATCCCATTAGTACACTCAGTCGGTAAAAGAACTTTTTTAATGCTATGAATGTTGAAACAAGTATAACAAAAGCATGGAATTTAAAAAAAATATAGTGGTCAAGACCATTTGGGTTCATTTGCCTAAAAGGTTTGGTTGTTTTTGGTTCTTTTCTACTGTTTTGATGAAGTTTTGCATGTTTAGTTAAATATTTTACAGACTGTGAGTTTCTTGTGTACCTGATTTACAATTAGTAATCTTTTTGGTTTTTGACTCATGCATTGCACCGCCCTGCTACAGTACATGCACTGACACCAGTTCCTGAATTTAATATTAGACTGCCAAGGGTCCAAATAACCACCAACATTAGACAGCAGCAAGGCAATATTATAGTCTGTCCTTAAATCTTTAAAAACCCTATAATAGCAGTACAATGTAATAACAGCCAATCAAAGACAAAAGTAATACAAATCTGCAGCTTAATCTGAAGCTTTTAATGTAATAATAAAATTCCCACAAACTAAAATTTCCCACAAATGTAATAACTATTACAATTACAAGGATTTGTTACCTGTGTGGGAAGTGTTGTGGGAGTTTTAATTGAAAAGCTACAGATTTGTATTATACTTGTGGTTAATTACTTTTGGGGCTGTTATTAAGTTAGCAGGTTTTACACAGTTTTTATTTTTAATTCTTAATTTTTTTTTTAACAAACTCTTACATCTGCAGTAACTAATTTATCATTATTAGTACACATACAGAACTACTGAAATGATTACAGTCAATTGAACTGTTTTACTGCTTAGTGTCAACTCATTTTAAAACTGGCTCAAAACCCAATCACTTTAAGTACAAAAGATTTAGTAAATTGTAATAGTGAATCAAAAAGTTTAGTCACCCTCACCTTGTCAGCGTTTAGGCGATCTCCAGATTCCAGGATGAAGACACTTTGATCTACAACACCAAGACCACACAGTGAACCAGGATGAGCTGAGACCTCGAGAGTGTTTTTCTCACCAGGAACTGCCTTGATGGGAGAGAACTTTAGCGAAACCTAGAGTATACATAGAGTACAAAAATTTAGATATTTTGCTTTCATTTTCAACAGAAAGCCATTTCAAGAACATTACAATATAAATTTAATTTATGTTGTTCCTTGTTAAAAGGAACAACAGCACAAAACCTGAATGTTCTAGCATTACCTTATTTTTGAAACATTTTTCCACATTAAAATTTTTGTTAGCTGCGATGACATTCTCACTGGGCAGAACAGAGTACACCACAACCTGCACTAAAGGAGCCATCTCAGCAACAACAGATAGTTTAAATAAGAAGTTTCCTTTTCTGACATCTGTAGAGTCTTTCACTTCAACTTTTTCATGCCCATGATGGACTATTGCGCCTCTAGATATGACCTGGATGAGAAAGTCCAGATATATTTGGGTTACTGTCCAGTGCATTTAGTTAAGTTGTTAGAATCTATAATAGGTAATGGTTGTTTTGTATGGTATATAACATTTTACTACATATATTTACCATGTATATAATATCAACACTGAAACTTTCAGTAGTTTCACCGACAATATAGTAGTTAACGTTTATGGAAATTTCAGCACCACACTTAAAAGGTTCCTCTGAGCTCTCTATTGACAATTCACTGAACACTGGACTGTAAGATGTGGCAGGTTGGAGCAGGCGTATATTTGCTTCAGCATTTGTAAAAAATGGTGTTTTGTATGCACGATATTGTTCTTCAGTATTGACACTTGCCTACATAACAAGGAAACAGGAACATTTGTTTTTAAGGTATATTGAAATGACTTTAAGATTTTGTGTGTATTTAAGTCGTCATACCATACCAGCAGAGGTTTCTCTGTTGTAGGAGGTTCTGGTGAAGCAAGTGAAAATTGTGCCAATCCATTGCTATCTGTAGTGAGATTAAGTAGCAACTTCTTAGACCACCAGTTACCTTCGTAAAGATACACTTTCCTGTTAGGAATTGGTGTTCCACTGAAGGTAGTGATTTTAATCTGTTAATCAGAGAAAGTCAAAATGCTTTGAAATTGCAAAAACATGTCTAAGAATGTCTAAAAGGAATATTGGTGGGACAACGTAAATTTAAAAGCAATAAAATCTTACTTTTCCTTCGATGACTCCCTGATGTTCAAAGTTTTTTGGTAAATCCACAAATTCCACTTTACCAATTTCGTAAGTGAGCTCAATGATTACAGATTTTGATATGGAATATTCTAAATAAATGGAACAAAATTAAGTTATCAAGTATGTATGTACTTTATTCATAATTAATTAGAAACAATAATTATTTACCTTCAGCTCTGTTATTGACTCACCTGTTCCTTCCTCTATCAGCGTAACAGTAGCATTAAGATTATCCTCAAAATTATCTTCAAATTTAGATTTTATGAAAGTTGTTACATTTAATAGAAGGACGCCACAACCAGCCTGACTCATCTATTGTGAAAAACATATAACAAATTCCAAATATGTTTCTGACAAAAAAAATGTCGTTTAACATCATGTAACCTACGCACCTCCACTGTTTCAAACAGACATGGAGAAATTAGGGCGGCAGCTTGTTGAAAATAGGAACGGCTAAATTCCCGACACACCTGCACCAGTGCTTGGCCAGGTACTGGCTGTCCATAAGTGTACCTTAAAATGCACAATGAATGAATGAATATTAAATGTTGAACAAATTTAAACTTTGGTATACTTTTATAGTCTATACAAGATATTTTAAATATTTGGTAAGGCATTGCTGCTGCTCAATGTCTTTCTATACTGTAAATCAAATGTTTAAATAAAAATTTTAAAGGTTAAAACTCTTTTTTAGTAAAATTCTTTTTGAAAGTCACTCACTTTCCACAAACCTCCAGTTTAAGCTCCTCCTCACCAACACTGTGTTCGTTTGGTTTGTTTACTGTAATCTCAAACTTGGGTAAAACTAAAAGTCAAATTGTATTTTTAATACAGCAAAGTATGTCAGTTCCCTCTGTATCAAAAGAAAAAAGATACTCTACTAATAGTATAACTTACCATACTTTTGCACCTTGAACTGGTGTGTGATCAACCTATTTTCAATTTCAGCCTTTAATGAGTAATGTCCCTGTGGAGCCTCAGCATTTAGCTGATGAGAAAGCTGCAGTATCAAGCCTGTTGAGGAGACATTCGTCCATTGACCAATCCTGTTATGATGAACATCCTGATTCATTAAAAAATAAAAAATAAATAAATAGTCACTAATCAATGTGTGCATAAGTTAAAAGTTATTTTTAAAAAATATCACAAAAATGTATAGTTTCATTTACTTACCTCAAGAATTACTGTGCTGTACTATAAAAGAAAACAAGTAGTGCAAAACTCTCATTAAAAACTGATCCAGGACATTAATGCTCTATGCTAATTTATTAGAATATTATTGTGAGATATTACACAAAAATATGTGCTATATTAATCTGGGCATAAATTAATTAAACTAACCTAGACCCTTTGTGTCAAGTTAAGCCAAGTAGGCTTTTATTGTCATTTCAATCACACAATATACAGTGCAGTACACAGTGAAATGAAACAATGTTCCTCTAGGACCAAGGTGCTTCATACAACATAAATTAAGTTCATAAATTAACAAAACTAGCTAAAACAACAAATTAAGACCATAATATAACAAAACTAGCTAAGAACTATACAAAAAGACAACATGACGTGCAAACGTGCAGTTTTTAAACAATAATAAAAACTACAGTAATATATAGTTAAATGTAAATACATAGGAATGGATTGGTGGTAGAAATTTGCATTAAATTATTATAGTAATTGTGCACTATTGCCTGTAGAGACTAAGACTTTCTCACCTTTTGTTCAAGGGGAATAAAATTAGAATCCATGGTGACAATTCTAAAATTCACTGTTGAAAAACAATGGTAAGGAAATGTGTTGTTTTAAGTTGCGCCATAATTAACAAATAAACTTTGATTTACTTCAACAGACTATTAAGTATTACAGGAATTAATCACCTGTTTGGCCTGGATTGTAGATGGGTTTATCAGTCTGAATAAATCCCAGTGTGTTGTACGATTTAAACATCACTTTCCTTTTCTCTGTCATCTTAAAACTTTCACCTTTTACTTCTACTTTGATCTCCTGCACAGATTCACCTTTAACCTGTGGAGCCTGTGGAGATGTTAAATTAGATTAATCACCAAATGTAATTAATCAATTAATCATGATTATGTTATTATTCTCATTATTATTATTATTATTATTATTATTATTATTATTATTATTATGGAAGATTTCTGACCTCAAAATGATAGCAGTGGTGCATCTCCTTTTCCACTGTCTCTTGTAAAAGGGTTCTGTTCTCATTGTTGTGAACCAGATAAATGGTCATTTGCAGAGTCTCATTAGGCTTCAGAAGACTCACACACAGTTTAGCATCAGAACCAGACTCTATTACTGCAGGAAATGTCACCATGAAATATCTAAAGGCAAAAATGATGTATTGGTAATACAGATAGATGTAGGCCTATTGGTAATGATGATGATGACATTTTAAAATTATAATTGCCTTAAGGTGAAAGTTGCCTTAAGTTAAATATAATAAAATAGAGTAAATATTTATAAGGATTTTTTCTCTACTTTTGTGCAACCAAAGAAACCATTTAAGAGACAAATCTAAAGTAAAGGAAAACGCTTCACTATAGTACTATGATATCATTCTGGTATGCTTATGGACTTGGTGTGGGCTCTATGGTGTGGACGGTATAATAAATTAATAAACAAATAAATGAACAAAGATGTGTGGTTTCCATTCTAATATACTTTTTATAACAATTAATCACTTTCATTTTCATTAATAATAATAATTTAAGAACATTTACAAAGTCATGTTCAAAATTTAAATCTGTTGATTTTCTGATTTTCATATAGTTTTAAAATTTAAATTTTACACACTCACATATTTAAGAGGGAAAGAGGATTTCTTCAAAACAAATATCCTTATAATAACAATGTATGCAATAAAAACAACATATTATAATATGACAGAATACAGTAGACCACTGTATTTTTCACCACTAGAAATCATTTATGATTACTTACGGTCCTGACGTTTGTCCATAAACAGAAAGAAAGAGTAAACAGGCTAATAGTAGCTTTAGCTGTATATGGACCTGTCTGACCCCCATGATGAAGTCTTGTGCAAATGGCAGGTTCTAATGTTTGAAGACCTTTTTAAGGATATGTATCCCAAAACAGGTCTATCTGATGTTATCATGTCACTAATGATTAACAAGTAATCAAATACTATTCAAATGCACTAAAGATTAACCAGTATTCAATTGCAATGTCAAAGTGCAGTCCCATGTAGTAGCTTTTAATTTATCATATCCATTTAAATAGGTCAAATGTATTTTGCGTATTGATTCTATAGACAGCCTGTAGGACACAAACAGCAAAGTAGACAATGGGTCAGGACCATGTAGTTGTATTGTCCCAATGTTTGTACTGTAAATGACCAATATTAACTACTGGAACCTGGTATTTCTGCAGTAACTGAAATATTTTTTTTTATATTTATAGTTATAGTAAGTATAATGAAACATATTGATATGACTAATAAATATATTTGTATACATCTATATAAATAAAAGAAAGGTTTTGTCTGTTGGTCAGAACTTGCTCTTTCAATGATATCTTAAACTTTCATACATTGGAGGACCTGAAACTAGTCTAAAAACATGTCTGACATGTACATGGGCTTCAACCTAAAATAATAATATCACTGATTACATCAGCTTATTTTTAGGTTTAACCTTTTAATTATTTTCACAAATTCTTTTATCGTCAACGGTATATTACAGGTTTAAGAAAAAACCTTGCATCGAAGAATGCCTGATAATCTTAGATTTTTTTGGCCAGCAAATCTTCCTACTGAGTGTGACTAAAGGATTAAATTCTAAAACTAAACAAATAGATACAGTAAGAATGCATAAATAAGTTTAAACACTTACAGTAAACAAGTTTAAACAACGCATTTAAAGTGCATTAATTAATATATACAGTACCAAATGAGAAATGTAACCGCTGTGGGTTGAATGAAAACATATTAGCAGATTTACTTTTTGGGCTTAAAATATGCTCAAAATGTTTTGATCAGTCAGTGAACTACACATCAGTTTGCTTGCAGAAAACAGACAACCACATTGTGTAACCTGTTTGTCTTGTACAAACATCTCGCCCACACAGTTAAGCTTGCCTTGATCTTTAGGTTTTACAGTTTTACTTACCTAACTTACTGACCCTAATCTGCTTTTATTACAGGCCAAAACAAATTTTGACCTTGTGAATATTAAATCAGGTTCCTGGGATTTTAAATGATCACAGAAGTATAAATAATTGCAGTACATTATTTGTATAAATTTTTTTTTAATAAATGCCCAACTAAACGCTAAAACTTTCAGATAAATTAGCTTTTTTTTATAGGTTCTATCTGCCAACATGTCATATAGAATGAAAATAGAAATAACTGCATAGATGGTTTGGAGCAATCAATATTAATGGTCCATTCATTTTGACATAAAAGAACAGGTGTGACTCTTTAGTGTGGCAAGTCATAAGACAAAACAATTACATTATAGCTTTATTGTATTGAGTTAAACAGTAATACAAAATGTATAAACAGAGTAACAACTGTAAATATATAAACAGTAGTCATCCTTAATTTATTATCATTTTTGTTGAATTTTTGCTTAGTAAAATGAAAGCACATTAAGTATTCAGGATGAACCTAACAGTTTACACAGTTCTCCCTCAGTAAGTAGACATGATGGACTTTAAACTGGATCAATGAGCTGATAATGAAACAAACATCTGAGCAGTCAGCTAAATATACTGAAATTGCTAAAATAGGCTTATGGCCAATAGAGTCGAAATGTTTTTTGTTTTTACATTGCAATTCTCAATAGTATGACATTATATCATAAAAATCTGTCAAGGCGTTGAATAATGGAGAAAGAGAGAGGGGGAGGACCCAAGTGCAGATACAGCGCCAAAAAGGGACGTGGTTCAGACGCGAACTTGAGCGAGGGGGGCGTGGCACGCCGGCAATCGAGCACTTCCGTGTTTCAGGGGAAAAATCCTATAACGTTATCCAAAGCCGATGCAACAGGTCAAAAAGCCAGAAAAATCAGTCAGCGATGCGTGAATCAAAAAGGGGAGCGAGCAGAGACGTAGTCGTGAGCCAGTGCGAGAGTTCAAAGCCAAAGAGTCAGTCAGCGAAGCGAAAAAATCCGAAAAGGGGAGCGAGTAGAGACGTAGCCGTGAAACGAAACGAAAGGTCAAAACCAGCCGGGAAAACTAACAGCGAACGAGATCCAAAAACGATAGACTATAATCAAAAACCGGGAACAGGCGAGGTCGAAATCGGAAACAACTAACACGAAAAGAAACGCGGGAATACTGGGCTCTGAAGGCACGCAATAATCTGGCAACGAGACCGCGCTCTGTGCTTCCTTAAATGCCGGGAGAAATTAGTTGTGAATGAGATGCCGGTGTGTAAAGTGGGCGGGGCGTGTGTAAGAGCATGACAGACGGAAGGAAAACATGAGCACGTGAGGGAGAAGACGTGACAGCGTGGGAAAAAAGGAGAAAAGACGGCGGTTAGAGATAGAAACGTGACAGTACCCCCCCCGTTACGAACGCCTCTGGGCGTTTGGGCGGGGCGCCTCAGGGAAACGTTTATGGAAATCTGATATTAATCTGGGGTCTAGAATAAATCTGGCAGGAACCCAGCTCCTCTCCTCGGGGCCGTAGCCCTCCCAGTCTACCAGATACTGGATGCCTCTCCCTCTGCGGCGGGACTTAAGGAGTCGACGGACCGTGAATGCTTTGCCCCCATCGATGAAACGGGGAGGAGGAGGTGGGTGGGTGGGTGGACATAGAGGGTTGGTAACCACGCGTTTGATTTGCGAGACGTGGAAGGTGGGATTTATTCTGTGCATGGTGGAAGGCAGGCGTAACCTGACAGCGCAAGGGTTTATAACCTTAGTGACGGTAAATGGGCCAATGAACCTAGGGGATAGCTTCCGTGAGATGGTTTTGAGGGGGATGTCCCGTGTGGCAAGCATCACTCTATCGCCGACCTTGTATCTTGGAGCAATCGAGCGCCGTCGATCGGCTTGTCGTTTGAAGGCTCGTACTGACTTTAAGAGTTGGGACCGGGCTCTCTGCCAAGTCCTCTTGCAACGTTGCACAAAACTCTGTGCCGAAGGGACCGCTACCTCTTCTTCCTGAGAAGGAAACAGGGGTGGTTGATAGCCCAAACAGCACTGAAAGGGGGACATCCCAGTAGATGAAGTGGGGAGAGAGTTGTGGGCATATTCCACCCATGGGAGCATCCTGCTCCATGAAGAGGGGTTCTGTGACGTCATGCATCTCAGAGAGGTCTCCAGCTTTTGGTTTGTTCTCTCCGTCTGTCCATTGGATTGTGGGTGATAACCAGAAGACAGACTAGGCGTGGCGCCGACGAGTCTACAGAAGGTCTTCCAGAAGTGTGCAGAGAACTGGGGTCCCCTGTCGGAGACAATGTCAACAGGAAGTCCATGGAGCCGAAAAACATGGAGGATGAGCAGTTCGGCAGTCTCCTTGGCTGAGGGGAGTTTGGTCAGAGGGACAAAATGGGCGGCTCTGGAGAAACGATCCACAATGGTCATAATGCAAGAGTTCCCCTCTGAAGTTGGGAGTCCTGTTACGAAATCCAGGGCAATGTGAGACCAAGGACGGTGAGGGATGGCGAGTGGTTTAAGGAGGCCTGCTGGAAGTTGGTTGGATGACCAATCAGAAGCATTGCTGGA
Organism: Clariallabes melas; assembly: GCA_030014275.1. NCBI lineage: Eukaryota > Metazoa > Chordata > Actinopteri > Siluriformes > Clariidae > Clariallabes > Clariallabes melas. The sequence goes on along the minus strand of JAQMYI010000023.1, from coordinate 19,339,843 downwards.
TCAGGTACAGGGTGCGGGCCCCTCCCGGGTGACAGGCCAATCTGGAGCAGTGTCCCCATTCAAGTACCTGTGGGCGAATGGATTCAGGGACAATTAAGCGGTTGGCAGGGACGTTGCTTGGGCCTGGCTCTTGCTCCAGGGTCTGTCTGTCCAGGGCTTCGATTTCCTGCTGGTTAGCAGCCACCATGCAGTGTGGTGGGAGGATGCTTTCCGTAAGAGCGCTATTCTGGGGCGTGGAGAGAACTGTCGGGAAAGAGCATCAGGCTTGGTGTTCTTAGAGCCTGGGCGGTAGGATGTGGTAAAGTTGAATCTTGAGAAAAACAGGGACCAGCGGGCTTGACGGGCATTTAATCTTTTGGCTGATTTTAAGTACTCCAGGTTTCTGTGGTCAGTCCAAACCAGAAAAGGATGCTGGGCCCCTCCAACCAATGTCTCTACTCCTCAAGGGCTAGTTTGATAGCTGCTTTTACCTGCGGTAAAAATTGGCAAACCCCAAGAAGCGTTGGAGTTCTCGTCTAGAAGAGGGCATGGGCCAGTCAGTAACCGCCTTGACTTTGGAGGGCTCCATCTGGATCTTGGAGGGAGAAATCACAAACCCCAGAAAAGAAGTGGATTTCTGGTGAAACTCACATTTCTCCGCCTTGACAAACAGTTTGTTCTCCAGCAGCCTCTGTAATACCTGGCAGACATGGGTGATGTGTTCATCCAGGGAGTGAGAAAAAATTAAAATGTCATCAAGGTAGCCAAACACAAACACGTTCAGAAAGTCCCTTAAGACGTCAGTTATCAGAGCTTGGAAAACTGCAGGCGCATTAGTTAGCCCAAAAGGTAACACCAGATATTCGTAGTGACCAGTAGGAGTGTTAAATGCAGTTTTCCACTCATCCCCTTCCCTTATCCTGACGAGGTGATAGGGGTTTCGGCGGTCGAGTTTTGTAAAGACACGTGCTCCCTGCAATAGCTCAAAAGCCGTGGTCATGAGAGGAAGGGGATAACGATTTTTAATTGTGATCTCATTAAGTCCCCGGTAATCAATGCAGGGCCGTAAGGACTTGTCTTTTTTCTCAACAAAGAAGAAACCTGCGCCTGCCGGTGACGAAGATGGTCGGATAATTCCAGCTGCTAGTGATTCTGAGATGTATTGATTCATGGCCTCTCTTTCGGGGGAAGAGAGGGAGTAGAGACGCCTCCTTGGGGGGGGCTGTGCCTGGAAGAAGATCGATGGCACAATCATAGGGTCGATGTGGTGGCAGGGAGGTGGCGCGAGACTTACTGAAGACCTCACGGAGGTCAGCATACTCCAGGGGCACATTGGTGAGAATGGGGAACTGCGCTTTATCAGTAGCAGAAGGAGGCTGAATGGATGCAGAGACAAGGCATGAAGACAGACAAGATGGGTTCCAGCCTAGGATCGTGTTACGGACCCAGTCTATATAAGGGTTATGTTGTACTAGCCAGGGGCGTAGGATCTGCGCATGATGAGAAATGAGATGGACTCTGTGTGGTTGCCGGAAATTCTTAAACTGATGGGAAGAGTGCGATGAGTGATGGGGTTGAG
>JAQMYI010000023.1:19267747-19277747 GCA_030014275.1 Clariallabes melas | reverse complement strand
ATCATAATCCAAATGAGTATATATATTTGAGTCTTCTAGTGAAGGATGCGCGCACCCCAGCGGCGCATGATCTGAACACGCGCACCGCCGTCGCATAATATTAACGCGCGCACCCCCCCGTCGCATGATCTAAACGCACGCGCGCGTATTAGTATATACAGTTTAGAACTGAAGGTTTGCTGAGCTGTAGGATCAGACATGGCCTGTTGTTGGCTCAGCATGATGCAACTGCTGCTGGCATGGTGTGTGTGAGCCATGCAAACAAACCACAAGTGGAGAAAATTATCAAAATGTGATCCCCAGGCGAATGCATTCTCAGTGCTTATGATACGATATGATGTGATATAATAAAACACACACTTGTTAAGCACGTGCTGATCAAATGTACATGATATAAAACTGTTAGCAGCTGGCTACTCTTTGCTTATTCAGATTAAAACATGAATTCCAATGCATGCCATTAGTAACAGGAAACAGAATGTGTCATATTATAGCACTTATATATGATGTTATTTAAGTTTGTTTATGAAGATTTCTTTTTAAATAAGTCAGTGTTAGAGGTAAAGATGAAAGCTCTTACCTTGGGGATTCTGCTCGCTTTTTATGCCCTCAAGTTAATATCCAAAGTGCAGGAGAGTTTATAGACAGAGATGAAGAGGTTATAATGGCTGGACACGCGGCGCGAGCGCGGGACTGTAAGGAGTGGGGCTGTACGGGGCGGGGCTGTCTCCATGACTGCACCTGTCAATCATTACCGTCTTAAAATAATCAAACCTTAAATCTGGCGAACCAAGCAAACAAGTATCCTAAAGTTACATCTACATCTGACTAGGTATTATATATTCTTAATCAAATATTCTTATGATAAATTCGTGAAGGTGAAACAGTATTTATTTGTTTGTTTGTTTGATGGTTTATTTATCCTGCACTATCCAATGGTGCCCGTTCCCGCTCAAATGTGCTATTTAAGCACCATCAGTGCTGTTTAAAAAAAATTAAACATAGAATTTAAATATTGAACTTGAGCTGGAGCATACATTTGAGAAATAAATAAATAAATAAGAAGGTTCTGGTTGTTTATTAACTTTCCGCTTTCTTCTTCTTCGTCGTTGTAGTCAGGGTGTCAATTCTTCTTCGTGATGTTTTATGGCGGTACAAATTATGTATTGGTTCATTACCGCCACCTACTGGACTATATCGGGAATCGGCTAATATTATACTAATTTACAGAAGGAGAGAATTCACTCACTCACCCCCCCCCCGACCCTGTACACAGTAAATTATATGGAATATGAGTGAAGTTCTTAGTTAATTAGCTAGTCAGTTTTGTTAATTTATGTTGTAACTTTATGTCGTATGTCCTGGAGGAACGTTGACTGGAATATAAACTGCAGCACCTGTACTGCACATGCAGTCTGAATGTCTCCCGAATCATGTGTGAACAAAATTACGATGTCTACAATATTTTGTACAAGATAGTTTCTGTCGTGTGTGTAGATCAGGGTCAGGTGTCCATTAACTTCTGGACGTATTGTTTAATGCATGTATGATGTCATTCAACTATATATTATAATTCAAGAAATAAAAACGTCCGACAAACCGTGTTCTATTTCTCTTTATTTCCTAAAGTTTTTTACAAAAATTCTGAGCTTTTTTTGTGCAATAAACGGCAGAACTTTAGTAGAATGCTCTCAGTAATCTGTTGCTCACACGTGAAAGCCCCTGGTGAATTTACTGGCTGAGGTTAGCAGAAGCATGTGCATTAATAAAGGAAAACAAGGACGGCAAATCAAGTCGCCCGAAGACTTTAACAACGAGAGAGAGGTATACACACAGAGACGCAGCATAGAGAGGATATCACATAATAATCAGCAACTGTGATGTTTTTGATATTTACTGCAGTTAATACATCGTTACATTGCTTATTGAGAAAAAAAAATCCTGATGCTCCATTTTGATAAAGTAGTTATTTATTTTTATGACATCTTAATATTTCATTCCATCTGACATCAAAAATTACAACACAATATATTAATAAATTTATTTATTGATTGATTTAGTATCTTTAAGTAACTTTTTATGCATGGTCATTCCGCTACACTGGAGAAGACAATCTGCTCTACGAGCAGCGGTTTACCAGCTTAGCACTGAGAATGCATAAATATCCCCTTTTTTTTTTTCAATGACCTGTTGTGTTGTAACTTCTTACACAATCAAGCTTGTCCTCAAAAATAGTCCTTATTAATGTGTACACACATACATACACACACACAAACACACACACACATACATACACAGCGATCAGCCATAATATTAAAACCTTAAATCATTAAGCCCGATATTGTGTAGGTCAATAAAACAGCTCTGAACCCTCACGGTGTGACTCCTTAACCTCCCTTAAGGCAGAAGGGTCATTAAGTGCTACAAGTTGAAAGTTGGAACCTTCATGGATCGGACTTATTTGCCCAGAACGTCCCACGGATGATCGATCGGACTGATATCTGGGGAATTTGGAGGCTGCGTTAACAACCTTGAACTCTCTGCCTGCGGAGCAACAGCAAGCTGTGATGCATGGAGTGTTCAGATAGCTTTCGATCACAGCCAGTATTCTTTTTTTTTTTCCCAGCAATTTGAGCTGCACTGGAGTTTCTGTGAGCTCGGACTGGCCTTTGCTCCTCACAAGCATAAATGAGTCTCGGTTACACAGGATTCGTCACCAGTTTACTGGGATATAACTGATTGTCAGTGTTAACGTTATGGCTGATGTGTTAGTGTGTGTGTTTGTGTGTGTGTGTGTGTGTGTGTGGTTGTATTTGTATACTGCAGTTCTTTTAAACTTTTCTGATTTTCTTATTACTATCATCATTTTAATGATAGTGTATGAAGTCCTTTTGCTGCCGCTTGTGCTGCTTGTGCTGCTTCTTTCACTGCAATAAAGTAACACACACACACACACACACACACACACACACACACACACACACACACAACATAAATAGAATGATGGTGTTTGTCAGAAGCTGTGGTGGTTGATTTATTCTGACTCATGAACTCTGCATGACTGTATTTATATAACTATATATCACTCTGTAAAGCACTGCTGGTCAGGGTTGCCAGATCTCACGACACAAAAAAGAGATAATGCCGAAAACCTGCCAAATATAACATCAGTACTAGAACTCATACTGTAACTCGACTATATACGTGCATACACTCTCTCCCTAAAATGAGCCTAATTTTGATTTCAAACCTGAGACGGACAAATTTTCCAGCCAAAGGTAAAAGCAGTATCCCAGTTACTAATAATTGCCCAATCTGGCAACCTTCCCCACTGACTGTCTGTTTCTTTAATACCGACCTCAAGACCTTCTTTGCCACCCTTTTGATTTCAATATAAATTGTTTAAAAAAACAAAAACAAACAAACAAAAAAACAGGCCTCTTTTGTAGTGTACAAGTTAATAGATATATGAGCTTTATTATGCTAAACAAACGTTATCGGTTAATAAACGTCCGATTGGTTCATATATTAACAGCAATTAACCGATTAATAATTAATCAATGAAATCACTAGCATGGACGTTCATGAATACTGAAAATAAATCAGTATTGAACATATTGATGCAAGTGTTTGGTTGTGTTTCCTCCATCTATTATATAAACCTACCACCACAAAGCCTACGACCATTTATTAATCTCCTAAAGATAATAAGCAGTTTACCTTTTCTTTCCTCTTCTTTTTTCCGTGCAGCCTCTTCACGTTGCTTTCGGATGATTGCAAGACGAGCTAAATCCGCTTTGGCCTGATCCGTCTTCCCTGCTAAATGCATCTTCATGTATCTCTCTTTGGCCTTTTGCTTTTCTATCTCCTCTCTGAAATGATAAATCAGACAGATCAAAATAAATTTGGACAAAAGTGATCAGGAAATTCCATTTATGAGAGGTGTTCGAGTCAAACCGGGACTTTTGATTGTACAGAATAACAGAACACAGTCCTGAGAGTAAAAAAACTCCCTTTATTTCTCTATATAATCCCCTGATACACTAATGCACTTATCACAGAGTTTCACTAGAGCTTGGACACCATGAAGGTAGAAGGTACGCTGGAGCCACAATTGAACTGCCTGTCTGATTCACGTCTGAAACGCCGGCCTCCCAGGAACTCCTTTAACAGTCCAAACATGTGGAAATGTCTTGGAGTGAGGTCAGGACTGTAAGGGGGACGTGACAATAACTCCCAGCCGAGTTCCTGTAATGCGTGAGTGGTGTTGGTGAATAAGTTATCTGTTGATTTTTAAGGATCAGATGTTACACCCGCTGGGCCGTGAGCCGAGATCATCATTCACGGACGTACGTAAAATGTTTGCACCGTTCTAATGTTTTACTGCGGCTAACAGTCTGTACTGTCCTCGAAGTCTTCAGTAAATGTCAATCGCATTTACGCCTTCATTCACCAGAACTTTCAGTTTCAATTTGAACACTATTTGTACAAACCATTTTTATGGTCAACAGCATATAATCAGTCTAAGGTTCGCTTTGCCCACTTTAGTGCCACTTACCTCTCTCTTCTAGAAAGCTGTTTGGGTCCCTCAAGCTCTATCTCTGTAACTTTCTTGGTTTTCTGAGCGACACGATTAGGGTTCTCGATTTCTATTAATCCCTCCACACCTTTTCTTTTCTGTGACAAAAAAAAAAAAAAAAGCAAAATTCTAATTATATAAGAAAAGAAATAATCTGAAATGCAGTTTTTTACTCTGAAATGGCCAACTAGAGGGCAGACAGGTGGTAGTGGAACACGCTCCATCTCACACAGCTGCTATTTTACGAAGATAAAGCGTCCATCAGACATTGTGCGAAGAAACAGTGTAAATATAAATAAAATGTTAATCTATTGGTACGACCTTACGGTCTGAGATCAATAGCAAAGCACAAAGAAAGACTAAGAGAAATACTGGCTTACATTTGATACACTTTTTAACCTTAAACATGATTATGAAACTTTCTTACCACTAAGACCTAAATCTGAACAACGGCTCAAAGGAGGATTTGTGATGCAAAAGATTAGACGAAGCTTACACTGGCACTTTCATCATCGCTGTCCTCTGAACCTGATCCTGCTAATTGGTCATCCTTCTGAACATCATTCACTGCTGCTCCTTCTTCCTCCTCTTCATTCTGAAAGGAAAGACCAGGTGATATTTTTCAGTCTTCAGCTGTATTTGTTAACTTATTCACCCTATTACTTTTTACAGGTAACACAGTCTTTCTGAGCGTTCTCCCCTGACCTCTCTGGTCATCAAGCTGCTTGTACAACTGGACCCTCTCAGGTTTTTTTTTTGTATCATTAAGATTTTTCTGAAAAACCTAACCGGCTAACCGATGTGCGTGGGGAGCGAAGGCTGGCCCTTGTAGTCTAATCCAATAGAAGAGCTGCTGTAGCTCAAATTGCTGAAAAGGTAAATGCTGGTTTTCAATATTAGGCGAGATGCCATAATGTCGTAACTGATCTGTGTATATTTTCTTCTCCTTTTTGGTGTTTCCCAGCGGCCAGCATCCACTATATTGCATTAGCGCCACCATCTGGTCTTGATCACCCTAATCTTCCTCTTAGTTTAATTCCTCTTTTCTAGCCCCATCTTCATTAAGAAACCCATCAGATACTTTCCTCCTTGTCCTCTTTCTCCATTTTCTAAAATACTTTTCACAGTGTACCTCACCTGACACAAAGCTTTACTAATGTTAGAATCATCAATAACTTGCAGTATTCAAATATAGGACACGTTTCATGTCAATGCACCTTTTTTCGTTCTTTCTCAGCTTTCATCTGAGCGTCTATCTCTTCGGGACTTGTGTACGTTCTCATTCGACCCTTATGTCCACCTTTCTTTCCTGGAAACAGAAGATTATAAATCAGAAAACAGAACACAAAAAAAAACAGAAGATCTAATCTAATCATTTTGATTCATATGCATTTTTTACATTTCATACAAATTCCCAGACTTTTCTTTTGACTGTGTAATGCTGCTTTGCGACAATGACAATCATTAAAAGTGCTATACAAATAAAACTGAATTGAAATTAAACTGAATAAAGATTTAACAAATCCAAATAAAGAACAGAACAATACATTGGAACAATACATGGATAATTAAACATGGCCTGAAGAAGAATACATTTTCATAACACTCTCTTTAAAGCTAACAGCTGGCATTAATAACTAGGCATCACTAGGATTATTATTAGTATTATTATTATTAGTATTATTATTAGAAGTACAAGTATTAGTAGTATTAATAATAGTAGTAGTAGTAGTATTGGTAGTGTTAGAAGTAGTATTAGAAGTGGCAGTAGTAGTTGTAGTATTATTATTAGTAGTAGTAGTAATAGTAGTATTGGCAGTAATGGTAGTAACCTGCTTGTCTGAACTACTACAACTGAACTACCTAGTAGTAGTAGTAGTAGTAATATTATCAATATGGTCAGTATCAGAATCAGTATGGTCAGTATTAGTATAGTCAGTATTAATAATAGTAACCTGATTGTTAGTTGAACTACATAGTAGTATTAGTAATAGCATTAGTATTCCTAGTGTTTATTAGGTAGTATTACTATTATTAGTAGTAGTATTGGTATCATTATTATTATTATTAGTAGTAGTAGTAGTAGTAGTAGTAGTAGTGCATTAGTAATAGTATTAATAATAGTAATAATATTACTGGTAGTATTAGTATTGGCAGCATTCTATTATTATTATTATTATTATTATTATTACATATTATTATATATTATTAGTATTAGTTGTATTAGTAGTAGTATTGGTATCATTATTACTATTATTATTATTAGTAGTAGTAGTAGTAGTAGTGTTGGGTGCATTAGTAATAGTATAATAATAGTAATATTATTACTGGTAGTATTAGTATTGGCAGCATTCTATTTATTATTATTATTATTATTATTATTATTATATATTATATATTATTAGTATTAGTTGTATTAGTAGTATTGGTATCATTATTATTATTATTATTAATAGTAGTAGTAGTAGTAGTAGTATTGGCAGCATTCTATTATTATTAGTGGTGCTTGCGAGGCAAAGCACTACTATTGTTATCTCACAGGCTTATTATTCCTTTTTTATTAATATTATTATTCCGTACAAAAGTTTAGTAACCAATGCCGCACCGTTTGTCGTAGACCCATTTTATTATTATTATTATTCTTCCGCAGGGGGGCAATTAACCGCCCCAAAAAGTCCCATTAACTTAACATTGAGACCAACATCAACTGTGACATCATACAGTAGCTATGACTATGGGGCCACGACAAGCACCACTCACACTTTCTTCAGGGAATGTGGCTCTCTAGTTATTATTATTATTATTATATATTATTAGTATTAGTTGTATTAGTAGTAGTAACCTGATTGTCTGTGACAACTCAACTACTAGTAGTAAAAGTATTATTAGTATTGGCACCCTTAGTAGTATCATATATTAGTAGTAGTGACAACTGAATTATTTAGTAGTATTAGTATTTTTACTATTATGGGTGGCAGTAATATTAGTAGTAACATTAGTAGTAATACTAGTGACAGTATAAACCTGCTTGTCTGTGACAACTCAACTACTTTACCTCATGATAAGGTAAAGTAAAGTGTCTTACCTCCTTTAGGCATGATGATGATGATGTTTAGATGAGAACAGACCCTAAAGTCTAATTTTAGTGATGGGGCTTCAGTTCGATCCCAGTTTGGGCGACACGACAAACTGGTAATAAAGTGAAACTACAGCTAACCACACCGTGCTGCTAACAATAGCCCAAGTTTTACGTAATCTTAACCAGGCCTACAATTTTAACACAACCTTTCAGTATTAATGACCAATTACTTATGATACTGGAATAGCAAAGAAATAAACACTAACACTAAACTCTCTAAACACCAGCCTGCGACTCACAGTAACGTTAAAACCCCCAGTACAGCACCGTAACGCATTGATTTTCTCTCAGGCGCAACCGGGACACCTAACGTGATGCAATAATGCAAAAGCAACACACCAGCCGTTTAAACGTACATTTATATATATATATTATATTTTTTAAACATTAAACATGTTTAAAGACTTCTCTTAGCGTGTGTAGTTTTATATAATATTTGAATATTTCATAAGAACAACTCGCGTTTTATTTTAATTTATGTGTATATATTTATATATTTATTTATTTACGTATTACTAAGCCGTAGGAAATCGTTCGGTAGGACCTGCGGTGTGACGTCAACAAACCGCGACGGCAAGTCCCTGTGCTGTGGGAGCTCGTAAACAATTGTGAGAATTATTACTTATCGTTTATTTCAAGTTTTTTATCTTAAATTTGAGCCATGCCTAAGGTAAAAAGAAGCAGAAAGCCACCACCAGACGGTTGGGAGCTGATCGAGCCCACTTTGGATGAATTAGATCAGAAAATGCGGGAAGGTAATGCTAAGTTCAGCTAATCTTAGCCGAGTAGCCGCTAATCTGCTGTACTGTTCATGTGAGTGATGTGTTATGCGCATGTACAGTGTGGATTAATTGCTGGTTATGGTTGTAATTCGCAGCTGAAACCGAACCACATGAGGGGAAACGCAAGGTCGAGTCCCTTTGGCCGATATTCAGACTTCACCACCAGCGGAGCCGCTACATCTTCGACCTGTTTTACAAAAGGAAAGCCATCAGCAGAGGTGAGGACTCCAGCACAGGGTTCGAGTCTAACTGTAGAACCTGGACGGTATTAATGTCTCTTGGCGTTTTGTGTGTGTTTGGTTTACAGAGCTTTATGATTACTGTATAAAGGAAGGTTATGCTGACAAGAACCTTATTGCGAAGTGGAAGAAACAGGGTTACGAGAATCTGTGCTGTCTTCGGTGCATTCAGACACGAGACACCAACTTCGGTACCAACTGCATATGCAGAGTGCCTAAAAGCAAGCTGGAAGTGGTAAGAACGTTTTCAGGTTACAATATATAACTAAAGGTTTATGGACACCTGACCGTCACACCCGTATGTGGTTCTTTCTCAGACTTCAACACAATACTGAAAGCGCACCGTTGTATAAAACGCTTCTGTATGTTGTAACATACAGTCGCAATTTCCCTTCATTGGAATTTCTTGCTGCCAAATCTGTTCCAGTATCACACGGCGTGTTGTGGTTGGAGTGGAAGAAGTTAAGCCGTGAAATTCTTTATTCTTTGCATATCCCAGCTTTTTGCTAGAAGGTTGGGGGCAGGGCGCAGGGTCAGCCATTATGGCTTGATCCCAACAGCGGTCGGTTCTGATTTCTGTGATCGGCCCTAAAATCCCTGATTGGCCCTTAAACTCAACCCCAATGAACAACTTTAAGATGAACTGGAACACCGACTGCACCCCAGGCCTTCTCTTCTTCTCGACTCCAAAGTCTAGTGCAAAGCCTTTCCAGAAGTGTATAAATAATTATTAGAGCAAAGGCAGTTGAAATCTGAAATCAGATGGTCAAAAAACACATGAATGTGAAAATCAGGTGTCCACTTTATTTATTTATTTACTTGTATTTATTTATGGTTCAGGTTTACATGTACACTGATCAGCCATTAATATTATGTCCCTTGCCTTATATGGAGTAGGTCCCCAGTTTTGCCTTCAAAACAGTGATGCGTGTGTGTTCTGACTCCTCTCCCAGCATTTACCATTTCAGCAGTTTGAGCTGCAGTAGCTCTTCTATTGGATTGGATTACAGCCTTCACTTCGTATGGTCATGAGCGAGTTTTGCCCACCCATGACCCTGTTGCCACTTCACCAGTTTATCTTCTTTAAAGCACTTTTGTTATGTCCTGACCACTGCAGAATGGGAGCATCCCACAAGAGCTGCAGTTTTGGAGTCGCTCTGATCCATCACATCACCCATCACAATTTGGACTTTTTTTATAGTAGCGTCATAGTCCATGTAATCCGATCCGGTAGAATCGCTACTGTAGCTCAAATTGCTAA
>JAQMYI010000023.1:19179756-19192638 GCA_030014275.1 Clariallabes melas | reverse complement strand
CCCTAAGCTTCCTGTGATAGGCTCCAGGCCCCCGCGACCCTGAATAGAGGATGAAGCGGTATAGAAGATGAATGAATAATATAATATAATATAATATAATATAAGGTTTTTGGGTTAAACAAATATCCAGCATTGTCATTATCCATATATAGAGAATATTGTAGCATAACCACAGAGACAAGTATCTGAGATTAGATTTATTTTATTTATTTATTTTTTCTGTTTTTTTTTTCAAAGCGTTTAAAAGGCAGACTGCTGAGCAAAGTTGGAGAGATCCTTCCAATCCACCTCTCAGTCAATTTGACAAGCTTCCCATCGGGAGCCACAGAGAATTTTTAGAAACTCTTTTATTCCTCAAGATACTGCAACAATGGAACATGAATTTAAATGAATTTGATTTTTTTTAAACAATCCATATTCTCCACACTGTTTGCTCACTGCACTTTATAACAGGAAACCGAAGCTCTTTTATGCTTCTTTATGTTCTGGTTATTGACTCATGCCTTTGTGTGTGGGTGTATGTAGATGGTTTTGTGTGTTGATGTAGCTATTCTGAAGTCAAAGCAATTTTCTAGAAATAGACAATGACGTTATTTATATATGTACACGTCCTCGAGCCATAAACCAAGCCACACTGTGACTCATAATGTGGTAGAATGGCATGTTACTCTATAGCTTGTGTTTCCAGGAATCAGGGTACGTACAGAACAGCATGCACAGGGTCCACATGGCTGTGTTTTCATGCTAGTGGCCATTAGAGGAGACAAGCTCACCTGCACATGTCTTGAAAACACCCAGGGTCGTGCTAGAGAGAGAGGGCAGGATTTAGAATTCAAAGACAAACCCTTATGAAGCAGCTGCGTTCTGGCATAAATAAGCATTGCAGAAGTTCACAGATGTGTACCAGTCCTGCGGCTACACGGCCTGAGACACATTTTCATCTATAGTATAGAAAGGGTTGCATGCTGGTGTTTCCCAACACTGATGGCGAAATAGAACAGATTCATTAGTTCCTGAATACGTTTAAACTTAAGAGTGTTGAAAAGGACCGATCTCACTTTGTCTTTTCATATTCACGAATTAAAATGTCGTTGGTCAATCGTTTATTCTGCTCGGTTAAGGATTTCCTAACAATATTGAATTTTGACAATTCAACATATTATATTTTATGAAATTATAATAATGCAGGACGTTTTGCATGAACGTTGCACCATTTTTATAAGTTGCTTCCATTCAAACAAAGTATTCTTCAGACTGGAGCCGGTTCATTAATCTTCTGATACTTTCCGGTGGATCAAATTTGCTTAACATCTGTCAGTTCTAGCTATTTCCCCAGAATACTCAAAGAAAACAATCTTTTGGCTGTCCCATTATATTTGTTTGTTCTTGTCCCACTTATCTACATTTGTTAAAAATTCTTCAACGTTTAAAAGTTAAACAGTCTTCAAAAAGCAGCCCTGATGAATGCATCTTATTTGGGAATATGAATATTAATTGGGAATTTGAAGCAGGTAGCCAAAGTGCCAGTGCCACCAGGGGTACTTCTTCGGTTGTGACTGTATTGTAGGTATAAAGACAGTTTAGCTTTAGACTTTTATGACACACAAAAATCACTCACAGCAATTTCACCTCTTTATTAAACTTTACAGCCAGATGCTGCATAAAGTACAGCAGATAAAATGGTGCAAAGCTTCTCAGACATTTCATCACTCTAAGGCAAACTCATATCAATACTACTACAGAAATCGACATCATTTTTTGTTTTTCCTTCTAAGACGCCAAATTATGCTTATAATCGTTTTATCGATTAGATAATGACTTGAAACTGATGTGTTTAATTAGACAAAATGTTAATCCCACAGTTGTGTGTCTCGGACTGGAGAATGATGTGTCTAGTTTGGATCAATGGATCAGTAATGTCAGTCTCACTGATCTCACAAAAGATGAGAACCTCACTTATGGTTCTTCTCTAAGCTGTTAGCAAAAATAAATAAATAAATAAACTGCAAGCAGACAGCTGTATAATATTCATTTGGTTGCTGTAACATTAGAATTTTCCCTTCACTGGAACTCAAACCCTTTCCAGCATGACGGTGCAGAAAACAAGCTCTATGAAGACATGGTTTGAAAAGGCTGGACTGGAAGAACGTGGGATTCCTGCACAGAGCCCTGACCTCAGCCCCTCTAAACACCTTTGGGATGAAATGGAAAGCCAGTTGTACCCCGGACCTTCTCGATCTTCATCAGGGTTTGACTTAAACACAAATGTCCAACAAACGTCCATAGGCATGCTGCAAAATCCAGTGGAAAGCCTTCCCAGAAGCATGACGGTTATTATAACAACAAAGAGGAACTACAGTAAGTCTGGAATAGGATGTTTAACAAGCACATATGGACCTATTGATGATGAGACCACAAAAATGTAGCCACAGTAGTGCAACTGTATCTGTATCACAGTAGTGCAACTGTATCTGTATCCATCTTTAGATAAAAGCCTAAAGTTTGCATGGTCTACATCAGAACGTATGTTTGTTTACCGCTGTGGCCCCAGAAACACTGGAGAACACTGGGTGGAAAGTTTAGTGGTAGAAATTCCAGCATTCATTAGATGTTTTCTTCATAAACTTCATAAGAATGTAAAAACCTCCGGTGAATCTTTTTTCTTCCCAAGATGCAAATCTCTGATCTGAACCAAATGCTCTTGGAATCTAGTATTCTAAAACAACAACAACAACAACAACATGTGAGCAACATGTACTTTTTTCGAACATTTCATCTGTTTATTCACGAATAATATATTTGTATTTATTTACATCCTGAACATGTAAGCAAATACAATACACAGGTAAGCTTGTAAACATTCGAACAGCAAATACTGTATAATAATGAATAGACTCGCTGCATCAGCACCTCATGACCACAACTGTTTTAGAGAGACCAGTATCAGTGTGGAGAAAAGAAGAAGAAAAAAAAACAAATTCTGGTAATGAACTCTATTTTAAATCTCTCTTCCGAAACGTGTGACGGCTAGTGCCTGAAGATAATGAGGCGCGGTAAGATAATGTGCTTCTTAGATTATGAGAGGTGCTGGATCTGCTGTGAGCTTCCCAGAACACGAAGACTAAGGCTAAAGTTAATTAGGTCCACACAGCTCTCATTTTGAAGCACCACAAAAATAAGGCGAGTAGATCAGATAACTAAGACCTTGAAACCGTCACATTGAAGTGGGTGTGCGAGAAGCGCTAAAATTATCGACCTGTAGCAACGTTTTTTTTTTAGGAATTATGGATCAAATAAAATATTGATACTAAAGGTTTGCAAATGTTAATATTACTGATTAATAATAATTGCGTAGAGGATGTAAATATGTATTCTTGTGCATGTTTGGAGAATAAAAAAGGAAACGTCTGTAACCTTGCTGGTGTCACTAGGGGGTTAAAGTGCGAGTATAGTGATGATGTTTAATAGGAGAAAAGGTTTGAGAAAAAGTTTAAACATAAGCTATAACAGTTTCCGTATTAGGCACGTTGGTCTTAGTGGTGTAGTGGTGGTTCGATTCTCACCTCTGGTTTGTATGTGTGTGTGTAGAGTTTGCATGGTCTCACCGTGCTTGGTGGGTTTCCTCTGGGTAATCCGGTTTCCTCCCACAGTCCAAAAACAGGCAAGTTCGATTAATCAGCGTTGCCAAATTGCCTGTTGTGTGTATGTGTATGTGTGCCCTGTGACGGATTGGCACCCTGTACCCCACCTCATGCCCATAGGCTCCAGGCCACCCGTGACCCTGTACAGGATAAAGCGGTATAGAAGATGAATGAATGAATGAATGAATGAAAATTTCAAAAGAAATTTTCCCACTTACAATTTTCTAGTGACATCCAATGTTATATTAAAGTGAAATCCAGTGTAGTATTAGTAGAGACAAGGGTTAAGACTCTGAATTCCTGATTGGAGGGTTGGGGGTTTGAGCCCTTAACCCCATGCCCATATAAGCATCGCAGGGGGACGTAAAGAAGGACATTTTAACTAAAATACTTTTTTTTTTAACAAATACACTTTGGACAACATTGAAGATCGTTTGTTACTTCTGAAGATTCTGAATATGCAATAAGCAATGATCTGTTCCAGGCGATAGCAAAGAGGAACACAGTGTGGACAGGATGCCATTCATACCATGCATACTACTGCATATATAAATCTTACATCAGGGCAAATTGGTGTAACCAGTCAATCTACCCAGATATCTGTGAGGTGGGAGGAAACCAAAGAACCCAGAGGGAACGACAAAACACAGAGAGAACAAGTGAAACTGAACAAACTGTAGACCAAGTGCTCAGGACTGACCAGAGAATGCTGAGAGGCGGGGTATTTATAACTAAAATAATAATCATTAATTATAATTATAATTGAAGGATCAATAGTGTAGCATTAACAGCAACAATATGCAATGTTTAGAATTATTTTAATCTTAAAAAAAAAAAAAAAAAAACTACAACACGACAGAACGTCAGTAGAATATTCCACACATAACACCGTCATAGATTCCTGCTGTGAAATAAACCACAAGTGAAAAGGTAGACCATAAGACACACCAGGGTCAGGGGAAATCCTGGTAAGAATCTCAAAAGATATTTTAGATATTCCTACAAAAAGCCCCATTACATTCACAGGCTCAGCAGTGCCAGCTGCGCGTAAGCCAAAGTCAATGACAGTTTTATTAGAGCCTCCTCAAACATTTGTCCTTCAGCACCGTGATGTGTAGTTGCTCTTGTAGCCACTAAACTTACGCCGAGTGACAACGGCAGCTGCGTCTTTTCGAGAAGGAGGCGCTGATGTCATGACTGGAAGAATGCCGGGAAGGGAAAAAGTCTAACTGAAGGGCATTGTTCGGCGTGGTTGGACTCATGACTCCCGGAGTGTGCGGTGGTTTTCATGCCCAGAAATGGCATGCATGTTGTGGTTTGAAAGCGAGGTCGACACACCCGCTCTCCAGAGGCCTCACTCCGACTCACTCTGACTCACTCGAGAAACCACAACCCGTGAAAAAAGAAACGGAGGGAGTGTACGCGCATGCTGAAGGAGCACGCTGCACCTTCATCGGGCCGCTCTTACGTCTGCTCGTCTGCATGAGTGAAACCAGCTCTCCAACACTTTCACTTGAAAACCAGATGAGAAAAAATGAGAATAGGAAACTGTATAACGCTACATGCATCCTATCGTCTCCATCAGACCTGATATTACTTTCATACACTATTAGTCAGATAGTTCGTCAAGGCTTCTTTGGATGGTTAGCAGTTTTTGGTTTATATGGAATCTGGAAAAAAAAAGAAGAAAGAAAACCTTTGTAAACATATTAAGAGACTGAGGGATGAACTTTCTGGGGAACTTGATAGAACTTTGCAATTAAGAAATTCCTAATTCTGTTTGATCTATTTCTTTGTATCTGTAAATAGGATATTGCTGTCATTCTCCACGTGTATGTCTGGGTTTCCTGAGGGTCCTCTGGTTTTCTCCCACTAACACACTAGTGGCTACTTTAATCTATGTGTGAGTGATTGTGTGTGTGTGTGAGTCACGGTGATGGACTGCCATCCATGAATAAATGTATGAATAAATAAATAAATGAAAGAAGGAAGGATTTAATGAATGATTTTTCTGTCAAGTATGCAAATGAGCCACAGCCCTGACCCTGGAGTCCCACCTCTCCGGCACATGTTGGTGTCGTTCCTTCTCCTCGTTTAACTAATTAACAACCTTTCCTGAGTTCAACTGCTTATGTTAGAGCAGGAAAAACAATACAAATATCCAGGGGGATTCCGTGCGGCAAGGTAGGAAAGAGACATGCTAATGCTAATAATTTCATGCAGATGTTTAAAGAAATTTACACAATAAACTTTGTTATATAACATGGTCTTGTAGGCATCTTCTGCAACATCTTTTTGTTTTATGGTAGGCCTGTATGATGTGCTGCTTATATTTTATTACTGATTATTTCAAAATTTCATTTTCCATTGTACGTAAAGAGCGTCATGTTCATCATAAACAAAGAAAGAAAAAAAACTACAGCAATTTATCATAAAGCCTCTTTCAGATAGTAAGCCTTCATGTAGCCGACATGTTAGAGTTTTTTTTTTTCCCTCCCCACCACAAAGCATTCAGGTTTACAAAGAATCCACGACGCTATCTTCTTGGTCAAAGCTTTCATGAGATCAATAATGCAAAATGACACTTTTTATATTCTGAGCGAAAGCTGAAGCCTTGTATTTGCTGTGATTTATTGCTTTGGTAGAAGCTGTCACCTTCCATCACACGAGCTTTTATCACCAAATAAAACCCTGGATTATAAATCGTTAGCATTGTGGGCCGTTGTAGCGCAGTGCTGTACGCTCGTGCTGTGCAAAAGCAATTCTGCTCTTCATCTGACCAATTTATTCAGAGTGCCAGTCTATCATTTAACATGGAAGAGGAGACGTGACCTTAAAGAGGTAGGTGTCACTAAGTTAATGGCAAACAGTTGAAGAGCATTAACACATCACATCACATTTCCCAGAATTCAGAGGCAGCCCGTCTTACTAGCCGGCTCTGAGTCACCCTGTTAACACATAAAAGTCGGCTCCGTGTTACTACTGGCTTTTATGCTGACGATTCAAAAGGGGGGATCATGTTTCTTTCATCAGTGTTCATTTTAAAGAGATTCCACAGTGTGGTGCGGAGGAAATTCACATCACACGGCGTTCAGATCGGGTCAAACCAGTGGCACCGATTTAGGGGTCACTGGAAGAAAAACAAAACCGCTTTTATAGGCCAGGGTTGTAGGTACCGTATGGAGCGGGAACGATTTTAATGGGAGAGATGGAGGGACAGAAACTTCAGGAACAGGATCTCATCAACTTCAACGCTGCTGACATAAAAAAATAATAATAATAATAATAACAACAATTACTTAATTTAGGGGGGGGCGACACAATGGCACGATCCATATATACTGTACTGTATGTGTCAGTTTAGTGTTGAAGATACTGTATATTTGAATCTGTATCTGCTTTTGGCTTTAACGCAGGCGCGGCCTAAACACCTTTTTAAAACAGAGATGTTTTAAATTTTGCTCATGCGGTTATTATTTTATTATTATTTTCTCAAAATATAGACCTAAAGAAAGTACTACCTTAATTTAAACAAGTCACAATGAACGAACAAACAAATGAAGATGTACAGAGGCGCTGCGTGTCAACAGGCAAGGCAGGCAACAGCTTGAGGCCCCGGGGCCAGTAGGGGGCCCCGCCATGGCTGACATGGTTTATTTATTAATAACAGAGTGAAAGTAGTTTCTTGCCATGGAGGGGGACAGTGGTGTAAATCTTAAAAGTTTGTCTTTATGTCTGCACATATTATTCCGTTTTAGAATAGCCTCAGCTAACTAATTAACTAACTGTTCCAGGATTGCATCCTAAATAGGGTAAAATTGAAAGCTAGTGCACAACCTAGAGTGTAAAATCCCTTGTTCCACACACCAAGTAGTGCCCTTGATCAGGGGTTGGAGAGGCATTCGGGATTCAGGCGGGTGTTAGATGCTAGTTACCTTTGTAGTTCGAATTAGCCATAAGCAACATAGTGTCATCAGTGAAACATCAAAACACAACACGGACGGTCCAGAGGCAATTCAGAAGGAATTAGAAACAGTTAATAAGGAGATAAATCGCTGTTTAAGATGACATTAAATGATCAGATGTGTGTTCTTGCTGAAAGTGCCTGGTTTTGGATGTGGGTTTTGGCAGGCAGCCGCTCTCTCCCCTCCTTCTCGTACAGGCCTACTTTCACTCTTGATTATTTATAAGATAATGTTTGTGCACCTTCTACTCATATCGGTACTTCTTCCTTTTCTCTCTTCCTGCCATACTGTATAATCAGCAGAGGTGTGCTAGATAACACTCTATAAATATGTGTATGTGTATTTTAGTTTTTTTTTCTTCCTTTAAATGACTGGTATTTTTATTCTGAAATAGTTGCTATATCTACAGTTTAACAATACAATACAAAGCAGCTTTCTGAAGTATTAATTTCCTAGGCAGGGAACCGGTCTTTAGATGAAAGCGATTAAAAATGCACAATATGTTACCTAGATCATATCATGCAATATGCAAATAAGGACACCTAATGTCATTTATGCAGGTGAGTTGTTGCAGTTTTTTCTTTTCTTCTTAATTTTATTTCTCTCTCCACATTAAACCTGATGTATGTCTGAGTTGAATATCGAAACAACATGAAGATGTTTATCACGGGCCGACGCGAACCCTGTGAACATTTCCCGGTAACAGCAGCAGAGTCTAACGTCGCCTATTTTAGTATTGCATAGGGTAGGTTTTCAGCCTTTTGCTTCCAGTGCATGCAGTTTGTAATTGCAGAGACGTCTGCACATCCTGCACAGTGGTTTCTTACCTTATAACAATGACGCACATATGTGTTAAAAATCTTTTGCAGGTACCTTTGCAAGCCAAAGCTTGGACCATTAGATACTTTGCATGTACAAAAACATGCATTTTTACATTTATTCTACGGCATGCAACCATTTTCATACTTCTGTTCAGCTGATTGTGAGTGCTGTACGCTATCAAATGCTCAGAAATGGCTTCTGTAGATGGTTTTTTTTCCCCCCTCACTAAAAGTCACACTAAATCACCCTGCCGTGTGCGACTGATGACACAAGCACAATCAGTACAAATCAGCAAGACTGACGGAGCGCAACAACAGAGCCCTAAATGACTGCCGTTCGTCCTTTACTTTTCGGATCAATAGTCTTAACATACTTTTTGAAAATCAAACTGCTTGATTCTCAAGACACCTGGGTGAAACACAGATGCTTACAGTTTGCTGTACAGTGTCTTATTTCTTCCTTCTTCTACCTTGATGGTCAATTCAGACTCCTAATTATGTTCTGTTAATGAGGCGTCCCAGTCCGTACACGGCACGAAACAAGTAGTGACATTTTTATAAGTGAGACAGTCAAAGTGGTCTTTTCTTTCCTTTCACTTTCCGTCAGTTTGGTTGCAGCACAAAGACACCCACTCTCTCTCTCTCTCTCTCTCTCTCTCTCTCTCTCTCTCTCTCATGCAAGGGTCTTATTGTTCCATTATTCTCACAATTCTCAAAAGTTGTATACGTCTTTTTTTTTTTCCCCCACAGCTCTTAAACACACTTCCCATACCACAAGGAACAACAGAAAGTATTTACCAAGTGTCTTCACCTGAAAGCACTAAATCACTGGCGTAAAATGTTTGCATGTGATTAAAAGATGGATTTCAGATTTGCTTTGATATTTCTGGTAAATCAGACACAGCTACATGCACATGCTCAAGATCTTTCAGTGCTGAAGAGGAATAGGTTGCATATTTTTTTTTCTTTTTTTTTCTTTTTTTTTTTCAAGTGGATCATCTGGGTCAAATTGAGTGGATAATTATCTTTTCCAGGGGATAGATTGCTTTCTTGGGAACCCATGTGGAACCCGTTTCACAATCCTCTGCCGACCCATGAAGAACAACTTCTCGATCAGCAACCGCTTTTATAAATGTAGTCAGTACATTTCACTTTGACCTGCCTTTTTCATTAAAGACCTTAAAAAAATGAGTGAATGATTTTTTTAAGAAAAAAGATTCGCCCTATAATGTCCTTCAGTTACTTCCGTGAGTCTCGTCTGTAATAACCCACATTAGACGTCTAATCAGTCAGGTTTTTGGGCTGCATAATTTGTCCTCATTTTTAACTCACTACAGATTTTTCTTTTTCCTCCCCTGACCTGAACATGGGCTATGTATATATATGCAGCGCTGAAAAGACTTTAAATTAGATCAGTGTATGATCTAGATATAGTGCATACATAAATAAAAGAGAGAGAAAGACTTTCAAAGGGTTCTGCAGACTAATCAGGCGCCTGGAGGAAAAATACGAGTATTATAATCCGTGTGCTGGAACACGACCGGGTGAAGGATCTGCAATTAAGAGATCAAATAAAAACATGTTGTCGTGTTTTTGCAGGATTCGCTCGAAATGTGTGGCATTATCTTGTCGGTAAGTCGTGGCCGTTGTAAGTCACAGGCGATTAAAACAGTAGGAGGTGTGAGTAGCATGTCCAGGCAAGTGTGCAGTCGAGGAGGCTGTTTTTCCTTCCTAGTGAGGACGTGATGGAGGATGTGGCTACTTCACACCCGTCAGAAAGACAGAGAGAGAGAGAGAGAGAGAGTGTGTGTGAGTGAGGGTGAGAGCATATGGAACACTGAGCGGATGCTCCAGGGGAACGAGAGGGATTTTGAATTCTGCTGTGGTCACAGAATGCTCTGCAGGTTGACACTTGATGAGCAGGAGTCAGTGGAGGACAGCAGAATGAGAGAATGTCTCTGGAGGTCAGCCAGGCACTGCGACAGAGCAGGCCTGCTCATATGGCCGTCTGTGTGTGACCTGAGACTGAGCAGGGCTTTTTCAAAAGACTGGGGGAAAAAAAAAGAATCTGCTGATGGAAACGGAGCAGGACTTTCTGTAAAGCCAAAAAGGTGAGATTCCTTTCATTAACACTGACTATAGTGCTAAAGGCCGAGCACTTTTGAAGATGCTTTTGCATCTGATGGCGACACTCCACTAACACCGAGGTCAACATATCAGCCATGGAGTGAAACCGACAAGGAAATAATAGTACAAAGGTAAATAAAGATAAAGAATTTTAAACAAGAATGCGTCCCATAAGAATTCACTCCAGCGAAGTTATTTTAACCATCCGGGTGCTGAAAGGTTCTGCAGGACTGAAATGAGCCCTGGGTCACTCATACAGCCAGAGATAATTAAAAATGTGTAACACACACACACATGCAATGAACACCTCCCCCAAATGCAGCTCTTCCATTGGATCTCAGAATTGAACCGAATTTCATTTTTCATTGAAATCAGATTAATTAAAGTTTAATTTGTGAATTTTATAGAAATTCTGACTGCGAGGAAAAGCGAGGCTTTTGGGATGAGAATGCTTGTTGTGTGTAAATAGATAATAAATTGTGCCCTTACATTTTTAAACTTTTCTCAACCCTGATACAGCTTTATCTTTCCAGGTGGCCACGTCACCGAGATAAATCTTTATTTATTTGTGCTGGCTGTTTTTTTTTGTTTTTTTGTAATGTTCTTCCTGATGTCCTCCATTTTATCTCTTGCAGAGCCACAGTGCCCAGTATCTTTGTGTCATATTTATTTCTTTTGTAAATTACACAACAATCGTGCCTTGTGAGAAACTTTAAAGAAAAGACGTGCTTTGCAAATCCGCGAAAATTCTTTCTGCATAATTTTATCATAATCTCAATCCGTAATGCCTTTCTCAGATGACAAAAAACAAAAAAACAAAACAAAAAAAAAAACCCTGCGCCGCATGGTGTAGCCTGGATGCCACGTTCCTGTCAGTCACGGACAGACAGAGCACAGGCTAGAACAACATAACATGAAAAGCAAACAAACTCATGAATAAAAGAATCATGAATATATGTGATGGCGTGAAGTAGGCCTGGGCGGCTTGGCCGAGATGTGAGTATCCCACAGTACGTTTGATTAAAGGCGCATGACAGACAGTGCATGATGAATGGGGCCCGGAGAGAATTAAAGGCTGTCAGGAGAATGGGCCGCCACGCTGAGATTAAACCCCAGCAGGACCCGTTTTCATGGGAGGGGCTCGGTGTGCAGTGGCAGCTCGTCTGGGCTGCCTGTCAAGTGCGGAGCTGTCAGCGGCCATAAGACTCAAGTCGCCGAGGATGGCAACTCGGGGTCCCTCAGGATCTACATGAAGCTTCCCTCAGAGATGGAGGGGGGGTGAAAAGTTCAATAAATTCTGTATTCTGCAGCTGCTACTTCACTTAAGTGCAGCATGTAAAAAAAAAAAAAAAAAGTGGACACCGTTCAAGAGACAAGATGATTTGTCCCCTGTTTAGAGAAGTAAAGGGGACGACTGGGGTTGGCTTCTAAAGAGATCTCGACATGCATTTTCACTTCCAGTGTGCTGGGAATTTTTTGTTGTTCTTGTCGTCTCTCAACACGCAGCAGAGAGATAAGTAATGTAGATTGTATTTGGCTCGTGGGATTTCTGTAAAGGAGTTTTGTATGAACATTTGTATGCAGAAAGAAATAAAAAAATCTATTAATTACAAAATATCTTGATGAGTAACTTGTTGTTTATTATAGATTTTGCAAGACTAATTAACAAATGCTTTGCGGTCTACGGGCGAAGGCATCCAGGGTATACTGAAGGTGAATGGGAAAAATGCAATTTACCTCTCTAATTGAACAGGGGGGGGGAAAAACAATCACTGCTAGCCGATATTCAAATCACACTGTAGAACCCAAGACCGTGCATCCCGCCAGCAATACAACACTGTTTCTGTTACATCTCTATACACATTTGCACGGATCCACCTTTTATTCCGTTCCAATGTGAAATGAAAAATGAAGCACAATTCACAGTTGTACAAAAGCGAAACACAACCCTGTGCATACTTGCTTATTCAAATGTGTGTTGGTTTTTATAATGTCACTGATGTAAGCGCCTTGAGGGAGAGAAAACATTTCCTCTGGATATGATGATTTAAAGGTGGCTCTTTCTTTTAGTCCGTGCCAAATGTTTCACCTTATTGTTGACAGAGAGCTGAATGTACAACATACCGCCTGGCCAAAAAAAAAAAAAAAAAAAAAAGTTGCACACTTTTTGATTACAGCGAACAATGATGTGTGAAAATGATCCCTCATACGCCTAGAGCGTGACTCTTTCACACTCCTGGAAAATGGCTCCAAAACCCTCCATAGATGTGATCCTCTGGTGATTCAGTACATTCAGGTGGTCAGCTGACTTCATTTTATTGCCCCATA
>JAQMYI010000023.1:19117147-19143328 GCA_030014275.1 Clariallabes melas | reverse complement strand
AAGTTAGCAAACAGTTTAAACAAAAGCACTTAAACTATACAACTTTTACACGATGAAGAGATACAGTTGTTACTGACTCTGCTGATGTTTCGCCATCTTACACCAACATGTTTTCTTTGACAACGAATTTCATTATCGATAATTATCGATTTTATCGATTAGTTGTTGCAGCCCTACATAAATGATATAAAACTAGCGCTTGATAAACCTGAATGTATATATATATGTCGAGACATTCGCGCAGCACCCGGGAGGACGTGCCTCGTCATCATCATCATGGCTACTCGATCCGCAGGTCTGCCCTGGAATTTGCCCCCAGCTGCTTGTAATTCCAAAGGTTGAACCCTTCCATTCCGAAGTTGTCATGCAATTAAAGATGATAATATTCCGGCGGTTGTTTGCTGACTGGTTTTTATCTGTGCCGTGCGTTTGGAGAGCAGATCACTCTTCAGATGTGCAGATAGAGCGATCCTCACCTTTGTACCGCGTGTAAGAGCCGCAGCGCGCCAACATGAGTTGTTTAGTTTCTATCTATGCTGTTGCTTAAACATTTATTCATTTATTTTAGATTTAATTCAGGGAAGGAATTTTCTTTTCTTAGTGTAATAAACTCTACCCGCTTATTAGGTTAATTAACTCCAGATTATAATCCAGTTACCACCTGTTATGGTGGCGTAAACACGCAGGTCCTCTGAGACTCGAAGCCAAACGTTGATTGTTTGGGATTTAATCTCATGACATTAGTATGAAAATGCTCCTTTTGTTGAGCTATTTTTCATTTTTTTTTTCTAGATTCCTCACTTCATGAGCAACTTAACTCTGACCACATTCCTGTCTTTAGTAAAGCGTCTCAGAAACTGAGCTCAGATTATTTTATTCCTTCCGTGTCCTGCTCGCACCATCCTAATCCTGTAATAATATCTAGATTAGGCACCGTTTCCTCGTGTTGAAGTGGGATTACCGGCCACATTCCCCCACGTCCACGTTGTACTGCGGGCAAACCCGAACCTCAGGAAAAGACTCGAGCAGCCCAAGCTGATTATTCCGCACATACAGTATATAATGTCAGGGCTGAGATGCCCTTTCTTTTACACGAGAGAAATGGAGATTAGATGAGCCCTAAATTGGAAGAGCCTTCCCTCGCCTGCTTGCACTTCTCCCTCCCCTAGGCGGGTGTACAGACGAACACCGAAATAAACAGGATGCTTTACACTCCGGCTCTGTTGCTAAGGGTAGGCTATCTTTAATCCTCCCTTGGAACGGTGTCAGAATACCATCAACAGCATAACACTATCATGTCACCTGAAACGAGCTATAAAAAGAGAGGAAGTCTTTGAACCTCCGAGTCGAAGGGTACGGCTGGGCTGCCCTGTTTCAAAACGGCCCTCGCACTCATTTGTTGTCTGAAATGAAAAGATTTTAGGAGTAATTTAGGTCATTTATCTCTACTCGCTCTGTTTTATCTCTTATGAAATGCGATAATGATGTTGGAACAGCTGGGATGTTCTTCCTGGAAACACCAGTTATTTATCAGGCTTCCTCTGAACGCCTCTGATTTGTCAGGACACCGTCAGGAGTAGGAATGCGTTCGCCTCGGGAATGCGTTTCCCCCTTTCCTTCAGTTTTAGTTCTTCTCCCTCACCGTGTTCATTACATAAACTATAGGTGAGATTTCTGTTAATATAGCGTTAATGATACTGATAAAATGACTAAAATTTAAATTTTAGTATTAGTCCTGGGATTAATGTCCCTGTTAGTTTTTATCATACTTGGTCAATCTGATCCTATTTTTGTTCAGTCAAGTTTTAGTCGAATAAAACTCTTTGGATGTTTTAGTCAGAGGAACCTTTAAGTATTTAGTCTAGTTTTAGTCTGTGAAAATAATTATTTTAACATTTGAAATGTATCTCTTTTTATTTTTTTATCAGATGTTTTCAACCAATTATATTTATTTTAACCATCACAACAACTGCTGCATGTCCGTATTTTTTAAACTACAAAACAATCGAAGCAGGACGGACAATTCAGCTTAATTATTATAGTTAAAACTATCAAACAAAATAAATTACATCACAACATAATAATGTTAACATGCTGTACCATCATTACCACAAGTAGACTGTAATACCGCGTGATTATTATGGGATGCCTTGATGCGGCTCTTCGGGTTTGTGGTGTTTTTAACCGTCATCGTGTGTACACACACACACTGCTGTGATGATGGAGGGTTAAAAAGACGCCTGAGCTTGTAAACGTCCCGTCACTGCGCGCGCAAACTACTCTTGATACGCCGCGCGCCGTGACCCGGGAAACACCGCCACTCGTAACGTAATGAATGAACACCGTATCGCAGCGGACTGGGATGAAAATTATATGTTTTCCGTCAACAATATTGCATGATGATTTAGTCACCGTCACTGTTCACTGATATCTGCGACGTCTCGCCATCATCTCGTCATTAGTCACAGGAGAAAACGTCATCAACGAATGTTTTTCGTCATTATTTTTGTTTGCCGAAATTAACACTAGTTACTACTCTCGTTACTCTCGTCCAGTATAGCCTTATTCCTGATGTTTTGGCTCCCGCCCGAGATATTGAATCCGTTCCCTGTAAGTGTAAACATAAGGAATTTACTGGCCAATTCCAAATATTTCAGATAGTATGAGTTTGGAGTGCTTATCTCTGATGCGGGGAAGCTGTGAATCGAGCGGCTCTCAGTGGGTTTGGGAAGTCGCTGATTGATATAAAGGCCTTCCTGAGTTTACCTGACTCGGGACTCGTTTAGAGCCGTGCTGATCCTTTCATTAGATTAAAGGTCTCAGGCTGCCCGAAGCTTTCGGTCCAAAAGCTACGGAACGGCTCCAGGTTTCCTTCCTTCTGCTGTTTGCCCCCTAATTAACGCTATCTTGGCTTTATGGATCCGCTGATCGGCTGACACCCGACCTCGGCCATAGGAAACCCTCTATTGTGTGTTTTATGTCTGTTTATACAGGACGTGTATATCGTCTAAATGAAGGCACGCTATTCCAATATGTAGATGTAGTACGTTATTGTGTGTGTGTCTGTGTGTGATTGATATATATTTTTTCTTCCCAACAGCATGTGGCTTAGACTGATTCTCCTCTTTGAAAGCATTTGTTCAGCAGTGCACGGACGTTTCATTTGTTAGCGAGTGCATGACTCCAAGTGCGCAGAGTCATCATGGGTTTGGTGTGCGCCCAAGGCCAGGGTGTTCAGTGCCTCCTCCACATTGCAGGGTTTCTTTATAAACATCGCAGCAGGTCAGGGTGGTGCTCCTCTGCCTCAGGCCATTCTTCCCATCGGTATACGCCCACATCACCCGCGCCGCCATCGCATTCAGACTGTGGCCTGGCATTTCAGAGCCGAGATCCGTCAACCAGCAATTCCCTTTAGAATTTCAGCCAAAGAAACGATGCAGTCTCTCGGGTTGTGCCACATCTGACACAGGATTGACTCAGGCATGATGCTCTTCCCTCTTTTTCTAAGGAATGTCAATTATTTTTATCTTTAGATGCCTTTTCGTCTTTTTTTGTTCCAGTGTACGTCGTCTAAATTGCTGTTTAGGAAGAAGTGTTAGTGAGACTCGTAAGAAAAAAAGGCTTACATTTTTTAGGGAGGATATAGACTGGACTTTGGAGCGATGGAAAAAGGTCATGTGACCTGATGAGTCCAGATTGATCCTATTCAATCAGGAAATTTCAGAAATGTTCATGTCTATAAAAGTCTCAGAGCGTCTCTACTTGTTCTCAGCTGTCCAACACTTTCCTCCAGATTTCCTTGTCCATAATTCGTTTTATTGCGTTTAAGTTTAGACGGTTTTCTGCAAGGCTAAAGCAGTGTGGAAAGATTAACTTAGTCCGTCAATTTTCTTTTCTTTTTAGATCTGTTGCCTCCCAGTGAGTTATGAAAAAGTCAACACCATTCATGAAATGTCACAGAAACTGAAAAGTAATTCCTCAACCATGCTTTCAACGTGCCTCTGTATAATGTCTCTTTCACTCTTACTCTCTCCTCATAGGCTTCGCCCACCTTCCCGGTGGTCTGTATCCTGCCTCGTACCTTCCCCTGGGTCATCTTGAACATCCTCAACTGGGCCAGCATTCACTTTTTGACTCACAAAAAGGTTCGTCTGAATCAAATGGAAAGCCGTGTGTCTCAACTCTATAGTAGTCTGTGCTGAAATGACTGGTGTGGACGGGTAAAGGTCTCGTAATTGTTCGTTTTAGCTTTGAAAGAATTGCGGAGTAAGAAGGAGCGTTTTGTTACGAGTCTTATCAGCTGACGTGCTAATTTGTAAAAGAAAAAAATAAATAAATAAAGTTAAGCAATCTGAAATTCACATCACCATATTAGATTTTAAAAGTTAATTCCAACAACGTTCTACAATTTCTGATATATGGCTAAGTTTCTGATTTCTGGGGGGGGGAAAACATGTGCAATTATATCTCCATGATGAGATGTTGGTCGTGTAGCTCATCTTGTCATGTTCTTGCTACCTTGAAAACAATGCTCTGTTTTAACCGATATCTGTCTGCGTTTTCACAGACTGTCTCACTGACGTTCTTCTCTATTTCTTTCCAGAGGGGTTTTACCTTCCGGGCTCGGTACACTCCCAGTCAGTCATGGCCCGGAGCCTTGTGGGCCATTTGCCCAGCGCTTTGAACAGAGAGAAGACGCAGGAGCTCCAAAAGGGCTCCAAAGACTCGTGCCGGGAGCTGGGGAAAGACAAGCCTTGCAAAAGCGAAGCAGGCCACTTGGTTCAGCGCAGGGAGCGGTTTCGGGAGGAGACACGGCCTCACAGTGTGGTTGACCTTACCCAGGACACTAAGCCTGAAGACGAGCGGCGAGTCTTACAGCAGCATTCACCTGCTGCCGATGTTAAACCCAAATACTCGCTCCAGCCCTCACATAGCAGCGGCAGGACCAGCAGCGGCCCGACATCCAGGTACCAGAGTTCAGAACCGGAAAGAAGGGAGCGGGTTGACGAGCATTACCAAGCCACCGGCCCCTCCTCTACTGACCGGCCGAAACGGCTCGACTCTGTGGCTTCATCTCTAGGCACTTTGCACGTTTCTTATGCCAGCCCCTCTTCCCTTCAGAGCAGTCCAGCACCCCTCCCGCCCAGGTTGGTGTCCTCTGGTGCCTATCCTCCCCCACACCACTTGCCCCCAAGCTTGTACCCACACTGCTCTGCCACCAAAGAGCAAGCCAAGGAACACAGAGTGACCGCTCCTACTTATGTGCCTTCTGTCGAGGTTTACGATGAGCGGAAAGGACCCATCCAGATCGCCTCGCAAGCTCGAGACAATACTAAAACCGATAAGAGCAGGGACCGAGACATGAACAGAGCACCCTCGCAGTTCGGGAGTGAGAGGACAAATGCAGCCTCTGTCCGGAGTGAGTCACCTTGTCCCTATGAGTTCAAGAGAGACTTTGTACGGGAAGAGGGATCCGTTATCAGGGCCAACAACTTGGTTGTAAAAAAGCCTCCCGTTTTAGATTTGGGCACAATCAAATCCAACCACAGCCCGAATACCAAGGACTTACCGAGCACCAAGCACACAATCAAGATGGGGCAGGAGACGGAAAGCCGCATCCAAGAGCGCGAAATTCTTCAAAGGTCTGGACCTCCGTTTTCCAGTTTGGAATCAGAGACCAAATGGAAGCCTTTCGAGATGGGCAACTACGCCACTAGCCACATGGCCGCTCTGGCAGCTCAGCATACGCACGGCCCCAGAGGAGAAGAGGATGGCAAGCGCATGTACCTGGACCGCAGAGGCAGCCCAGGGAGCCTCCAGGGCGAGGAGCACAACGAGGTATCTGCTATGCAGAGCCTTATCAAGTACAGTGGGAATTTCTCCGGCGAGGTGATGTCTAAGCATGGCGCGGATAGCCGCACCCCATTCGGCGGACTGGGCAACTTGAAGATGGAGGCGTCACAGCATGCGAGCTCTAAAGCTCAGCACCTGTCTGGGAAGCAGCTGAAGAGGGAGCCGGAGAGACCCGAAAGCGCCAAATCGTTCAACCGGGACGGGAGCTCCTCTCAGGGAGAGGCTGAGGTTCGACACCCCCCAGTGGGCATCGCAGTAGCGGTGGCTCGACAGCGAGACAACAGCAGCAAGCTTGGCTCTGTGTCGGACCGGGACAGACCGATTCTGGCAGGAGGCATTAAAGGTACACCATCTTCATGATTTTATATCTACATGGTATTGTAAGTAAAATCGTGGTGCGGAGCGCCCCAAAACGCGCATCTGAAATATCTGATTTGCTAAAATCAAGAGCAGCATTTGGTGATGTCTGTTTTCATCTGCTGTCCTGTTTGTTTGGCCATGCCAGCAAGGTCATTTCGCTCTCAGCGTGGAAGCAAAACATGCGCGAGGGGTGGAGCTGATGGGCTTTCAGTCCTGAAGCCACTCAGCAGAGAGCCCGTGCCAAAGATACTGCGCAGGCACCGGCCATGAGCCGCGCTATCGCTTTGGCACAGAGTGCTTCCTGCTAACACATGGAGTGTGTTAAACCTTTCACTAAGACACCACCTGCCTGCTTGTATTAGAAATGTCATTTACAGGGCTGAACTAAAAGCTGTAAACAGGCACTGAATTCTAATAAGACTAAGGTTTGTTGCTAAGCAATAGAATCAGCCCATAGAGAGAGAGAGAGAGAGTGTGTGTGTGTGTGTGTGAGGCAGACAGAGTGACTGAGAGAGTATGACATGGGGAGAGAGGCATTAATTTATGTCTTGTGTGTGCAAAGGGAGTGTAGTAATAACATTAGCCATCTTTCGCAGAGGAGATGTTTGAATTTACACAAGGGGTAAAAGCGCATTACTCGATTAATCTGCAGCGAATTTGATGCAAACAGATAGTATGTCCGACAGGCTTTCGGTAACCTTGGAAACAGGCTGAAGCCTTTTCCCTGGAGCGCGATGGAGAGCCATGGGCTCTCACATCTTAGGCTGAGGAATGTGGTCTCTTTCCAGCTAGTGTCACTCATCACAAAGATCCCATGCACCCACTCCGAAGCGTTTTCAGGGACGTCATGGCTGCATTCATGCTCAAGTAAACAAGGATCTCCGTGTCGATCCGCTCGCATAAAAGCCTCTTGTGGTTTAGTATAGATTGGAAAGTGTTGTACGTCTTGTCCATGACAACCGCTAATAATGCAACGTAATTTGAACTTGGCATGGGATGCCCGATCATGGCGCACCCCTTCGGAAACACCAAGCGCAACCCTCGACGCTTCCCCACACGTAGGCGAAACGTTGGCTGTGTGCCCAAGTATATTGACCAGAGCCCAAGTAGATCTCGCAAACGTTTTTATTTATTAATCCCTTCCGAGAAATCAGCACTTCTTGTTTCTAATTTGGCGGTGACCCGACGGGAAGGGTCAGTCAGAGGTGAGATAGTAAAAGCAGGGAAAGGGGGTGGGGGAGGGGGAGGGGTAAAACATAAACCAGTGAGAGGACACAACCGGATGGAGTCGGTTTTGACGTCTGCATGTTTTTACTCTCGCCAGAGAGCCGCGATTTCATTCTGTGATTTGGAAATATTTCGAGTTTCGCCTTTACTGTAGCGGCACTGGAGGCCGATATGATTTTCAGATCAGGGATCTTTTAAAGTAGTGCAGTCGGATCAGAATGTTTGTTTTACGGAGATCATTTATTTAAGGAAGGAAAACAAATCTGCAAGACACATCGAATAAGCAAATTAGATGATTTATTATTTTTTTTAAACATAGAAGATGCGTAAATAAGTGAAGTGACGGCCAAATATGAGCTCATCAGTGCTGCGTGTTATTTTAAAGTTACTGACTCTACTGTACAGGCCCAGGCCAAGAGGAAGAGGAACAAGGACAAGAGCGAACACGTCATCACGATGGCCGACTTCTGTCTGGACGTCTGGAACACGAGCAAGAGAAGGCGTTGAGGTAATGTATGAAGCGGTGCGGGTTTTTCTAACATGAAGACGTCGTGTTTGGAGGTCGGTGGAGCTTATTGTAGTGTAGAAGAAGAAGAAGTGGGTTTGACCTTCAGCATGGATTTTATATTTAAGTTCTGGAGGTTTTAATTCTTATCGATTTCATACAACCTTCTTTGAACACTTGGGTTCATGTTTTACAGACAATAAATGTAATATTCTGGTGACATTTACGTTTCTGCGCTTGGGGTTTTTGTTGTTGTTGTTGTTGTTGTTGACGGAGATGCGCAGTGCAGAGGTGAGTGTAATGGTTAGTAGTTAGGATATATTAGGTTGAGGTGGGGTTTTTAGTTTTTAGAAGTAGGGGTCTTTTGTAGCATTTGGTTTTTGCTTTTTTAAAAATGATTATTCTGTTTATACTGTCTGGTTCTGTCCGTTTAAATTTGTGACCCAGACATTTTTATCTGGGCTTTTTGCCGCTGAGTGAGTAACAGCCTTAGTTTAGCTTTTTCCACCCGATAAGGGAGGGCAAATGAAAAAGTAGAAAGTTTTCACACAAATATAATACTGTTGTCATGATGACTAGGTGGTAATGACTGATCAGAGGGTATTTTGCTATTTTTTTTTTAAGAAGGGGATTTATTAAAGTCTAACATGCAGACGTTACTCTCAGTTCCACTGAAGTGATGTGATCATCAGAAATTTCCCATATTATAAAACATTGCTGTCTGAATGTGATTGGATCAATAAGGTCCATTAGTGTTACTAGATTTTTTTTTTACGGTGGTACTATAAAGAAATTTCCAGAGATATTAGGAAACTTGACCCCCAACATTGTCTCAGTTCGCATTACAGATGAGACATTGTTCAGTTTCGTGTTTTTCTTTTGGTCATTCAATTCAATTAAATGTTATTTATATAGCGCTTTTAACAATGGTCATTGTCTCAAAGCAGCTTCACAAAAATGAAAGAAAATTTTTTAGAAAAGAAAATTGTCATGATGTATAATGTCATGATGTTACACATTCATAATTACAAGTGACTTTTATCTATCGGATCTTCGCTGGAGTTTTCTGGGTTAAAACGCGCTGTATTTGTGACCACTTTTTTTTTTTTTAAACTATGGAAGCAATTTTTAGCCAAAATCTGCTTGGGATTTCGTCTGGAGGACGGCGAACAGCTGGTCACCTCTATTTGTTGAGGTCCAGATAAAGGAAGAAAGTCAGACGGCCTCGCCTTAAGCTGTTTTAAACAGGTTTAAACGAATCAGATTTTTCTCACATTTGGTTTAAAAAAAAATAAAAATAAATCAGAATCGAGACACTTCAGGCTGGGAAAGTGACCGTAGCCATGTAGCATTGACTAAGTCAAGACTTTTGGAGTTTCGATAGATGGACAGATTGAGAACGGTGTCACAACATTGTAGACTGCAGGCGTTCCAAATGCATGAGATGGAATTACCAAAAAGTCTATTTTCTTTCTGAAAAAGACTGCTAGTCGTTCCTGAGTGCTACAAAAGTCGACTGAAATGAAGTTATTAAAAATATTAAATGATTGAAGTGCATGATAAATATTGCACATGTCTATAACATCATCTGTTCAGTTCTGCTTCTTTTTTTTTGTTCTCCTTTCCTAGGATAATTTTTAAAGTATAAATAAATGTACGGGTATAACCCATAACCCTGGATTCCACCTTGCGAGCAGTTATTGTTGAGTGTCGCAGCCATTTCCAGAGGCAGAAAATGTCAACCTCCCCTACTGTGGAAATGTGGGGCTTATTTAAAAAAAAAAAAAACCCTGAAAAAAAAAAATATTCTCAGCATGATTTTGTTCTCAACAAGTATTATAGGAACAGTCACAACAATGAGGTGGAGTCTTAGTCATAGCAAGAAGAAGCATGGTTCTGACTCAGCTCCGGCTGCCCTTAGTAGGTTAACGGCTTGATGGATATTTTGCCGTCGAGATCACCTAGTAGTTGTAGTAGTGTTCTTCCACCTAGTGCATGTCTAATGTTTTCATAATTTCCAGAGAGAGTAAAGATTTGGCGGATTACTCTCAGCTGCACCCACCCCTGGTATCCGTGAGTAGCCTGAACCCTAACCTGATGGTGACCGGCGGTTCCCCCCTGGCGGGGGCGGGGCGCTGGCCTGCCGACCCCACCTCGCATCTGACTTCCCATCCCTGGCTGCCTCGCCCCGGACCCTCGTCCATGTGGCTGCCCGGTTCACCATATGGTACGTGTTCGGCTCACGCGACACATCGACTATGTAGTGTGTAAAATCAATGTGTGGACGTTATTCGTGTACAGTAGGTTCTCAACCTTCTCAGGTTTTAAACGAATGACCTCATTTTAAGGACTCAAAGCTTGAGGTTCTCACAAGCTGTATAATTTTCTGCACTGGTGTAGTAAATTTATCTCACTAAAAATAACTGTAAATCTTATACACATGTAGCCGCTGAATATGATCATGATCATTTTTATTCAGCGATGCCCGAGTGCACATCGGGGTCGCTAGCTGGAGGTTGAGAACCTATTGTGCGCATCTATTTTTTCCTTTTCCTTAAAATGGATTAAATGTGTTGTGAACACTGTAAAACTGTGATGTTGGCATTTTTCCCTCATGTTGATTTGGTTGATCTCTCAGTTTCTGCTGGCCTGCCAGGCAGCTCAGGCCTTTTTGTCTGGGCCAAGAGAAAACATTCTCAGAAACGTGGCCAAATCCTACCAGCGCTTTTCCCAAAAATAACAACAACCACCACCACAGTCTCGGTGAAACTCGGTGCAAGTCACATTTCTGTCTAGACTTTAATGGAAAAGTGCCAGTGTTCTTTAAGCAAGTGGCAGCAGTTGGATGGCAGTCTGTGCTGAAAACTCTAAGATGATGTTATTGTGAGAATGGTGGCTCTCAGGTGGCCAGTGCATTCAAGATCCCTCCAGTGAGCCAGAGCAAAATAACCTTCAACCTTATCTTGCATGTAGTAAGCCTCCATAATCCCAAATCCTGTTTCTTCTGTGCTTCAGGACTAGGTGCGCCCTCTCTTCACCAGCCCCTGCCTCCAGGTTACCCCCCCACCTTACCCGGCTCCATCCCACAAGCCTACCAGTTTGCCCGGGACCCACAGACTGGACAACTTGTCGTCATTCCCACCGAACACCTTTCACACTACAGTAGGTTCTTCATCTTCCTGCTATGACTTTGGTCAAATTGTCTTTCTATGTGTTTACTCTCATAGAGTTTGGTGAAATTCTGAGAATTGCACGTCAAGTATACGATAGTATAGTATTGTGTGGCCAGTGTAGGTGTAAAGGTCAAACATCTGTGGACACCTAAGTACATTTGTGGGTTTTTGATCATCCCATTCTAATTTTATTCCCCCTTTGCTCTTGTAATAACCTTCACTCTTTTGAGAAGGCTTTTCCCGAGGTTTTGGATTGTGGCTTTAGGGGTTTGTGTTTGTCCAGCCACACTGGGCTGCAGTCGTTGTTCCAGTTCATCCCAAAGGTGTTGAGGCAGTGTTAAAGTCAGGACTCTGTGTCAGGACAAGTCCTTCCGCTCTCACCTTGGGTAAACTCATGTTATGAAAATCACGAACCTCGCTTTTGTGTACGGCGGCATCTGAGTGTGTGAGGGTCAGGTGTTCACAAATGAAGTGCGGCACAGTTAAATGCACGGAACAGAACAGGGTCAGAATCTTTGCAAAAATAAAATCAAGACCAGAATCTGGATAAACTGCAGGAAGATGTACATCCTTATTAGGATATTTATTCACTGGAAGCCTAGCATAGTGTGTGCACTGCTAATGTCTCCTTTTTTTCCTGCAGCGGCAGAGATGTTGGAGCGTGGCCCCCCGCTGTGGCCAGCCGTGTACCCGCCAGCAGGCAGCTCTCTGCAGCACGCCCACCAGCTGCAGCTCCTCTCGCACCAGCAGCTCGTTCGCCAACAGGAGCTCTACATGATTCAGCAGCAGGCTGCCCAGGTCATGGAGCTACAGAGGAACGCGCAGTTTGTGGTAGGAAATAAATCTCTCTTGCTGAACCTTCCAGCCATGTGCCTGAGGTGTGACATACAGAACCAGCGCCAAGGAGATTCTCATCATTATTTGTCATCTTTTCTTTTTGTTATCGAAGTGTTTTGGCGAGTATCCTGACTCTATTCTGCTTGTGCAGGAGAGACTAAAAGAACAGCGGGCTGACATGGAGGACAAAGCGGAGAAGAGAGTCGGAGAGTGCGCTAAAGCTCACTCAAGTGTACCTGCCTCTGTCCTGCACTCACGCAAGCCTCCTCCTCCTTCCCCAACCCCTTCTACCTCCCATAAGAAGGCGGTGACGCCTCTAGCGGTCACACCACTGCCCTCTCCAGTCACTTCCCTTAAGTCCGAAGATAGACCCAAAGTGGAGAGCACACTTCCTCAGCAGTCTTACTCACACCCATCTACCCCAGCCCCACCGCCGCTCAGCCCTGCCTCCGCCTTGTCGCCTCCTCCTTCCCCTATCCACCCCAAACAGGAGTCGGTGGAGGTGCCTGACAAAGAGGAGCTTGATGTGCGTAAACAAGTATCTGCTTCGTTCCCATCTATATATCCTGGTACGTACATTGTGTTTTCAATGTGCAGTGTCTTGCTTAAGTGGTTAATTAATCAACTTTGTCAGTTGTGCGGTTACCTACCCATGGTGGTTTAATGGAATTATTTTTACCTGCATATAATATCCTGATGATAAGAATTCGCCTTTAAAATGAAACATGAGAGCTGAGGGCAGTTCTGCTAGGCTCTTTCTTCTCTTCTATTTTTTTTTTCCTTTAGAGAGGGGGGGTGGTGGTGTTTGGGTGGAAAGGGTGGGGGGTGATTTCGCGTTTGGTTTTGGACAGGGCCTGGGCTGAAAACCCACACTGGATGGCAATCAAAGGCAGAGTGCCATTCTTCATGTCAGTATGTGCAGCCTAGAGGGGTCTTAATGAGTAGGCTGCAGATATCCCTACATATGGGATTACCAGCTGCCACTCCACTCAGATGGAGACTTCTTGCGAGAGCAGCACTTTTGTGTCTGTTTCCCCTGGTGTTTCCTCTTTAAAATGCTTTGTACATGGAGTGAATATATTTATGCAATCTCTGCAGTGTGAACGTATGAGCATGCATGCATGCATGTA
Organism: Clariallabes melas; assembly: GCA_030014275.1. Classification (NCBI taxonomy): domain Eukaryota; kingdom Metazoa; phylum Chordata; class Actinopteri; order Siluriformes; family Clariidae; genus Clariallabes; species Clariallabes melas. The sequence goes on along the minus strand of JAQMYI010000023.1, from coordinate 19,130,243 downwards.
TTAGACCTCGGGGGCGGGTGGGGGGGGGTGTATACATAAGGGCCTTTGGAATGCTTGTACTGGGACCATTTGGCTCATGAAAGTTTCATAAAGCAGAAAGAGCGTGTGGGATGATTAATCATTTTGTCACTGTGTCATGGAGAACCGAGGCCCTCTGCTCCTTGCATAAGCACTTCGAGTCTCTCAGACCGCTCTCTCCTTTTTGTTTTGTTTTGTTTTGGCAGAAATTCCTCCAGGCTACCCCTACCAATCAATAACGGCATCATTCAGCAGCCACTACCCCTACCTTCTTCAGCCGGCCACAGCTGCAGATGCAGAAGGCCTGGCTCCAGCTGTGCCGCTGCAGGCCAAAGGCTCGAAGCGCTTAGGTGGCCCGGCCGGTGTAAAACCCAGCCACATGTGCTCTCCGGTGGTGGCAGAAGCTCTGCAGGGATCCACGGAGTCCAAGCACGTAGAGGAGAGTGTTGTACCATTCAAAGAGGAACCAGGCCTGGAAAACAGCAAGGACGTTTTGGGTCAGGATTGTATTGCACAGTCTATTCACTCTACTGGCTCGATTTCCAACCGGGGCTCGTGCACTCCTGTTGAAGCAGAGGCCTGCTCTGGAGCCGCAGTCTCACCAATGCCCGAGGAGGATGAAGTAGAACAAGATGACAAGGAAGATCTATTCTCCTCTGCTCAACGAGAGTTGTACCAAAGATCAGGATCAGACCTGGATAGGAGCCCTGCAGCGGAAGTTTCAAAGAGCTCTCTCAACTTGCCAGAGGCGGCGTACACATCCTCCTCAGATTACACTGACATGCAACCCATAGACTGCAGCATTCGTCATTCCTCAGACTCACCTTTAGTTCACACAGAGAGGATAATTCCTGCATCCAACCTCAAGGAACCCATGCTTCACACTCCAGACCTGGAATCAACACCCAGAGATATACCGCATCCATGCGCCACTCCACCTGTGCTCCTGCCTGCCCCTGTGCCAGTCGCCATCCAATCCGAGGACCCCATGGCAGGCATGCTGGCACTGCTAACAGCTAGTGAGCTTCCCCAATCTGGTGCCCTTACCACCATGGCTGCGATGCCCCCTACCGGGATGGTGCCATGCCCAGGGATCAGTCTTTTGGAGTCCACTGCAGCTGAGGGCATGGCCCTGCTTAGCCAAATGGCCGAGCTAGAGATGCAGAGGCACCAGAGAGACTCCATGCAGGGTAAGGCTTGAAACGGTCAAAATGCAAAGTATTGGTAGTATTTCAACTCGTGCTGGAAGCACTGATCGGTTTGAAGGGAAGGGAAGGGGAGGGGGGCGCACATATTTGTTCACATTGAAGTTGAAAATGCAATGTGTGGGACTCAGCAGGACGGCTTTCTGCTCTAATGAATGAGCGATGCACTCACTAGAGCAGAGGTTGGCAACCTTTCACAACTTGCAGCCCACACAGGCGACCACAAAAGGTCGTAGAACCCACCACAGGTCGGGAATCGGCCCGAATGTTCAAAATCTTATCTGTGGTAGCATTGAATAGACTCTGGTAATTGGTCAAAGTATGCTTGTACAACCGTGTCGGCCGATGCAGCTTCACAAAGACATCGCATTGATGAGGGGAAAGAGCGTTAGTCAGACTAGATCTTGTGTTTGATTAATAGATTTTTTTCAGAGATGGGGAAGAAAATCGATTCGGTTACGTATCGCGATTCATTTATGTATCATCACACTGACTCCAAAATACAGATATATTTTTCATTAATTTCTAATTTAGATATGTTTGCATTAGAGGTGGTAAAATCGTCATATCGTATCGACTGGTACCTGGTGATTCCCATCGTTAATATTTATTGTGACGGTATTAAAGAACAATGCACAAAGATGAGATTTAAATCTTTCTTCATAATAATTCGTCATTTATCTGGAATAAAAAAAAAAAACACTCAATTACAGTAACAATGTTTCAAAACAAGTCGGCAAAATCATTTCTAAAGACCATTTTACAGCTGAGAAGAGAATGTTCGTCACCTGTGAACTCATCTTAGATCGAGTTAGTCACGCCCCTCCATAACACCCCGTATTTATTTAGGCGTCTTCACACCTGACGCTCTTGTTCGAGACCTGAAGAGTATCTTCTCTGTTGTAGATTTCAAGTAATAAATGTTTGTATTGATTTGTTTTTCTACGTGCAGGCATAATGCACTGTGGATTAGAGAGTCTCCTCGAGGCTGGGAGGCAAGTCCTCCTGGAAGCCATCGAACGCCAGGCGCAGGTCAGCATCTGTCTCCCCAGAGAGCTCAACCCAAACAAGAAATACAGCTGGAGACAGAAGAAAGACGAACCTGTATGCATTCCATTCTCTCATTCTTCCTTCAGGCTCATCAGCCTTGCTTTTATTCGTGTTCAGGGCCTTGGCCTCACTGTTTTTTCTCAGACATCCTTAGAGAGTGGCATTTCATAAAAATATCCTGTGTGTGTGTGTTTGAGGTTTTAAAGTGTGTTGGCATGATGATTTTTAGCTTCAAAGCGTTTGATGCACACGAGTGATTTTTATAAAACGATACACCATGTTGTTGTGCATGCTAAAATAATGTTCTTATGTTATTTGTGCGTTACTGATCTCTTGCCAGGGATATTCAGTGTTTAGAGTCGGGGTAGTGGGATAAAGTTAAGCCCTGGTTAGAATCATAGCTTGGCTTTTTTTTTTTTTTACTATTTCTTTTAGATGTTCTCTAAATCCTCTCTGGATGGTATTGATGCGATGGAGGTGGACTATCGTGTGAGACTGGCTGAGCTGCAGCGGTGTTATAAAGACAAGCAGAGAGAGCTGATCAGGCTGCAGAGACGGAGAGACAAAGTGTAAGTCTCCCAGTTACGCCCCATTATGATTAGCGTAGTCTACGCTTATGTACTGTATCAGCCTTGGTTGTATGTTTGAGCTCTGTCGCGCTACGCAGTCAGCAATAATTCGTTGATTATTGGTGTTGACCATATGATCACACTTCACATCCCATGTTGACTTTATTTCAGAGAGAAGCAGCAGATGCAGCAACAACAGCTTCAGCAGCAGCAGCAGGAGGAAAGAAACAGGAACCTGGCCAGGAGAGGCCCCGGTCGGCCCCGGAAGCGCAAGCATGGCCTGTGTGCTCTGTCTCCGCCTTCAGGCAAGCTGGACGCCAAGTGTGGAAGGTAAGTGCGCAAGAACGCGAGCGCGGACCTGCAGTCAGGATGCAGCTCTGAGCCGTCGTGCCTGCAGTTAAACGCTGTGCTGTTTTCCAGGCTGGCCCAGAGCTTACAGTATTCCGAAGACTCTGAGAGTGGGGAGGTGTTGAGGAAGCGCTTCCGCATCTCCACACGCGAGGAGGACGAGGATGAGGACATGGACGTCGGTATTTTAAAGGCGAAGAAGAGAAGCAAGAGCTGGAACGATCAAGAAGCTTCCTCCAGTTACTGTCACGAGGTGCGTGGGCCTGCGCGGCGATGCTGCAGAGACGCAGCATCGTTTAATACGCGGTTAATTGTCGAATCGTCTACTGATCTAATTAGTAATTGTGCTTTCTAACAGGTGCCTAAAGCAGGCAGTAAGAAGATCCAAGTAAGTGAGCAAGAGCAGTTGGCTTCAAAGCTCGACAAGGCCTTGTCTCTCACTAAGCTCGGTAAATCGAACAAGACCTCGTGTAAGTTTGTGGACGGTTCTTCAGCGAAGTCCAGAACTCCCTCTGGGAGCCGGCTGTCTCTGCTCCCAGACATGAGCGTGAGAAACAAGATGGCAAAATCTAAGCTGTCCAAAGAGCTCGGTTTCTTTCACAAATCCTCCAAAGGAGGTAAAAGCAAAATGTCGAACAAATTAAAGCCTTCAGACTCGTGCCTTAAGGGAAAAGGCCAGAGGAAAGCTTCTAACTCTCCAGTGAGGTCCGAGATCAGCAGCTACTCCAACAGTGAGTGACGTCCCCGCAAGTTTATTCAGTTTCTTTATAATGATATAAGGATAGATGGATATATATACACAAACACACATGAGTGAGTCAAAAATTATCTGCACTTTGGCCGTAGAATTAATTTTAATAAACATTTAGAAAAGAAAGTCACCATTTTTCATCTCCTTACTTTTCATTACAATTTGTCCATCTGCCAACAAAGCTTTGTATTCTCATTAAAAAAAAATTTAAAAAAAAGTGAATCTTCGTCCTCGTAGTTCTGCTTTCAGGCGACTGAACAGGTGAAAGTCTGATGGAGTGAGATCAGGACTATAGGGGGAGGAGCTTTAACACCTCAGAGTGTCGACAGTGTGGAGCAGAAGTATGTGGACGTGCATCGTCACGCGCGATCACGAACGCCCTCGGATATCGGTCCTCTGTGTTTAATCCGAAGTTTAGTCTTCAGCTCTTCAATAAGCGTCTCACTGTAACGAGCGCTTGTTGATTGTCGAGCCTTTTCCCCCTGATTGTTCCAATACTTCTGGCCCGCGAGAATCCCTGAAAACTGTCAGCGTTGATGAATTTTCCAGCTGATGGTCGACTTTTGAACTTTTTCTCGGTTGGTGATTGAGGATGTTTCTGTTCCAGACTCTGCCGTTTACTCTCAGACTCGTGGTGATGAATCCGTGTCTCGTCACCAGTAATGATGATTCTCTTGAAGAAACTTTCTGTAGAGTATCGCTGCACATTTAGTTTTCAGATATCTAAACACTTCTGTTTATGCTCTTCAGCACCAGGAACACCCTCAGACCACAAAAAAAAAAACCTAACAAAACTAATCACTGCTCTTCATTTATGCAAATTACATGTGGGACGTCCATTTTTGTTCGCACCACAGTTACAAAAGAACCGCAGTGACCGGGGAGACTTAAGCAGAAAGCGGTGATGAGACAGTGCAGACGGTTTAATATAACTGCAGTGCGGATAATTTTTGACTCACCTTCATATGTAGTCATGGAATGCTTTTGTTTTGTGTGTTTTGATTTGTTTTATTCCGTTCTTTATTGCGGTTGGTAACATTTGCACTGAATTGAGCGAACTGTCCTTAAGCACTGTGATATGCTTGTAACACAGACACAGATTCAGACGAGGACTCTATGAAGGATGGCTGGCCGCCCCATGGCATGATGGGTAAATCGGGAGCCCGTGCACAGATCCCAGGCCATTACAGCACTCCTTCCAAGAAGAAGCGGCCGTCATCCAAGAGAACCTCTGCATCCTCATCATCCTCGTCGTCCTGCCTCAAGTCCCAACAGGGGGTGAAAGAAAGAAAACAGAAGCACTTTGCTTTATTACTCCAAGAAGCAGGAGTCAGCTCTTCTGAGGACTCATTTGACCAAGGTTACTGAAAAAAAAAAAAAACCTTCGCTATGCACACAATTGCCTTCATGCCTCGTGAGCTGCTTGTTCATGCCACGCCTATCAGTGTAAAAAATTTCAGAAGAAGCCATAAATACAGTAGTTATAAAAGAGTTCTGCTACCTCATCTCCTGCCCTGTATGCTTGTATATAATATTTGTTGACTCTTTTTGGAGTCTTTTTTTCTTTCTTTTTTACAACATGGTTGCCTTTTATGACTCTGTCCTGCCGTTTGAGGCATCTGTAGCATTGTGCATTAAAACTTGTGTGGCTGTGTGGAAAATGTCTCATAATTGTATTTTGCAGTTTGGTACCCAAGCTTTATTAAACATGTTGGTTTTTAATTTTTACTCAATGTCCTGTCTCTCGCTACATCTAGAACAGTAGACTGCAATTTGCTATTCATTCCTAAGTTCCTGTTCTTCAAATATCCCTTTTCACAGTAACGGCTCAAACCTGCCGGGGAAAAATGTCTGAAGGAAGCAGATTAAATCTTGCACCAAGAAGAGTGTGCAGGGGGTTTCATTAAAAAAAAAAAAAAAAATCCCAAACAAATCTTGATGAAATGCTGGGGGGGGGATTTGCTTTGTAGTCTTAATTGCTTTATTGTTGTTTTTTTTTGTTTTGCTCTATTTCTCTTGACTGATTGAAAGGTTCTACCCATTTACAGACAAACCCACTAGTTGTCCCCTGTGTCTGCATGTTCACGATGGGGATATTTGGATAACGGGGTGCTCTCTGTTTTACTAAAAATGAATAACCTAGCCCGTCTAGACTGCTGGCTCTCTCCCTGCAGCTGCTTGGCCACCCCTCCACCTCTGACCCCCTTCTCCTCCCCATGATGCTTTTGAATGTCTTTCGGTCTGTGCGTTTGCTTGTCCTGCTGCAACACACACCAAAAAAAAAAAAAAGAGAAGCCAAGCACTTGTCTTGGACTAGGGCAGCCAGCTGTGCAACGTGAGGTCACTATCCATGACACCTGAGCCATGGGCAATGTTCTGTAAGTAGGACGCAACCCTGTTTTTTTTCTTTCTTTTTTTTTCTTTTTTTAAACTGCCGTGACTTCTCGATTAATAGTTTCTAACTAATTTGTGCTTTGCTTATGTTGCATTATCAAAGATTTGCTCTTTTTTTTTTGCTTTTTAACAAGGTCAGGAAAATAAAATGAGAGGGGAAAAAAAAAAATTCAACGTTTAACACATTCTCACCAGTTTACTTTTGATCGTCAGAAGCCATGGTTATGTTCCTTTAAACCGAACCAAGTCCTGGTTGCTTAGCTGTGTGTTACTTTAGTGCTCGTTTTATTTCTTTTATTCGATGGCTCTACTGCTGCACTCTACAATTGATTGATTGCTTAAAAAGTGGGTTAATGCACCACGCCCGCTACACGATTGGAATTTTGGAGCACGGCATGTGTGCTATAGGAACACTTTATGGTAACGCATACCTTTAACTCCACGAAACCTCAACCAGCACAAAATTTATAACCCAAAAGCAAGATGATAAAAAAAAAAAAAACATTGTGTGTGTGCGGCTGCGGAGGCCGGGTTAAGGCAGCGTAATATTTCTTACCGAACATCTTTATTTCTGTTTATTATGGTGTAGTGTAGATCTCAGGGTTAGGAGGGAGTGAAAAAGGGGGATATAACCATGGCTTAGTCGGGTAACGGCCCAGGCTCCTCTCTGTCCCCGAACACGTGAGGCTCAGAGCGACTACAAAGCCCCAGGAGCCATGGAGGTCTGTCCTCACAGAGCCTGCTTTCTCTGCCCAGCCTGCTTCTGCCCGTGCACATCGTCTGCTTGCCTTTGCTGTGTTACATGTTTCAGCTCTTACTGCTGTCTTCAGGCATGTACTTGTGTCTTTCTAACCCTGTTTTATGTCCACATTGTAACAAGCCAAAGGTCCTTGTTTGTCTGCTCTAAAACTCGTATGCTTTCCATCATGTTAATAAGCTCACGCCTGCCGTCAGTCAGCCTAACCACTCCGGAGCATCATGTTTCGTCCTGTGTCCTGTATGCGTCCGTTTCCCTCCCGAGTGGGGGCGGGGTCAGCTAAACTGGGTACCTGCTGTCTTGTAGTCAGTCCTTTAAAGAGATCTTTCTCTAACAGCCGAAAGGGTCATGAACAATTGATGACGTTCTTCGTCGGCCTGTCTGCCCGTAACCCACATCTAGCTTTTAGCATTACTTTTAGTTTGCTCCTGTTTTCTTCAACAGGATACCGTTTCTCGATTTTATTTATTTACATTTTTTTTTTTCACGTAATTTCCACATTTTTGTTAGTTTGAAGAAAGCTAGTGTGAAGTTAATCCTGTTACGCGGTGTGAAAGCTGTTCACATGATGCTGCTCTCTACCAGCCTGGTACTCCATAAAGCCGCGCTTTGTCATTCACCAGTACGCTCTTACAGTAGTGAGAGTGAGAGTGAGTGAGTGAGAGAGAGAGTGAGTGGGCGTTTCTATGTTTTCAAGAAAAACGCATCAAAGCAAGGTCATCCGTGGCGTTTGGCGCGGCTGATGAGAAACGCGGTATCCACATTGATAAATCACAGTGATGGGCGAGATCATAAATGAATGGCCGTGGGTTTGGCGTTCGCAGGAATGCACGTCTTCCCGATGGGTTTTACAGCCAGCCAGAGATTACTGGAAAAAAAAAGAAAAAGAAAAGAAATCTGTGGTTTGAAAGCCATCCTTTAAAATTTCAGATTAAATAAGGCTACTTGATTGCATGGTTACACCGTAACTGATGTTTTCCGTGCAGGCTTCTGTAATCTTTCTAAGTTTGGTATAATTACAAAAAATGACAGATGTGTTTAACGCTTCTCCTTTCATTGTAAACAGAGTACTTTACTGAAAGGGATGATTACGATGACGAGGACGACGATGAAGAGGACTATGACCATGACCTGGATGAGATTAATGGCCTGTGCTCTTCCTCGCTAGAGGAAAGCGGGTTGGGTCTCCTTGCTCGCTTTGCCGCTAGCGCCATCCCTAGCCCCATTACCTCCGGCCCTTTGTCCCTTGTTCAGCTGGAGGCCAAGCAGAAAGCCAAGAAAAAAGAGGAGCGGCAGAGTCTGCTAGGTGAGCATATGTCACCCTATTACATTTTTACGCACGGCTCCAAGTTTTTTTTTTTTTTTTTCCCATTAACCATTTAAATTCTAATGATCAAAACTGATATGAGATCATTATAATATTCCTTGTAGGCTGTTTGTAAACCAAAGATTATGCAAAAAAAAAAAAGAAGACCCCAAATAGTAGAGTATCATCCTGATAATACGATATAATTGGTTATAACCTATCAGAGATTTTATCTAGGAATCAGATTGATATTAGCGGAAATGTTCTCCATTTATTGTTATGGATTAACACTAAAAGACAGGGAGTGCTACTCGGCTAAAATAACACTTTCAATCGGTGTAACTGTAGAAGATCTTTATGGCTTGGCGTCCTATCAGTGGCTAAATGATGCTAAGCGGCGGCGGCCTACCCTACGACATCCAGCCGCGTATTCATCTCTTAGAGAAGCTCAGAGTGTGTTTTTATACCAGAGAGACACTGAAGCCAAAGAAGCCTGACGAGGCTTAAACTTATCTGTTTATTCAGAATCTGCTAATCTATATATATATATAATTTGATTAAATTTAACAACGCTATGATGCTGAAATAGTGTTAGCTACTTCTTAACATAAAAGATTCATAATGTTACAGTAATACCGACACAAAATGCTGCATTTCATATCTGCAGTGGTGACCAAAAGTATTGGGACAAAAGTGAAATTCCGTGTTTTAATGAAGTTTTTTTTTTTTTTTTTTTTAAAGATAATAAGAATGAATTGTTATTTTATGCAGTGAAATGGCTGTACGGCAATCAGTATTTAGTATGAAGTCCTATATTCTTCCAAACGTGTTTTATCCAACTGGGCATAATGAATCAAAAAGACGCCTGCAGTAATCTAGTGTCACTTGCTCAGTCCACACCTGCTTGATCACTTCATGGAGATCACGTATAGAAGACGTTTTTTTTTGTCTGTTCCTGCCTTCTTCATCATCGTCCAACAGTTTTTATCGGGTTTAGGCCTGGAGATGACCCAGGCCACGACTTCAGAGGCTCCAATACCATTCTCACATAGCCAGTCTTTCATTTAATTGGCACACATACAGTAGACTGGAACTAGCTAGTGAAATCCCTCTGCTTGTTGCACAGGGGACATTATAATGCATGGTATATGTTGTCTTAATACTTTTGACCGTCACTGTGCGTTTAATTTCGTTCTGATTAAATGTAAAGTGGGCAGATATTCAGCCAGGTTTATACTACATGTGAATTGCCGTCACATTTTCGTTGCATGTCATCTTCTCCACTACGGTGCAGTAGTTTACTACTTTCGAGTTTTTAAGACTGATGATGATTGGATGGTAATTCAGGATTTTCTCACCCAGGTACAGAGTTTGAATTCACCGACTCGGAGAGTGACATTAAGATCCGGAAGTTTCCATCTCTGCTGCATGGTAAGAGATCTGCGCCCGAGCTCCCTCTGCTTCCTCCAGCCAGCGTCATGCGCGAGGACTACAGCCCCGGCAAACGTGGCCGTAAGCCCAAATCCCAAACCAAACTCAGCTTGAGCTTCTCGACCGAAGGCAGCGACGAAGAACGCTGGATCCGTCGCAGGAGCGAGCGCATTTTCCTCCATGATGCCGCCCAGGCTAAACCCAGCTCCCCTTCTAAAACTGCGTTGCCCAAACAGGTTCGTGGGCCCAAGACACCTCTGCATGGCTCCAAGGACATCCCTAAACCCAAGGAGGTGAAAACACTGGGAAAGGTGGGTGCTGGTTTATTTATGAACGCTAAGTGTACTGTAGAGCAGCAGTGCTGTGAATGTCTCGTTATTGGACACGAAAAGACGACCGAAACTAACCCTAACCCTACAATTACCGGCCATCATCGTCCCCCCCCCCTCACCTTTTTAATAGTGCACTGAGCGGAGTAACCCATTAACACTGATTTCTCACTTGATGCTCTGCAGTAGGATGAGATGCTATGTCCCGTCATGTCGTTGTGTGTGTGTGTGACTCTTTCTTCTGGACATGCTTTCTCAAAGCTCCTGACATCATGTGTGTTGCAGAAGAAGATGTTGAAAGAGCTTCCCTTGCGTCTGCCACCGCTGTGCAGCACTCCATCGGAGAGCGGCGCATCGCTCGCCGTCAGCTCTGGACGCAAGAGCAAGATTAAGCCCAAAGCCAGAGAGGTAAGAACCATCTGACTGCATTACTAATAAGATGATAATGATGATAAACGCACCACCCTTTCCCTTCCAAGTGGTCCCCTACCACCACCACCACCACCATCATTAAATTCATCCTTGATGTGTTATAGCTCATCTCATGTAGCATTAGGATGTGTTTCCTTTTCTTTTTTTTTCTTTTTTTTTAAGTGCAAAGACAAGATTGGCAGATGATAAATATTTGAAAGGAAGAGCCATTTTGTGATGCACTTGTTGTTGACGGGGTGGGTTTAGAGAGCGAGAGGGGGGAGGGTGGGACCTCGGAGACGGGGATTTGAACAATTTCACCTGGCAGACTGCAGGCTCCTTCTGTGGCCTGCTGGGAAATGGCTTGTATTTGAATGAGCCTGGCCAGGCGTGACCTGCTGTACACGGCTGCTCCAAGTCTCCACTGTGAGCAAAATGACAGAGAAGACAAGCAGCCTAATTAGACTGCTCACTCACAAGCAGAATGTCGATCTCTTTATTTCTATTAAAAAAAAATTCAAGAAACACATGCAAGCTGTCTTTCCATATTTGATTGATCAGTTTTTTGTTTCATGTATAATTTAAGAGGTGTACAAGGATGATGGTCCATCGCTGGCATTAAAAAAAAAAAAAAAGGCAGAGAATCCAGCATCAAGTCATCATCTGCATGGGTTCCTTATGATCAGGCACACGGCCTACATTACTGGAATGAAACATACAATGGGTTAAGAGTTAAGTAATGTGAATTGTCTTAATAACTGGGCTCTGTGTGTTTGTGAGCAGGTTAGAGGCAAAGGCGGCGCTGTTAGCAAACTGATGGAGAGCATGGCTGCTGATGAGGACTTCGAACCCAACCAGGACAGCAGCTTCTCTGAGGACGAGAACCCCCGTCTGAGCACTGAAAGACCCTGCACCCCTGGTGAGCGCACGCGCGCACACCACATACGCACGTGGGTTCTCAGAGTCCCTGTTCACACTTAACACATTAACAACCTTCTTGGGTCACCAGTGGGCTACAGCTCTTTAAAGGGATAGATCAGATTTTTTTTATTATTTAATCCTGTCTTAAATTGAAGTGATTATTAGTACTTTACACTAGATCTTGGTCGTTATTCATTTTCCTGCTCTGCACATCGACTGTGAAGTTTGTTTAAGTTACGGTGTATTTAGTAGATTAAACTGTATTCAAATTTTTTTTATTTATTTAAAATTTTCAAAAAAATTCTTCCTTGGACAGAACCCTGAGGTCTCGTGCCAGTAAGTGAATGAATGTCTGATTCAGATCAGAGTCCAATCAGATTTCGGCAGCCGTTCATTTTTATGTACTTTGATTTAAAACAGACTTAAAGGGATAGTTTGGATTTTTTTTTTTTTTAAGGGAAAAAAATGAATAATCATTCGAGCTGCTGTACATTCGGAGGCGATCTGTAAAGCCTGGAGCATCATTACTTTTGTAGCGTGAATAGCAGCGCGTTCCTGACATTCATTAAAAGTCGGTGTCGTCCCATTCATGGTTTTTATGCAGAAGCACGCTTACTATCCAGGCACACCGTTATAAAGCATATAATGGGTTCATTTTTCTTTGGGTGTTTTGCATACATTATGTTCATTAAACCTGTATTTTTATCATGCACTTGCCAGCTTCTTGAGATCTCCTCTTCCATCTGTGCTGCTTCGTACCGTCCTCAATAAACACTCTGCTCATTACTGGATACACGTAGTATTCTGTTTGTCCCACTGAATCGGGCGGATCATTGACACAGCTATTCTTTATTCATGGTAATATACGTACATCATCATAATAATAATAATAATAATAATAATTCGAGACATTTAAGGCCATTGCTTTTTCAATACGGCTTCATTAAGAAATATGGTCTGATGTTACTTTTGAGTGCTACTAATGATTTTGCAGTAATGCTTTTGATGTTAGGCTTTAAATAATGTATAGGGTTTGGAAGTGGTAGATTGAAATGCGCAGTACACGCGCAGAAGAATTATCCTACATTTGGATGGTATTTGCGAGCGAATGAGCCGGTCATATGGACCCATTCTACACGCACACGGTCAAGCTTCAGTACAGGTGACATGTTCATATACTGTACACGAGCTGGCCAAAAAACTAAGGTGACATTTCAGAAGGGTCAAATTATTGGGCTGCGTCCAGCAAAGAAAGCAACTAAGGAGATTTAAAGTGACTGGGACTGGGTTAAGAACTCTTCAACATGTTATCGAAACCTGGTGCTGGAACGGCGCTTCTGTGAAAATAAATAAATAAATGGAGATGACTTAAACACTTGGTGAAGTTGCATTGTAAAAAAAAAACAAAAAAAAAACAGTCAACAGTAAAAACCATAGTTTAATAACTTCAAATTGAAATTTTTATTCAACTATACACAGTATGATGTCAGGGTAAGAAGGGAAGGTCATGAAGCGATGCTCCATCATGCATAGTGTCCACTGTACAAGTCCTCTGGAGACAGTGTTATGATCTGGAGTTGATCAGTTACTCAGGTCGAGACTCAGT
>JAQMYI010000023.1:19099390-19111751 GCA_030014275.1 Clariallabes melas | reverse complement strand
ATTTCACCTTTTTTTGTTAAGTACATAACTCCACATGTGTTCATTCATAGTTTTGATGCCTTCAGTGAGAATCTACCGACGTAAATGGTCATGAAAATAAAGAGAACACATTGAATGAGTGAAGGGGTGTCCAAACCTTTGGCCTGTACTGTGTGTGTGTGTGTGTATATATATATATTGTATATATTTATATATCACAAGAGCTTTCATGTTTTGTCAATAAAAACAGAATAATATCTGCAGAACTGTTATGGAACATTAATTCTTGCAAAATAGCAAAATAAGGCCTATTTTTGGGGAAGACTTCATGTTTTTAAAACCAAAACACTTTTTTTTTTCCCCAAGGGTTAAAGACATTTGTTTGGCTGCAGTAATAATATCCCAGAAGTCTCCACACAGTTCTCTGACTTTAGATCCATCACTTCCCACACAGTGACTCAGCCTGGCACTGCTTTCTGCTTTTCTTGAACGGGTAAAATAAAGGGTCTTCTTTTTTTTTTTTTCTTTTTTTTTCTTTTTTCTTTTTTTCATTTTGTAAGCTTCCATTTTGTTTCCATCAGATGATATGAGAAGAGAATTCTCTGCCTCGCTCACTCCAAACACTCCGACTCCTTAACAGCAGAAGAGATTAAATGAGTTCATCCTGCTGATGACTGTAAGACGGCAGGTTGTTCAAAAAAAAAAAAAAAAAAAAAGGTGGGGGGTGGGGGGGTTAGAGAAACTGGAATCCATTGATTATTGGCAACAAAGATCTGCAACATATCTGTGTTCGTCCTCCAGGGAGCTCTGCCTTTCGTCTTTTTTTTTTTTTTTTTGGTCTCGGCTTCAGCTTTGTTCATCCGCTCGTGATTAGGTCATGTCTGTCTTTCCATTACAACCCACCTGGGCTTTTCTGTCTCCATTAAGTGGACTGTTTTATGCACCAAAACACATCTAGTGTCTGTCAACGGGTTTATTTTTTTCCTGTCCTGGTGTTAATATTTTTACCGGCTTGTGTTGAGATTCGGCCTGTTTTAAATGATTCCTGTGTCTGTGTGTATGTGGGTAGGATGGACACTGTTTTATGTTCATCTTTCTTTTCTTTTTCTTTTTTTTTTTTTTTTATTAACTGGAGAGGGTCACTCAGTGGTGTCTCAGCTGTCAGGCAGAGGCAGACAGGTTGTGTGTTAATGACTATGGCTTGTGTGTTACAGATACAGTGTGGTGGTGGAGGGTGAACGGGGAAACAGGCCTCATATCTACTGCCTGGAGCAGCTGCTGCAGGAGGCGGTCAGTACAGCACACTGTCCTTTCCAGTCACTAATGAGCCTCACACGGGTCCTAGTACACAGCATGCCCAGGGGCGCGCGCGCACACACACTCTCAAACACACTCAGGAACGTAGGACCTCGTGTCCTGATACACACATGTTTTGCTTCACTGATACACCGAGTGTTGGTTTAGGCAGTGAGGCTCTCAACTACCACCGTTCCCTTCTAATTGAGCGTAGTACGCAGAAGCTCGGCCAAAACTGAGCGGAGGCGCGGAGAGGCTCTCCGAGACTGATCGTATCCATGAGAAATGAAGCGTTTCCAGGAAATGGCGCATCACTCATTCTGCATGTAGTGTAGACAGCAGCGCCCGTGAACTTCACACAGGTTAAAATACTGACTTCCTTGTTGAATGCAACAATAGATTGTTTTACTTTTCTCTTTTCTTTTTTTTTCTTTACCACTGCTGCCCACATTGAACAGATTATTGATGTTAAGCCCCCCTCTGTGAGGTACCTGCCTCAGGGAACAAGAATCGCAGCCTACTGGAGCCAGCAGTACCGCTGCCTCTACCCTGGCACCGTGGTCAGAGGTAAGATCAATAAAGTGCTTTACGCTAACTAAAATGGCACATTGACCACCGTGGTTTATAAAGACGTGCTGTCTAACTTCTGCAGCTCCAAAAAAAAAAAAAAAAGGCATAAGTATTTTCTGTCTCCTGTGCACATAACCTTTCGGAGCGGAATCCTGTTTAATTTCGTTTAATCTCAAGGTTTTTTTTTCCCGCCAAGGCTAACAGGCATGCCAGAGGAGGTGGGAGAGTCCAGAGGCCGCGAATGAATGATGGTGTGGTTAGCTTCGTGCGGCCCTCTTGCTTCAATTATTATTTATTTTCCCTCCCACTAAGTCAAGAGAGAACTGGGGGCTTGTCCAAAAAAACTTAAATGGAGGTTGTAACTGCTGCTCCTGTCAGCAGATGAGAATAAAAAGGCCCCTCAAGAAGCGGTATGGAGACGTACAGTATGCTGCTGCATATTAATCTTCCTCATTTTTCCGTATCTGCAGGGAGCCCCGACATGGACGAGGTGGACGACTTAATAACCGTCGAGTTTGACGACGGGGACACCGGTCGCATCCCGCTGTCCCACATTAGACTGCTCCCTCCGGACTACAAGATCCAGTGTGAGTGTCCTCTCGGGAAGTGGGACAAACCTGGATTTATGCTAACGGCCCGTCTGAAAATGTTGTTTAGTTTGGAGGCTCTGCAGCCACTGATTCGGGTTTGCTTTAGCTCTTGAGATGTGAAGAGCCCCAAGGTTGTGACTAGTCAGTGTGTGCATTCATGTAGAGCATCAAGAGCTTGCATTAAATAAATATTAGGATCATTATCTGCGGTGAGAAAAATAAACTGATTAAAAAAATGTTTTTTTGGCTTTTGCAGGTGCAGAGCCGTCCCCGGCACTTCTGGTGGCCAGCACTAAAAAACGAGCACGGAAGGGCAGTAAGGACGTTCCCGAGAGTAAAGAGACGAGTCCGAAACCGACAGACGATTCTGCTCCGAAGAACAAGGGGAGGGGGAGAAAACCGAAGCCCAAACCTGGTAATGTATCTCCCTTACTTTAGACATCATGAAATTTCCTGACAGCTGATGTGTTTCTAAGTAAAGGAGCCAGCAGTCCTGGAATTAATGAAGTAAATGTCTGTGGCTCGAGTGGGGGATATTTTGGGTGGTTTCATGGATATTAAGTAATTTGTTTGTGGTTGGGAAGAGAAAGGCTTCCTGGCAGAATAGGGGCAATTTTAGCTTCACTGCATTCCATGTAGGTCATCTGTTGAGGCATATTAAACTCCTCCTCCTCCTCCTCCTCTCTGTCCCACTTTCCAGAGCCTGAACTAGCTCAAAAGGAGCATGAAAAACCTGACCAATCAGCCCCTGGACCCGTGCAGGAGAGACCCCTTACCACCCAGAAAAGTGTCCCACTGCTGAGCAGGAAGAGTCAGCCTGCCAGCCCCTCTATCCCAATACCTGCTGAAGGCCAGAAGAAAACTGCTGTAGCCAAACCCCCAGCCAAAGTACACTCACAGCCCAAGCCTGTCTACTCATCAGCACTTTATGGAAAAGTTCTCTCGGTGGATCTCTATAACGACCCATCTGCTTCGTTAGCTTCCTTTATGTCCGGCAATGAGAGCGGCAAAGCGAAGGCTGTCAAAAGAGTCCGGAAGAGTGAAGACGAAGGAGCAGGGTTTGGGGTGAAAACACAACGCAAGCAGCCTCAGACTGAGATCCTGATCAAGCTCGACCATGAGGGCGTGATGTCCCCGAAGACCAAGAAGACCAAAGCCCTGATGATGATGGAGGGTCAGAATCGCACAAAGAGGGACAACAAAGCCGTGATGGGTGTTAACTACACTACTGTCACCTCCACTACCCCGACAGACAAAACACTGAAGCCCAAACCCGAGCCTGAGAACATTACTCCGGACAGCGTGGCGTCCTACGGTATCCGCAAGCTGGGAAGCAGCACAGAGAGCCGCGTAAGTGTGAAGAGCTCGGGAGAGAAGGAAGCTCAATCGGAAAACTGCAGCAGCAGTAGCAGCAGCAGCTCGGAGTCCGACGGAGAGGAAGAAACGAGGACCTCGTCGGAAACCAAGGCAAAACAGGACAGCAGCTCCACCAGCTCCCGTGCCTCTAGCCCCACCTCTTCCAGTTCCTCCAGCAGTAGCTCCTCTTCTACTGCTGGATTTAATTCGTCGTCATCGTCCTCCTCCTCGTCCTCGACCACCAGTGATGAGGAGTCTTCCTGTAGCTCGGATGAGGAGGCCCCTGCAGATCCCCAGGCCCTGTCCCCTCAAGAGCAACCTCCAACAGAGAACGAGGAAGAGGACGTAGAAGAGAAAGCAGAGGTGAAGACCGAGCCTCCACCCGACACGTCCAAGGTCCAGAAACAGCAGGTGACTCCCAAACAGCAGGCGAAGCAGCAGAAGGTGAAGAAGAGCGTGGGCCGGCCGAAGAGGAGAGAGGGCATCCATCTGCCCACAACTAAAGAGCTGGCGAAGCGACAGAGACTGCCCTCGGTGGAGAACAGGCCCAAGATTTCGGCTTTCCTGCCAGCCAGACAGCTGTGGAAGTGGTTTGGGAAACCAACCCAGGTTAGTCTTGACATTTCTACAATGTTGATTTAATGTAATGGATTTTTTGATTTATTCTTTTATTCAAGAAAGACCTATTCTTGCTCGTCTGCAAACTTCTTTAATAAACTCAGAATGAAAAGATATATATGTATTTTTTGTTGTTTTTTTATTGCAGAGACGGGGAATGAAGGGCAAAGCAAAGAAACTCTTCTATAAGGCCATTATGCGAGGCAAAGAAATGATCCGTATTGGAGACTGCGCTGTTTTCCTGTCTGCTGGACGGCCTAACCTTCCATTTATCGGTCACATCCAGAGCATGTGGGAGTCGTGGGGAAGCAACATGGTGGTTCGTGTCAAATGGTTCTACCATCCTGAGGAAACCAACCCTGGAAAAAAACTTCATGACAAAAAGGTTACATTTCCTACATTAAAAAAAAAAACCCAAGTCAGGATATTTTCTATTTGTTCTACATTAGGGCAATGTTGTACTTATCTTTTTTTTTTTTTAAAAAGAATGTCCTGCAGGACTTGCAACCACAGACATATTTTTCTTTTTGTCTTGACAGAACTGGGATCAGATGTCTGGAAGGAATCTTGCTGCTGTTCTTCAGGCGTCGAACCAGAGAAAGGATTTCATGGAGGTGAGTTCAGTATTTATTCAGTAACGTAACACCGTCTCCCTTCCAAAATACATTTAAAAAGTAAGAATGTGAAATATGCTTGTCTGTGCAGCGCGCTCTGTATCAGTCGTCTCACGTTGACGAGAACGATGTTCAGACCATCTCTCACAAGTGCTTGGTGGTTAGCCTGGAGCAGTATGAACAGATGATTAAAACAAAGAAGTACCAGGACAGTGAGGACCTCTACTACCTGGCTGGCACTTACGAACCCACTACTGGTATGATTTTCAACACTGACGGTGTTCCTGTCATCTGTTGAGGAGCTCTTTTATCACCTGGCTTCACCGCAGGAATGAGCTCGTGTCTTTTCAGATGATGACCGAGAGCTGGAGAAATGTTTCGAGGCTTTCTCGATCAACTGAATTCATGGTCGTGTTCCAGAACGAGAGCATCGTTCGTCTTGGCTGAATGACGCATGAGGACCGAGATTGATAGTAAGCATGGACTTGAACATGAACGTGGAATGTATTTCCAGTATACAGTCTGTCAGTATTTAAGTTAAAGTACGTGTGAAGAAGGCAAACGCCGTGGAGTGTGACGCTAATCAGGTAGCGAAGGACGACCCGTTCCAGCTCTTGATACAGTATATATCGACAAAAGCGGTGCGGTGAACAAATCGAGCACCATTTCCATAAGAGAAAATGAGTGCGCGTGTCAAAATCGTCTTTAAGGTCAAAAGTCTGCACAGCTGAGCTCTTCCGTCTCCAGCTGTCAGCGTCAGCATCGCGGGAACTGATGCATCACAACTCGGTGGAAGTGAATCTGCCGGAGAGAGGGCTGCTACCAAACCGACTTCACGGGGCCCGGCTTGCGGTGGACGTGATGTAGACTGACAGGACATGTCACACTTGCTACCCTGATCCACCTAGAGAAGCTTTTCCTACCAGCACTCGGCTGTCCAGCGACCTCCTGCTAAAACCGCTGGAACTTGACACACCGACAGCCGGTTAATGAGCTCGGACAGCTGATGTACAACCCCGGACTCTTAGAGCTGCAGCCGTACCGACGCTGGCGCTCGTCCTGCCGAATGTTTATTCACGGGAAAGTGAGTCACCTTTCAAGCCCGCGGTAGAAAGATCTGCCGGGAGATTTATGCGGGCGTGTGTTCTAGCCAGAAAGGCAGAAAGGGCTCTCTGTACGAGTCGCGCGCCGGCGTGGTCCAAACCGCTGTACAGATAACTACAATTGTACATACACTATATATACATGATATAAACACATTTTATTTTCATGTACAATAGGTTTATGTGAAAGTAACTTTTTTTTTTAAAGTGGTAAAAGGAAAGAAAAAAAAAGAGCTTTTATTATACTGTGAATCAAAGATCAAAATTAAGTGAAAATTAGGAATTATGAGGATCTCAGCATTTGTTACTGGAACTCTGAATTTCCGATATATTTACCCACTACATTAACGATGCAGTGTCATTTTAAATGTACTTATCGAGGATACTATTAGAGGACATTCATGGTTTTCACACCGGTTGTCCAGTTTTTAAACAGAAAGCACTTAATTCTACCCTTCCCCATCTCTTCTAAGATGAATTTCCTTCGACAATCCCCAGTGCAGGTGGACGTGACGCGTCCATAAGAAGAGTGTATATATATATATATATATTGTATTTTTTGGTGACTGTCAGCTGTCTGAAACGGTCACTGTCTGGTCGACCTGTTGCTCTTTCAGCCCCTCAGCAAATGTGTGTGTGTGTGTTCTTGTTTTGCTTTCTGTTTTTAAAGCATTCCTCTCAACCCTACTTCCCCAATCTACTCTTTCCAGAAGCAATTACGTCTCATGCATAAAAGCACTTTGTTAGAATGTACTAAAGGCAGAGCAGCACCGCAACGTGACATTCAAGAGAGTCACCGGAGAGAGAGAGAGAGAGAGAGAGAGGGAGCGAGAGAAAGAAAGTGTGTGTGTGTGTGAGATCGGACGTTTGCTTCCTGAAAGGCTCTGTATGTCTGATTTTCTGTATCTTCCCTCTCGCTCTCTCTCGGTCTCATTCCTGCACACGGCTGCTGCTCGTCTACGCTTAAAATACTTTACAGGGAGAGTCCGAGGAGATTCGTTTTCCCCCCACAATTTTACCGTCGAGGCTCGTTGAGTCGTAAACAGTCGTTCTGATTGGCTGGATGGAAAATGCAGCAGGTTTCTGTAGAACATTTCGTTGTGAGTCAGAGGTGTTTATAATGACCGTGATGGGAAACAAGTCAGAAGAATCTAAAAATGACCTCAGCGATTATATAAACTGGTCACAATTTTATTTCCTGTGGCCTTTCAGACTGGTTATTATGGGATGCCTCTCTCTCTCTCTCTCTCTCTCTCTGTGTGTGTAAGAGTTTGTCACGCATGCACACTCATCTACCAATTCATTACAGCCGCAAATGGAGACAAACGTCTATGATGTTTGGAAGGGAAATTTGGTTCCAAAAAACATTTCAATAAATGAATCACCATTGTAGTGCTATTACATAGACAGATCCAGATGTTTCTGGTAGATCGCATAACGCACTTGTGAATACAAGAGACTCCTGGTTTCTACAACAAACAAAACACCTCCTCATTTCTCATCTAAACACGGCTGCACGACTGTTTACTTCCCATCCAGTGAATTATACAAAAGTTATTTAAAAAATCCGAATTCCCCTTTAAGCCCGGTTCTTCCGAGGCCGAGTAACTGTTGGCCCAATTACAGAGATCGAACGTTGCTTTTTTTGTAAATAGGTCTAGCTGATCTTGTTTTCCAAAGAAAGAGCCAGACGTCACCAGAGGCTCTCGCCAATACAGGACCAGGCTGTTTATTCTCTGCTCCTCTAATCAAGACCAATCAAACATATTTGATTCATGGCTGGTTTCTGTCTAACACTCATTAAAAAAAATAAATAAATAAAAACAAACAAACAAAAAAAACAACAAAAATAAAAAAACAAATATTTTGTTTTTGTGCCTTCTGTCACGGTCTAAAGATTGAATGTAGTCTAATATCTAAATATCGGACATGTTTTTATGTCCAGAATAATGCATGTATTTTGGAAAGCGTTCCTTGTGAGAATGTCTGGCCTTTCGATTGCAGCCTCGCTGTCTCAAATCTCTTCATCGCCATGGTTTTTTTTTCTACCTCTTTTTTTTCATGGTATTTTTTTCTGTACATTCTCAGCGTCGGAATTGATTTCAGTTTGTCTGCCTTTCTTTTTAAATGCCCGACGGTTACGATTGCCGTTCTCGACTAGGTGGCTCCTGCACTGGGAGGGCGTGGCTGGGAGGGCGTGGCTGGGAGGGCGTGGTCGGCTCCTACATCTTTTTCACGCCGCCACCTACTCGGTGTCATGGGCCAGCCGAATGTGCTTTATTATTATAGTATAGTAAAGAAATGCCCAGTTCTGTACACGTGACCGTTCTTGCTCTGACTTGGCAGGATGGCAGTTTGCGCAAGTAAAATCCAATTCAAACATTTCTTCAATCATCTTCCGTTTTTTTTACTTTAGAGGAAGGGAAAAGCGAGATTAAGTGAGGGAATGGACACTAGAATCGTCTGGGATTTATCGAACCCAGAACAATTTAGGCCTGTTCAGTATTTCAGAATTTCTTTCTGTTATAGAAACACGTCGACACTAGAGAGAGAGAGAGGGAGAGACTATATTGCGACTATAAATTTAGTCCGAAATATTTCTTTTTGTCCTGTTTCGTATATAATGTTGGCCGATCTCTCTTAAAGAGATGATATCTTGTTGATATTCAATAGGTTATTTCTTAACATGTTAATCATCATATGTGGTCTTGAGGTAAATTGTATATTCTGTTTTTGTATCTATCAGGTTCTGACTTTTTAAGAGGTTTTTTTTTGTTTTTTTTTTTCCTGATTATTTTTGGTTCGAGGATTTATACCAGACCCAAAGCCGACTAAAATGGTGCCAAATAATCTTTAAGCCACCTGAAATCTAAAACGACAACAAGGAAACGCAATCATGGTCCAAAACCCGGTCAGATATATATATAAATAAATAAATATATATATATTGTGTAAGATATTTGTCTTTAGGAAGTTGTACAATTTAAGTGCCCCTGAGAACAAACGTTTACTTGGAGCTTGAGTCAAGCTGTAAAGCACTTTTTAGAATATTTTTGTCTGCATGTTGTAGGAACAGAGTTTATGCATTTAGGAATAATCTTGGAGCCGAGCGATCCACTCTTATTTTGCTTGCCGTGAGTGTGAGACGTCCGCCTTCCCTTCGCTCCGCGCTCGGGGTCGTTATAAGAGACAGTGGCCTCTGCTGGTAGAAGTTTTGTAGGGTGAGCTAGTCGCTAAGTGTCTTCTGCTCTGTGTTCGGGCTCGTAAATGGCCGTCTCTTTATAATGAATTAACTGGCTCGGCTAGAAGATATAAAGAAGCTCTTGAATAGCAGAGACGGATCTTTACAGGTCTTGCTGTTTGCATGATTCTGTTGGCCTTTTTGCATTTTATCTCTCTGAAATATTGCCAGGGTTTTATTATTTTTTTCTTTCTTTCTATTCTATTCTATTGACGTTTCCCCCCTCTCAGAACAATTGTCCTCCGTGCTTAATGTGCAATACTGCTGAATGTGGTTTCTCTGAGGTAGCTGCTAGTGAGGGATAAGGATTGTTGTAGAGAGAGAGAGAGAGAGTGAGTGTGTGGACTGGAGGCTGGTCCTTCGCTGGTCTTGGTCTGCTGGTCCGTCAGCGTTAGTAAAGTCCTGTTACACACGAGAAAAAAAAAAAAGCTATAATTTTTAAAATGATTTTTAATTTTGATGATTTTTTTTTTTTTTTTGGAATGAAAATGTAAAAAAACATTGAAGTTTTGTAAATTGTCCTTATGAGAGGGGGACGTATTTGTACACGCATTTAATCCTGTAAAAAAAACAAAATATATAACAGCATACACTTTTGAAAGATTATGATCCAGTCACTAAAGAATTCTGTTGTGTTTAAACTTCACAGACTTTTTTTTTTTTTTTAACTGAAAAACGCTTAGTCAGTGTTCTTTCCAGTTCTTTTAGAATTCAGAATTTTTGTAGTCCATCAATAAAAACATCATGAAAATGACTCAAGTGCTTTATTTATGTTGTGTTAATCTACTGTTTGTTCATAGTTTAACTGGAACATTAAAGAAAACGTCTTGCATGTTTAAGCAATATCACACAAGATGGAGTGCTGTTGTGCTGGATATCGGGGTTATGAGGTCGTAGGCATGTACAGTAGGTGCAGCCGTGCTGATATTCAGCACGACCTTGAGTGCGATATCGCTTTTATACAACCGTTCCACAAAACACCTTTTATAATCAACAGATTATTATTTGTTTCTTCATTTAACCAGATATATTGCCCCGCCCACACACACACTTCCACACCTGGCGGAACTAACTTCCCGCGACTGGCGGAGCTGGCGACTGATGGTTAGTGTAATTAACAGGAGTAAAAGTAGTTTTAAATTCTTAGCCAAACGGTGAGGAGAATAACCCATGGAGGTGGTGGAGAATAAATGAGAAACGTTGAAGATTTACTTTATATTTCCACTTATATTACACTTAGAACATCAGAATCCCAAAGAGCATTAAATGGAAAGCTGTTGGAAATAAATAATTGTTATAATTATCATGCAATCTTCAATGTGGTCCAGGATTCCTTTGATTTATTCAGTTTAAACCTCTTTCATTGACATGCTTTCAGTTTTCACACCATCGTCCCCTGTTTCTCATGCAATGATGCAAAATTGATAGAATGTAATGCAACCAATGTATGTTGTATTTTTTATGAGGAGGACAATGCATGAAGTGTTTCTCTACACCTTATCAATTTTTCATAGTTTACTTGTAGTACAGTAAACATACTGCAAAGGTTTTACCCTTTTCGCTTTGTCCAGAGGTAGCATTTAAAATCAGGTACGTTATTGCAGGTACGTTTCCAACATGTTAAAGGTATCTTACAATAATTTCAGTTTAATCAGCTAACAAACCAGCCATGACTGCAGGTGACTTGTAATGCATTTCTGGCCCCAGGGGTAATAAAGTTTAGTTAATTGCTTATTGGCGGTGTAGCGGTTAGCACTGTGGCCTCGCGCCTCCAGGGACGAGGGTTCGATTCCCACCTCTGTGTGCTTGGTGGGTTTCCTCCTGGTGCTCCGGTTTCCTTAGCACACTCCAAAGACATGCAGTGTGTTGTGTGAGCGTGTGCTTCTCTGCCCTCCCCATTGGCGTTCCATCCAGAGTGTTGTAAGTGTCCCTAGTCTCCTGGGATAAGCTCCAGGCCCCCTGCAACCCTGAAAAGTATGAACAATATATTTTTTTTAAATAAGTGCGTAATGCACTGCAAAGCACCCTGATCTGGAACCTCCATGACATCCCAACATCGGTCTCCAAAATCTAGTGGAAAGCCTTCCCAGAAGAGTGGAGATTATTGTAACAGGAAAGGTGGAAATAAATCTGGGTCTAATGGTTGGGTGTCTTTACTTATACACATATAGACAAAACGATGCACTGGGTTTCAGTGAACAATAAATGAAAACACACAAAGTGCACTATGGTGTAAAATGACATCATAAGTTTACACATCGCATTTGCTTCCTCCAGCATCATCAGTAACTAAACACCACCTGATCATCTGTCATCATCTGCACCTGTTTCTCAGGACTTAATGTAGATGTATTTTTAGGTCACTGTGTGGCTTAACAAACACAAAACACATTCATCTGAAACTGCTCAGGTACAGGGACTGGAGTGAACATAAGGAGAGGCAAAAAAGTCCATCAGGAATCCTGGAGAACTGTTCCTCAAGACAACAGACTGGAGGCAAAATATGGAGAAATTAGGGGGCTCAATACTTTTGCAAAGTACTGAAAAAAAAAATATATATATTTATTTATTTATTTATTTTACTAAGCTAACTGTAAAGTTGACCTCTTGCTTTAAGCTCCACCACATTTCTGAGAATGTTGAGTAACTCATTAAACCAGATGTTTCAGTCTTGGCTGGTCGATGTTAATTTCTGTACATATGTAGCGCTTTTTAAATAACAATGTCTGGAAGCGTAAATCTCTTTAATCAAACAAACCCCTGGACAACACCACTCACTCTTACACGAACCTCTTTCTCAGGGATGAATCCTTCCTCTTTTATTTTTAATTTCCTCTTTACATGTTAAAACACACATTCCACTTGTAGATGAAAATAAAATTTGGTGTGAATGTTTCAGCATTAAATTATCACATTAAATGGTAAGAGCAGAGAAGCTCCAGGGCACAAACGCAGCTCTGGTTTAGTAATGTGCCCACAGAGCGTGGAAATGAA